>JADRCH010000112.1:3931885-4007091 GCA_019843965.1 Rhynchomys soricoides
GGGGCCCTGTGCTGGTCTTTGGCTCTTTCTTTCTCTTATCTTCGGATATATTTGTTTATTTATTTAAGATTTATTTATTCTATGTATCTGAGTACACTCTTTCTTTCTTCAGACCCACCAAAGAGGTCATTGAATCCCATTACAAATGGTTGTGAGCCACCATGTGGTTGCTGGGAACTGAACTCAAGACCTCTGGAAGGGCAGTCAGTGCTCTTCACCACTGAGCTATCTCTCCAGCCCTTTAGTTTTATTTTAAATCTACACACCAAGGCTGATAAGATCCATGAGTCTCAGCCCAGGCTGTATAGATATTATATAGATATAGATATATAGATATGTATAGACATAGAGTGTGGAGATATTTTCAGAGAGGGTGATAAGATTCTGTTATATATCCACTAGAAAGGCTGAAAGAAAACAACAGCAAAGGCTGGCAAGGGTGTGGAGCAGTCGCAGCTCTCAGACTGCATTGCTGGTGGGAGTGAAGTTGGTGTGGCTCTCTGGGGCAGAATGGCTACTTCTTGTTGGGTTTTGGATATGACCTCAAGAGAACACTGATTTCTGGGAACTAAGGAGTTTAGTAGAAGAGTTAATTAGTACCTTCATGTATACATAGAGGACCAACCATGGCAGGGGCTCTGAGGAGAGCTCAGGCCCCAGCACCTTGCATGAGACACTGTAGCAGAAGCTCTCAAGAGAATCAGAATCCACTAGGCACTAGGCAGAGGATAAAACTGCTTATCCCTTTGGAGCATGGGGGGGGGGGGGGTTGGGGGGGGTCTGTTCACAGCGGGAGTTTGCAGCCGGGCTCTGTGATTCCTGGGGGGGGGGGGGGGGGGGGGGGGGGGGTTTGGGGGGGACTGTTCACAGCAGGAGTTTGCAGCCGGGCTCTCTGATTCCTAGGCAGGGAGGTGGGGAAGGGGGAGGGGAACAGGATGTTCTACTCCGTTGATATAGACTCACTTCTCAGGTGAAACAGTGGTGTCAGGCTCACAGACAATGTCCTAGCAGCTCACCAGCTGATGGTGTCTGTGAGACAGGGAGAGCTGAGGTAAGCATTGGCTAGACTCTAACATCAGATCTTTACATTTCTCAAGAAATCACCTACCAATGCCGCTTAACATCCAGGGGCAAAAAGTACAAATGTACACAAAGAAAGGAGCATAAGAAGGTTTGAAGCAATGTGCTTCACCCTAGTTTTAAACTATAGCCTCAAATGTCCCACAGCAAAAGAATCAATTGAATGCTGTTCACAAAATGCAATACCACACAGTGATGTGACACACAATGACATTTTTGTGTCGTAGAGTCACGTTAAGCAAAAGATTTCAGACAGTCAAAGACTACATAATGTACTGTGTTATTGCCATTCTGTGAGGGGCAAGAACAGTCAATACTAAACACTCCATGATGACAGTAGCCACAAGAGTGGGTATCTCCAGCTTGCATAGAAGTCTTGTGGGATATTGGAAGTGTATCTTGGGAAGGAGATGTTATGCTATTTCTCTGCCAGTGAAATGAGCCAATTCAAGCCAGATTAGAATACATTAAAGGCAGGTTTATTGGGAAGCTGCTCTCAAGAGAGTTCATTGGCCCCAAGGATTGAGGCCAGGGGAGTCGCCATAAGAAGAGGGAAGAGAAAGAGAGAAAGGGCGCAGAGAGAGAAGAGAAGAGGAAGAAGACAAAGAAGAAGAAAAAGAAGAAGAAGAAGAAGAAGAAGAAGAAGAAGAAGAAGAAGAAGAACAACAACAACAACAACAACAACAACAACAACAACAACAACAGAGGGAGAAGCAAATGTCTAGGTGATATAGGGAGGAGCTTCTGGGGGGAAGGGCAGCCCAGCCTCTAGGCTGGAAAGTTCAGGGTTGGGGGCAGGGTATGCTAGATAGGGACTGAAGGATGCTGGGAGAACCTGGAGGCCATATCTCCTTTGATATGTAAAGTCTTCAGCTCTGTTCCTTGTCCCTGGGTCTGAAACCAAACAGTAGATAAAGTTTATTGAGTTTTACATTTAACATTCAATTAGAGACTTTAAGTTATACCTCAAACAAATTAAAAAGAAAGAAGGAAAGACAATATTAATAGAGATATGTCTCAGTTTGCCCAGAATTCGTGAAGTCCTGGGTTCAGTCTCCAGCACTATGTAAATCAGTTGTGGTGGAACAGTCCTGTAGTCCCAGGACTTGGGAAGTGGAAGCAGAAAGATCGGAAAATCAAGATCATCTTTGGCTACTTAGGGAAACTGAGGTCAGCCTCAGCTACTCAAAATGTCACCTACACAAAACAAAAAATGGCCAAGGATTCAGCCCGAATGATGTCTATGGTGCAGCAGGGACCTTGATATTGGATCAGCAGTCTCAGATTCCTCTCTTCTCCAAGGGTTCGGGATCTGGGCACAGCAGCCAGCGGCTGGACATGTTCTGGAATGTGAGACCATGCTCAGGTCTCCTTCATCTGGAGGAAGTCTTGCATGAAGTGCTGCAAGTGGGATGGCTGCTCCAGCCTGAGGCCCTCTGGCTTTGTCACATGGCCTCTGCACAATCTTCTTGGAGCCAGCTCCTTCGGGTACACCTGCTCTTGGCTCTGGCCCAGGCTTGGCATGCCATCTCAGACCCTCGAAAGGCCCACTGAGGAGTCAGGGAAGCCATGAGCCACAGTGAGGCTGGATGAATAATGCTGAATGGAATTCACGCTAGAACTTCTGGTTCTCACAGCTGCGGATGGGGGAGATCGCCAAGGGAATTTGGGAATTCGAGGTATTGTTCAGCACTGACTGCAGCTTCCATTGTCGGACTCTGATGGCAACTTTCTTTCACTATAAAGTACAGTTATTAAATGCCAGCTGGGAACAAAGATGTGTTTACATGCCAGGGGGTCAGTGAAGGGATGCCAGAGTTGGAGTTGCCTTAGTCATTGGCTGGGAGTGGGCCCATTGTCAAGGGAGGGGGCAACCTAGGAGCCTTTACATTTAAAATGCTCCTCAGGGAGTCACGGGATGATAACCATGAAACGATTCCAGGTAAGCCTGAGTCCCTCTTTGTTAGCTTAGGGATGTGTTTATTTTTGTGGACCCCAGAAGACAAACCAAACCAGAATCCCCACATTAGACACATCTGGAGTCCTTCAACCTCCCTCAACACTGGATCTACCTTGCCCTGCCCCTCACCATACTAAACTCCCAAAAGCCCAAGCTTCCAATCCCATGTCAGTCCCCTTGATATGTGTAGCAGCCCAAGAAACTGGGATAAACTACTTAACAGCTCATAGTGATGGGGCCAGTCTGCAGGCCAGACTTTTTACAAGTGTTATTAAATTTAAGACTCCCTAGGAAACCATAAAGTCCTATCACTCCCTCCATTTGCAAAGAAGCAATGTTAACGCTCAGAGAAGTCAGGTAATGCCGAGATCACCCAGCTGGTCAGATGAACTGTAGAACCCAGATTCCTTGAGGTCCTTTCCTGGGGTGGGACAAGACAGCCATGGAATCGTTGTGAAAACCGACGTTTCCGTGTTCTCTTTATTAGGGAGCAGATCATAGGACATATAGGACACAGCCTCTGGGACTCTTGAGGCTTTAGCTCTTGTTGCTGAGTGCTAATATTCTCTTCTGGCGAATGGGGAGATGGATAGAAATAGCTTTGACTGCAGCTGGAGTTTGGCTGAAGCAGACAGGTGAGTGGCGGTGATCTGAGAAGGAGTTCCCACAAGACCTTACGCTTGTGATGCCAAGATGGAATCATTCCCAGTTTCTTCTGAAAAGAGCCTTCTCCTTTAAGACTGCTCCTTACCTTAACATAGCAAGGTGCAACTTAGCCACAACCTTATGGTAATCTTGAGCTCAGAAAACCTTGCTTTTCAAGTCTGGACGCCAAACTGGAGCAAGAGGCCACATGCTTGAGTAACACAGAGCACTCTAAGCCCTCAATTTTAGGGCTTGTCTGCATCCCAGAACTACTGTGTGTGCTCAGGGGGTTAGACTAGGATATAAGCAGGTGTCCCTTGTGCTTAGAAGCTTCTAGAGCCCAGAGATAACAGAGTGGCACGTTAGTGGTGATTTTATATCAATCACATCTATCCAGACGTAGAGGGCTATGCTCTGCCCTGGCTGCCTGATCATTAGAAATCAGGAAAGGCTTAATTCAGCTTCCTTCAAGTGCTAGAGCTGATCTCTCTCTCTCTCTCTCTCTCTCTCTCTCTCTCTGTCTCTTTCTTTTCTCTGTCTCTCTTTCTTTCTGTCTCTCTCCCTCTGTCCCTCCCCCTTTGTGTCTCCTCTTTGTCTCTGTCTCTGTTGTTTTTATTTGTGGGCCTGGGATTCTGGCTGGTTGCTGACCCACTTGGAAATCTTACTTTTCTTGCACCTGGCCAGGCTTCCTTTACATTCATTACTGGAACAGGATTGTGCTGAGCAAGATGTAGTTCCTGAAGGAAACCTCAGCTACTTCATTTGTAGTCTGGCAAGTCCCTTAACCTGACCAGCACTGGGTAATTACCAGGAACCATCCTTCCCATCACTAGCTTGTTGCCAGGTGTGTGGGTGTGGCAGAGAGTCAAGGACCAGCTTCTCCAATGCAGCTGCAGAGGCAAAGCTCGGATTCTCTCCTGGCTCTAGTTCACGTTTACACCAAGCATTAGAAAAGAGCTGGTTTGTTGTTGTTGTTTTGTTTTGTTTTTTAACTCTGCCTCCAAGTTTCTGGAGGGAACACAGGACAGCACCGGGTTCAGAAAGAGTTCTCTGTTCATGTTTAATCCTTGTTTCACCTTGGTCCTGACGTCTGGCTAGACAGGGATTTACCTCAGGCATTGTTCCTGTGGTTTATCTTTTGAGTCCGACTGAGCAGGGAAGGAGGCTTGGGATATTGTTCAGCACACATTTCGGTTCAAGACAGAGAACAGCCATGTGAATTCAACATTGGATTAAACATTGTCATGGTCGGGCTTCTATTCTGGTGGGACAGAAGGAAAATAAGACCAAGATATGTAGATGATGTTCTGCTCAGATTTATATAAATAACATATGAGTGCTGTAAAGGAGAGAAAGTAAGGCAGGGAAGTTCAGAGGGTTCCTGGGGAAGGGACGTCAAGGACCGTCTCAAAGATGAAAATGACACTTGGGAGGTGGTGGTGCACACCTCCAGTGCTCAGGAGGCAGAGGCAGGCGGATGTCTATGAGGTCGGGGTCAGCAAGGTCTACAGAGTGAGTTCCAAGACCGTGAGGGCTACACAGAGAAACTCTGTCTCAAAAACCAAAAATGAGAGAAAGCGAGAGAAAGAAGAAAAGGAAGAAGAAAATGACATCCAGTTACACCATTGGACTAGTCTCCTGACTTCTGCACTCCAGTCTGCTTGGCTTTATCAGAGGGGCTGATGTCTTGCTGTAAATGTGTGGAAAGAAACCAAGGATACTTCAAAGGTAAATTACAAAACCTTCGGCCCACACTGGCTCTCCGAAGTATTCCAGCACACCTCCGTTCTTTCACTGGGCTTTCATTTGGTTTGCTGTCAGACTCTAATGTCAGCAGAAGAATATCTCGCATGCTTACACTTTTTTCTTAAATAACAGCAAAAGTACTGTTATATAAGGAACTGAAAGGGGGGTGGGGCAGAGGAAGAGCAGAGAACCTTCTATCATCTGTGCCTACCCTTCTGTCAGCCTCTGAACTTAAAGGCACATCAGGAGCTGTCATTTGGATGGATTCCAACCTCAAAGTAGCCCCGGGAATACTTTTACTGTGTGTCATTGGGCAAATTGAATCACTTCTCTGGTTTCTGTCACTGTACATACATTTAGTTCTCAAAGCCAAATAAGCTTTAGGATTCATTATGCAATTGCACAGCACTTAGTCAAATGGTAAGGAGAATGGGGAGGATGGCTCTCTGGTCCGACAAGAGGGAGTCCATATAGACGCTCTCTGCTTCAGGGTTAGCGATTTCCCATCACAGAAAGACACTGAACTTGTATTTGACCTTCAGATTGTGTCGGTTAAACTTAATTGCTAACTTGATGTGAGGGAGAAAGAGGGGGAGAGGGAGAGACAGGTGTACGAGTGTGGGGAGAACTCAGGGCGTGTCTGTGAGGGAATTTCCAGAGAAGTTTAACTGAGGAGAGAAGACCCATCCTGAACATGGGCCAGATGCAAGGGGCTGCGCTGGCTACTTTATGGACTCTTTCAACCATTATGTAGATGAGGAAATGAGTCTCCCTGCTCCCACCTGAAGAAGAGACAGGTGGTCCTCAGCAAGGCTGTGCAGCTGAGATTTCTCAGAAGGTAGGGTGCTGGTCATCTTGGATGTAAGGAGTTGGAGATGCCAGCCCGAGAGTCATCACAGGGCAGTTCTCCAGTTTTCTTCACCTCCTGCCTTTCTCATCTAGCTCCGAGACTAGCATATCCTAGTTGTCTCGTGTACAGGAGAGAGGAAAGGTGTCATGAGGAATGGTGATAAACACTTTCAAGTGAGAGGGCATGATCCACAGCTGTGCAGACAGGGTACGGAGAACACAAACCCCACACACGTTTATCAAGAGCCTAGTGTGTGTCACTCACTGGGAAAGGTGGGGTATGTACTTTTCTCCCAGTTCTTTGCATGTTTAAATATTTCCCCTTCTTCAGGTTTCAGCTCAAATCTCTTCCTCAGAGAACATTGCTGGACAGGACATCCTCTCTGATGAAGCCTGCCTCGCCTGTCTCCATCTCTAAACCTCATTCTTCTCTTCCACATATTAAAATGTATATGGATTGTACTTTGTAAAGGGCTAGCTCCCCTTATGAAACAGGCTCCACGAGGGCAGACTTCGTGGAGTTGCTCAACAAATAGTCTGAATATTTCTAAATATCTCCTTGAGAGTTTTGACCAATCCTTTAAATTTCCTTGGCCTTCCCCAATATTACCACTATTATAAGGATGAGGTGAAATTGCATTTTAAGAAAGAAATGGTTAGGAGCAAAAAACTGGTGCACAACCAGTGAATTTTATGTTTCTTGTACCCACTATGGGACAGCCTGCAAATTATCTGCTAATGAACCAAATCTATTTTTAAAGATCCCTGCGTCTCGCAGCTCTAGGTGACGACATCAGAGAACCCCGAGTTCCATGTCCTAAGCTGAGCCTCGTGGTCCTCGAAAACTGCAAACCCCAGGATGCAGCGCGGCATGGGGAACCCAGCGCCCCGCGCGCGGCCGCGAGCCACCACCCTGGAACTAGGAAGACGCCCGATTCCTTTGCCCGCCACGCCGCCGGGCGCGCGCGGAGCCTGTCGGGACTTGTAGTGTTCGCGGTTGGGAGTGCCCGCTCCGGAATCTCAGTCGCTGTCTGGTCGGGTAGAGGCAGCGCGTGCACGCGTGCGCAGTGCGCGGGCGGGCCGTCGTGGGCGCCGCTCCCGGCAGCTGGGTGCCTGAAGGAGCCGGGACCGCGGTGGCGCGGGTGCTCCGGGCGGAGGCCGCGGTAAAATGGGGCATGAGGCGTGCAGCTCGGGTGTGCGTGTGTGGAAGGGGAAAGCGGGGCGAGGGACGCGAGGCTGAGGCGAGTGTGAGGCGCCCACCGGCGGCTGAGGGGGCGCGGGGCCGCGCCTCTTCGCGCGTCCGCGGGCGCGCGCACCTGGGCGAGGCCAGGCTCACCTGTGCGCGGGCTCCTCTGCGCCCGAGGTCAGCCCTGCGGGTCCCTGCCAAGGCCCACAACCCCTAGTGTCCTCGCTGCCGTCACCGCCCCTGTCGGGGATCCCGGTGGCGACGCCTGTCGGAGCGGCGCGCCTCCAGGGCCGTGTCTGCCCCATCCCCGCTGCTCGCTCCCGCACAGCCCCGCTTCCCCGCGTGTGTGGACTGAGAGTGGCAGGGTTGGGAGTGCCCTGGCCAAGGTCACGCGGGTGGGACCCGAGAGGCGCCTGAACGCTGGGCTCGGGACTTGGAGGAGGGCTGCCCTGCTTGGATCGTGGTTCCTTTCGGATGCTTTCTGTTGACCCTCCCGGGAGAGCGTCCGGAGAGAAAGTGGTGTCAGGTTGAAAGCGCCCTGCTGTTCGTGGTGCTCGGCCTTTGGTAGAATCCTCCCTCGTTCTGCTCGACACCCAAGCTGAGCCTCGACCGAGGGCCGAGTAAATTCAGAAACTGATGTTGTCTGGGGCCAGGTCCCGAGGACAGGTTTAAGGAACAGATATTCAGGTAGTTTATGGCATTTCGTTTTCTAGTTCGCCTTCCCGTTCTTTCTAATACTTGCTTGGATGAGCTGGTCGTTAACTATTTTAATAGGATTTTCTGTACTCTTATGAAGTCGTGTTGCCCTTTGTAAATTAGTTTTCTAACTAGAAAAGCTTATTTCCTGTGTGTTTAATGACCGGAACAAATAGCCCACTCCAAGGTTTATACCATTGTCTTAAGACTGTAGAGCAATCTGCTCTCTAGCTTCCAGGCTTTCTACGTTGACGGTCACTGGACGAATCTGCAGCGAAGTTTAGGAGAGTGTTAAGTGACTCAGAAGCTTTGGGAGTAAAATGAAAAACCATTTTTAGTTTTCAGCTGGAGTTGAGGAACTATTATTTCAAAAATAGTAACATGAATTTTTTTTTTTTTTTTTCGGTTTTTCGAGACAGGGTTTCTCTGTGTAGCCCTAGCTGTCCTGGAACTCACTCTGTAGACCAGGCTAGCCTCGAACTCAGAAATCCGCCTGTCTCTGCTTCCCAAGTGCTGGGATTAAAGGCGTGCACCACCACTGCCCAGCAGTAACACGAATTTTTGAATACAGTGCGTCTTAGTTTTTTTTACCAACAAACTTGTGACAAACCATTTTTCCTCAAATTTAAATATTCCGTATTTTGGACCAACTCTTCCTACGGAAAATTAATTTTCTTTTTTAAGAGCAGAGATAACGTTTAAACAAGAATATTAAGTCAGGCAGAATGCAAGTTAATAGCTTAATTTATAGTGTTGTAAACCCTACCCTGTGCCAAATGTCTGATTTCTTCTGAAAAATAACACTGTGTCAATGGACACACTGAATCTGTGCTTGCAGTAAAGGGTCAATAGCTTGCCACAGCAGGGAAGTGATATACATGTTGCCGTCTGTCTCCCTTTATCTTTTTGGCTTATAGTTTCACTGTTGCTGTTGGGGCTGGGGGGCGGGGAAAGCAGCAGGTTTGTATCTCTTTTTTTTTTTTTCTGTTTGAGTTTAGCAGTGTAGCAAAATAGGAACGCTTGTGCTGTGTACATCTGTTTGGCGGAGACTGGGACAGTGGGACAGGATAAGTATACAATTGTGAGGAAACGACCATGAGTTCATAAGCAGGAAGGACCTTTTTAGAAGTATTTAAGGATGTTAAGAATAGCAGTGGATTCTTTAAACAGTTTCTGTGGGCAGTATTCAAAGATAGGATAAGATGCCTCCGGATGCCTAGGAAGATACTTGGGAAAGGTGGAAACTTACATCTTTGTGAACTTTTCTGCTGAAAAACTGACTGGTGGGCCTAAGGCTGAATGAAAGTTCTTTACTGTATGCCTCTATTCAGATTGTAAACCCTGCTCTCCCCCTTTATAATTTGTAATCCAGAAGGAAATCTAAGAACTAATTTACTAGTATAGTTTAAGTCAGACTTTAACATGGGCATGTGTGGGGTGCACTTGTCTTGTTCTTGTTTAAATAGCTCTGTAGTGTTAAGAATGAGGAATGGTGGGATGTGGTGACTGTTCAGATGTGTCAGGCAGGCTACTCCGCTTGACTAGAAAGTTAGTTTCAAGGGCCAGAGCAGCGATGCTTTACCCTCCCACTGGTTGCCAGCTGTGAGCTGAAGATAGACAAAAGATCACCTTCCATGATCTTTTGACCAAGCATGCCTGAGCAGTGCTTTTTTTTTTGGCATATCAAGTCTTTATTTAAAATTTCAAAAATTGGTTCTGAGCTGCAATAATAGACAAAGATTGGTTCAATAGGAGAGAAACATCAAATTTTAGTTTTATTTATTTTTTTATTCATTTATTTCCACCCTCTGAGTATATAAGAACAGATTGACTTGTATATGCAATTACTTTGTGGGGCAGAAACATTTAGGAGCTTTAGAAGTTTGCCTGTAATGCTCAGTTATTTTTAGGAATATTTGTATGGGATGTTTTCATATAAGGAAAAATATCCTGTTGAGGCCACCTATAATCTCAGCACTTGGGAGTCAGAGGCAGGTGAATCTCTGTGAGTTCTAGACCAGCCTGTCTACATAGTCAGCTTCAGGGCTCGGGATAGCCAGAGCCACATAATAGAAAAAGCTTGTCTTGCTGGAGAGATGGCTCAGCAGTTAAGAGCACCAACTTCCAGAGCTCCTGAGTTCAATTCCCAGCAACCACATGGTGGCTCACAACCATCTGTATGGGATCCGATGCCCTCTTCTGGTGTGCCTGAAGACAGCTACAGTGTACTCATATACAGAAAAAGCTTGTCTTAAAAACACAAAGAAAGACGGCCGTCCTGGTGATAACTTGCTGCATAACTAGGATTCTTTCAATTCAAGAGTGACTAAACAATTTAAGGATTAGTAGTTGTCCTTGGGGGTTCTGTGTGTAAAGAAAATGTGCATTTGTGATTCCTAGAATATATTTAAAT
This sequence comes from Rhynchomys soricoides, assembly GCA_019843965.1. Taxonomy (NCBI): domain Eukaryota; kingdom Metazoa; phylum Chordata; class Mammalia; order Rodentia; family Muridae; genus Rhynchomys; species Rhynchomys soricoides. The sequence goes on from JADRCH010000112.1 coordinate 3,942,461, forward strand.
GAACATTTGTTGAGCCATTGGATAAATTGAATAGCTTTGATTTTTTTCCTTCCTTCTCCTTCCTTCCTTCCTTCCTGTGTTTTTCTTTTCTTCTTTTTTTTTCCCCCAAGACTAGTTTCTCTTTTTAGCCCTGGCTATCCTGGAACTCATTGTGTATGCAGATCAGGCTGGCCTCAAAGGCAAGAGATCCTCCTGCCTCTGCCTCCTGAGTGCTGGGATTAAAGGCGTGCAGCACCGGTAAATAGCTTTGATTTTAAAAGATAGTGTTTTGGTGATTTTTTTTCTTCTTGAATGTAAAAGAATCTTAGAGTCATTTAGGATTTGAATATTTTTTAGAGTCAAAGAGTTTCCAACAAGAACTCTTCAGATGGCTTGTCAGTCTGAAACTTCACACTCCAAAAGTTGTGATTTTATACCTTTAGGCAGCCTTGCTTCTTAAAGTGTGTATAACCATGAGTTTTCAGTTCTGGATTTTGTTTAGCCTCTTCTTGAGGAAAAGATAGTTGCTAGCAATGCAAGAGTTAGGAGTGAGCTCAGAGGGCTTCTGATGCAGCTTAGCCAGTACAGTAAATCCTTCTTGAGAATTTCCATGTCAGGTGTTCCCTTCCATTACTAAGGGTGCTTATGCAGGTCCATTTGCCATTGGATTATTGAGCAGTCTGAGCTAGTGACAATAAACATAAGACAATTTTAATGTTCACCATTCACTATTTTTAGTCTCATTTGAAGGATCTTTCTGTTTTCCACCCTTGCCCCATGAATAAGGATAGCTTTTCTATCATTTATAGCTATTAAATGTGCCTTTAATCCTAGCATGTGTGAGGCAGAAGCGGGCCCACCTATATAGTGGACCCTATCTAGGAAAAGGGAAAAAAAGCTCTTATCTAATGTATTCCAATTTAAAGCATACGTCTCATATAATTTAGAACTCCTTTGCCCTCTGGTCACTTACTGCTTAAATCTCTTGGGATACAGAGGGACAGCCAAATATTAATTACTTTGTAACCTTTTTGCAGTCTCCCTTGGGGATCTGCTTGGATAGGAACTGGTCAGAAGAATGGGAAATGTTCTTATTTCCTGTCTGTTTCTCCTTAATTAATGCTGTAGGCCATTGATGTCTAACAGTCACAACAGAGACAAGCTGGTGTCTCTGGTGAGATTTTACATAGAGACTCCCTCCTGCACAGTTCCTAGATATGAAATTTCTGTGGCCAGCCCTTTTTCATTCCTCACTCCACCCAGCGTATTACCTTTAGTGTATATGGCGGGGGTGTGAAGAGGGGGTAAGGACTTTTTTCTCTGTAGTTAGGTGTTTTGATAATGGCAAGATCACTTGAGCATAGGTATGCTGGCAATAACCACTCAGTCCGCTTCCTTATGTCAGGTGGTGACTTGCAGGCTGCTGCCCCATTGCTTTTTAGTTTTCTAAATCAGTTCTCATTGTTCCCTTGCTCAGGGAGGTAGTGTCTGTTGCACAGTCTATTGTGCAGGCTGTAAGTGACTTGGAAGATGCGATGTCAGTCTCCCCTGTCTCTTAGGTAATGTAAATAATAATAAAATACCTCCGAGATCCTTACCACTATTTTGGGTGAACACTTTCTGGTTTCCCCTGTTCTTTCTGAAGCCACCGAACACTTCTTTCCTCTTTCTCTCTCTGTCAGTTGCTTCTACTGAAGAAAAGGATATTAAGGTGGTACTCAGGGTACCAGAGTCCTGACAGCTATATGTAGCTATATGTAGCTATATGTAGCTATATGTAGCTATATGTAGCAGGTAGGTGAAGGCCATGCCTGACCGCACAGGCACTGTACAGATGTATGTATAGTGTGGGCTTTGTGTCCATAAACTGAGCCAACCATAGATTGGAAAGACTTCTTGTTCTAAGCATGTGCAGGCTGTTTTCTTGTTATATTACTGTATTAACAACCATCTACATAGCATTTAAGCTGTGCTCAGTATTGTAAGTAAAAGGTGCTGGACAGAGGAAGAAGGTCTGTGAGTTATGTGCAAAATCTGTGCCACTTCACATAAAAGCCTTGGTAGCTGTGAGAGACCTGAGACCAACCTCCATGGGTAAGGAAGGACAACTGAATGTCTTCTACTTTGTGTGAGATTCTGGTCCATGTAGTATCTGATTAACTAATACTACACCGTTCTGTGGCCTGAGGCAGTCTTTCAGTATAGAATTTCCTTTTTCCTTTTTCTTTCTTTAATTTTTGTTTTGTGTCTTGACTTGTTTCTTGGTTCCCAGTTTACGAGAAGAATTTGTGTGTGAGTAAGTGTGGATTTGTGACTGAGTTTTGAATCTAACTGTGTCTTGATGCATATATCAAGCTGAAGAATAGATTTGAGGAGGTGGGTTGATCATGTAATTTTATGCTTTCTTCTTGATGCCTGCTTTACTGAGTATTTAAACTCAAATAGGAATACAGTACTATGGGCCTTTTTCTTAATGTCATGTAAATAAACCAGTTAAGTCTGCTATGTGATGAAGAAAAAGCAGCTCTGTATCTAGAAACCTGAACATTTGACATTTGACACAGTAATTATGGGTTACTTCACAGTTCATGCAGAAGGTAGTTTGTGATCACCTTCCACCATGCTATTGTAGACTTTGAAGAACTAGCAGTGAGCTAACAAAAACAAAGGTCTCTGCTCTCATGAAGCTTGCATTTTAGTGTGAGGAAATAGACAAGATGCAGGCGAACAATAAGTCCTCACTTGTTAGCTATTGATAGGAGCTAAAGAGAAGAGTGAAGCAGGAAAGAAAGATGAGTAGTGGGTTAGGAGCTCTGCAGCTTCAGCTAAGGTCTTAGGCATGTCTTCACTGAAGGAAGTGGAGGTGTGTTAACTGACTCTTCTCTGCCCTACCCTGGGAGCTTGTTTAGTTAGTCTGGTACCAGATGCATGAGTGAGTGGATGGGTATTGAGGGAGCAGGGAGGTGAGGCCTTCTAGGTCTTTCTAAAGGCCTCAGTTTTTACTCTGAGTGGCCTGGGATCCTATTGAAATGACAGTGTTTTGGCCTTGGATGAAAAACAACAAGAAAATACTGGTGACTGGATTCAACCCCAGAGTGTCGTATATAGTCGGTCTTGAGGGTGGATAGAGTGGGGCATGAGGTGGTCCTAGGCATCAGGGTTTTCAGAAACTTGAAGATAATTCTATTGAACAACTGGTGTTGACACCACTGCCCAGTTCCAAGTGTTTTGAGCAGTAAGAGATGCTATGTGGTGTTTAGAGGACATGGGTTCCCCTGTGGCCTGGGCTTTGGTTTTCTCATCTGTAATATTGTTATAAGGATTAAACTAATATTTACAACAGCATCTACAAAGAGGTAAATGTATGTGTTTTTATTGAATAAGCACTTGAGTCATGTTTTGTTAAATTTTGGGATTGTTTTCATTGCAGTGTTGAGAATGGGTTGTGGTAGGGTAGAGACTGAAGCAAGGACTATCTGCGTGCACCACCACTGTCCGACTGCTTCTTTTTCTTTATATTTCTTTATTTTTTGCACCGGTGGTGCTAGAACCCAGGTTCTTCCTTGCACATGCTGAGTGAGTGCATGCTGAGCTAATGCTGTAACACTTTTAAAGATTTATCTTTTATTTTATTTGTGTGGGTGTTTTGCCTGCTTGTATGTGTGTACGGTGCATAGTATGGGTGTGCAGTGCCCAGTAGAGGCTGAAGAGGGTACTGGCATTACAAACAGTCTCATGTGGGTGCTGGGACTTGAACTCTGGTCCTCTGGAGTAGCCAGTGCTGTTAACTACTGAGCCCCTCTAACAGGTTAAATCTGTAGCTCCTCTTTGCCTTCTGAAGGAACTGGGTTGTGTGTTCTTTTGTTCCCAGTTTGGCTTTTGCTGATTGGATTCTTGTGGAGCAGTTCAGTATCTTCTTCTGTCTTCTATGTTTCTTGTAAATTAGTAGTTGACTATAAGAGACTCTAGTAACTTGATCACCTTTATAGAAAATCTTTCCTTAGGTGAAAATCTTAGGTTTCGCAGGTGATGTTTGAATGTCTTCCTGGTCTTTCGTTCTTTCTTGTTTAGCTGCTCTGATTCATTTTATTTTGAACAATTTAAAGACTGCTTGATAGGAGTCTTGTGCCTAGGAATCTGTGCTTAAGCGTTTGTTATTTTCCTGCTGTTTTTTGTTTGTTTTTGAGACAGGGTCTCTCCATGTAGTCCTGGCTGTCCTGGAACTCTCTATGTAGACCAGACTGGCCTGGAACTCAGAGTGGCCCCTGCCACTGTCTCTGAGAGCTAGGATTGAGGGTGCGCCACTACATCTAGCCTTCCTGCTGTCTTAGTTGGGAAGCTCACTTCCCTTGTCAGTGTTGACTTCTGAGAAATGGAGATGCTGATGCCTACTCATAGGATTACTTTGAATATTAAGATTATGCTTACAAGAGAACCTGCCACAAAGACTAGCTTACAGCAGTGGTCAGTAAATTGTTATGTGAATTTAAAAATACTCTAAGGGATTGGAGAGATGGCTTAAGAGGTTTAAGTGCATACTGTTGTTGCAGAGGACCCAAATTAGAATCCTAGCACTCATATCGGGCAGCTCCTAACTTCTAACTCTAGCACTCTCTCTTGAACTTAGCACCTACACTTGCATGTGCACACCCTAACACACACACACACACACACACACACACACACCCCTAATTAAAAATAAATCAGCCAGGCATGGTGGCGCATGACTTTAATTCCAGCACTGGGGAGGCAGAAACATGAGGATCTCTGTGAGTTAGAGCTTAGCCTAATCTACATAATGAGTTTTAGGCCAGCCAGGGATACATAGTGTGAACTTGTCTTAAATTTAAAACCATGAAATAAAAAGTGGATCATCTTGATTTATGAGGAAATTAAGATTTGAATGGCTAATATTTAGTTTACTTGGTTTTATTTTAGGGGGTGATCAAGTGAATTGTTTAGCTGAGCAGAATGGCTCTTTGTTTTCACCAGTTTGAAGTTGGATTTAGTGTACACTTGTGGCAAGCTTCAGCCCTAAAGTGCTTTGTGCCAATGTGTCCGAGGTTGGTATGAGCTCCTATTAACTGGCCTCACCTGCAGTGAAGACTTTGCTGTTTGTGGAATAGACTGCACTGCATCTTGATGTTTGCTGAGGAACTTCTTCTTTCTGGAGCTTACTGTTAATGTTTTCACTTTACAGTGTAATGTTCAAGCCCAGAAATGCCTTATGTGGATCGACAGAATCGCATCTGTGGTTTTCTAGACATTGAAGAAAATGAGAACAGTGGGAAATTTCTTCGACGGTATTTCATCCTGGATACCAGAGAAGACAGCTTTGTATGGTACATGGATAATCCACAGGTTTGTAAAAATTGAAGCTTACCTTATTAACAGCGTAAAGAAGTTGTATTTATCACAGTATTTGATATAGACGGTAAATTTATCTTCTGCACGGTATATATTTAGGTTTATTTCTACTGGTTTAACTTTCTCCCCTGTTGACATCTTTTATTTGAACTCAGAGGGTAAAGCTGGTTTATCTGATTGAAGCCAAAACTTATCCCTGAATATATATTTTCTCCCTCGTGTGAGGCAAGTACCGTTTCTAATAGAAAGCGTTTTGACTAATCACGGATTTGAGATGCTCTGCCTGGGCTTGTGAGTGTTACCATTTGGAAGAATTACTGACACATTGATACTTGTGGGCATATGTAGTTCTTTCATCATGTGTCGTCCACTGAGTGTCAGTCATTGTGATGAGTCTGTGATGGAAATGGACTTTCAATTTTGTGGTTTCCTCATAAGTCTCTGGAATAGATAAAAGAAATTGAAAAGTAGAATCCTACTATTAAGGGCTGAGAGAGAGCTCAGTGAGTAAAGGCACTGGGGCCACGTCTGAGGACCTGAGCTGACTCTTGAAATCCACATAGTAAAGGGAAAGAACACATTCCCAAAACTTGTTCTCTGACCTCCACACATGAACCATGATGTACAGGCCCTCCCTTCTACTCTACTGCCCCAATAAATACAATGTAAGTAAATAATAAACAAATGAAAATCCAAGTTTTAAAGGTCAGCGAGAGACCTGAAGTTAAAAATGATCTGTTGAATAGTTGAAAATTTCCTGTTTGTGGGACTTGTTATTTCAAATAAAAACTATTCTAAGACTAAAAATGGAGGTACGTGTCACAAAGAAGAAGTATGTGGAGAGGGACGGATGAGTGAGGAGCTTTAGAAAGGTCACCGTGCTTCATGTAGCCAGAAGCAGATCCCTATGACTGATCTCTATTCTTCATTCCCTGTATGTATTTTCATATGGTAATGTGTAAATATTCATTTATATATAAGTCTGAGGGTTGCAAAGGATCTTAGTATTGATTTAGTCTCTGCCTTAATAAAAGCATCTTCAGTTTAGACATAACTTGAATGACATACTGCTAAAGAGTATAGATTATATTTGAAATTGTCAATTATTACTTTTATATGAGCTAAAATCCAGTTCTTTGTATCTTCTCACCAGTCTTGATTTAACCCTATGACTCTCTACCTTTTGGGTTTAGCCCTTTATTTACAAACAATCATTGAAATTTGAGGGGATGGAATGGGTTATGTTTTAATTCAATTTATATTAACTGTGTACTCACTTTGAATGATGAGGCTTTTTAGCTGGCAATGGCATGCTCTGGCAGTGTCCACGTCGACCTTATTGACAGCTTTGTTTTCTTCCCTATCCCTGAGTCTGAGGACCTTTCTTGGGAAGCAGCTACCTGGCTGAGCAACTGCATGGTTATTATCTTCATTTACTTGGTGTGAGTCAGTGGGAGAAATAACAGGGCAGCAGAAATCAAAAGTTCATGTTGACTTCTTTTCCTCAACATATGAATCAGATTCTTGTCTTTTATGGTCTTGGGTATTTAGCTGGGGCGTGATTCACAGGTAAAACCGAATCTTTGCTAGATCTCAGCTGCTGGTTCCTGCAGAGCCAGGGCATATGTTGTCTCTGTTTCCTCATTGACCTCTCTTTGCAGAGGACCTTACATATGGTTCTCCTGAATTTTCTGTAAAACCCCTTTATCTGTTTACTTTTTATTCTTATGCAGATTCTTATTCTAGTTTTCCCTTTTACCAAAACTTCTCATTTGGGGCTGGAGAGATGGCCCAGTGGTTAAGAGCACTGACTGCTCTTCCAGAGGTCCTGAGTTCAATTCCCAGCAACCACATGGTGGCTCACAACCATCTGTAATGGGATCCGATGCTAACAGTGTATTCTTATACATAAAATAAATAATTCTTTTAAAACAACAACAACAACAACAAAAAACCCTTCTCACTTAACAGAAATAAACATATAGATAAAAAATGAAGTATATTTGTTACCCTGTATGAAACATGGACTTGGAATTCAGAAAAAAAAATGACAAGAAGCAGAGAGAGCTGACATTAATAGAGATGGTCACATTTAAAACTGACCTAAGATTTGATTTGACTTAGGCCTAGGGGAGGAGGAGTAATGATGCGGGGATTCAGAGTAGCAGAGCAAAGGAGGCCGTGGAAGGGCCTGCAGTGTGTGTGGACTGATAGGCCACCCTTGCAAGGAGTTATCTTTTAAGCTTTGCTCTCAGCTAGGTCCTTTCACATAGACTTTTTGTGAATAAGGTGTGTGTGTGTGTGTGTGTGTGTGTGTGTGTGAGAGAGAGAGAGAGAGATTGATTGTCTCAGCTGTACTAAGATCAGGCTGTCCCAATGAACTGTACTTCTATAATCCAAGGCTGGTCTTGAACTCTTGATCTTTCTGCTTCTATCTCCTGTGTGCTGGAATTACAGGTGTGCAATACCACGCTCAGCTCACATGAACTCTTTAAAAGACCTTTGTCCTTTTTGTAATTAGTACATTGAGTTTTCTGAACATTTACATAATTTAAAGTCTTTTTCCAGTTTGTGAACTTACATATTTGTCTCTTTCAGCCAGTGTACTAGCCATTAATACCAGATTTGTTTCACCTTTTACAAATAAAGACCAAGACACACCTCTTCCTGAAATCTCACTGTCTGTTAGATTAAGCTACATGACATTGCTAATTTAGAGCCACTTTGAATTACTGAAAATAACAACTTTCGACGGTTCCATCTCGCTGCATCTACACCAGTACATAAGTGCTTTGGTAAAGCAAGGAGCTTTGTCTTGTTTGTCTTCAGCTTTTCTTTGGGAGCTACTTCTTCTTTTTACTGCTTTCTTTGCAGTAATCATCAGTTTAAAATCTACTATAGTCTTTTATAAAGACTTATTTTATGGCTAAGTTTTGCTGAGGAAGTTGGTAATGATACAGAATTAATAAAATATATATACTAGGAAGTGAATTTGAAGAGACTTAAAATTTGGTTTGGTAAAATGATCTGAGGAACTTAAAGGTATATACAGCATATTTCCTTTTTTATCTTGAATGTTGTTTTGACTTATTTCTTGCTCATTGTCAGGTAACACAGTTTGAGCTTAGTTTCTTTTTGAGAATTTTCTGACTGAGAGCAGCCATAAGTGGGTATTTGAGTGTTTTGTCTTCTACTGCTTGTATTTCCTCCTGCTGTGAACCTGTGTAATCTAGATTACTGTGCATCATGCTTTGGTTTCTCATTTTTTCTTCTTCATACAAGACTTAGAGGTCTATCCAGATAAGTAAAATAATGGACTGATAGAAGACTTAAAAGAAAATGTTATTCTGAATGAGTTGCCATATTTGTATTCTATAATGTTATAATTATACATGTATATTATGTTATAATATGTTATCACTTTATATGTAGAAATACACATAAGTATTACGTGTTACATAGTTATATATATAAATACATGTTATATGAGATATGTTATTATGATATATAAATATTACATTGAAGGAGAACAGTGTTTGAAAACTCACTTTGGTTATAGTTGAATATTGCCAAGGACATTTATGTATTGCATTTCCTTACCTAATTTTTTCTAACCCTTATCCTCTATTTTTAAGAAACCAGAAAATTTAAACATAAAATATATATAATTGTAACCTTTCAAACTTTAAAGATTTATAATTTTATTATCTCTGTATTCATTCCTTGTGATCTATACATGGGTTTTTGTGCACAGTATATAGTTTAAAGCATATCATAATGCAGTTCAACTGTAGGTAGAAGCTAGAAAGCTTTGAAAACTTGTTCCTGCCAGAGATTCCCATTTCATGTTTGTCTTCCAGGAACTTACCCAGTCACTCATTAGAATAAACCTGTAGGTTTGTTTTTTAATGTGCATTATTAGAAGTCAGTTTAAAAGATGGATTCTGCCTGAACTGTGACAGAGAAAGTTTTAACAGTTGAGTGTTTTTGTTTCACTAAGACTGGACTCATTTTTTTCCTGGAGTTTCTCTCTGGGTTGTACTGCTTCCATCTTCCCCTTTATAATGCAAATGGATCATTACCTTAAAAAATGTATTAAGCAAATCATCATTGTAGTAATGGATCTCCTCAGGCTTTCTCATTAGTATCAGATTTTCAACAGAATAAACTTGTTTCTTAGTCTTCTATTTAGACTCTCCAAGTCTAGTTCTTAGTTCAAGTTCCCAAGCCACTGTTTTCTTTTTGGCGTATGGCAGTCTACTCATCACTGCGGTAGCTGCAAGGTCTCAGGTAGGCTGTGAAAGCACTCTGCTCAGTTACAGCCCTAATTCATTGTGGTTGTATTTGCCTGTGGTTGGTTGGTTGGTTGGTTGTGGTTGTGCATGAGCGTGTGAGGAGGTGCTTATCTACTAGGTTGCACCCCAGCTCCCTGGTAACCATCTTTTACTTCAGCCCAGCACCACCACTTCCTCCCGTTGAAGACTTTGAGTTTACATTTTCTTCATCCCATCACAGTGTTTCATGATAGTATCCAGCCTCCTCTTCTTCCTCTTCCTCCTTTTATGACACAGACAAACCACAAATTTAAGAATAAAAGTATTTTGGTATGCCAGGCAGTGGTGGTGCATGCCTTTAATCTCACTCAGCCCTTGGGAAGTAGAGGTAGGCAGTTCTCTGAGTTTGAGGCCAGCCTGGTCTGCAGAATGAGTTCCAGGACAACTAGGACTACACAGAGAAACCTTGTCTCAAAAAAGCAAAACAAAACAAAAAAATCATTCCAATCTGTACACTTCTCTGCAGAAGACTTAAAGAGAGTCAGTTGGTTGCTTGTGGTGACACATGTCTGTAATTTTAGCGTTTGAGAAGTAGAGACTGGAGGATCATTATCCTTGGCTGCATAATGAGTTTGAGACCAGCCTGGGGTACATGCAATACTATCTCAAAACAATAACAAAATAAAAGTGAAAAATAAAAAATAAAAAAGAGAATCAGTTAATAGTTTTGAAAACAAAAAAAGCATTTAAAGTAGATTTTAGTACAGCACTTACACCATTTAAATGATGTATCCTTCATCCCCTCTGGCTCTTTCTTTCTGCTTCCTCCCTCTGAGTTCCTTGAGCCCTGGAGAAGAGATTTGCTGAGCTATTTGATGGGCTTACCAGTTTGTGTATTGTCTGGCTGTGGGTCTCTGTGTTTGTTCCTATCTGCTGCAGGACGGAGCTTCTTTGAGAATGGCTGAGCAAGGCACCGATCTGCTTCCTGCCTGGAGTCAAAGGACCAATATTTTAAAAGAGATATATTTGATAACGAAATTTTACTAGCTTAATGTAAAATGAATAATTTTTTAAAACTTTAACTGTATTGCTTTGTGTTTCTAAATATGTTCTCATTGCTTTCATAAATAGAATCTGATGTTATAAAGTTTTAAGCTCACAAAAAATATTGGTTTAGCTACAATGAGAAAGACAACTTTTTAGCTGTAAGATACAGCACAGTGGAGCAGAGTGAGACTCAGCTGCTTATCCAAGTTGACATCTTTTTGTTTTGTTTCACTTTTTTGCCTGTAGGGGCTAGAACCTGGGGCCTCACACATGCTAGGCAAGTGCTCTACTATAGAGCCACACCCATAGTCCTACAGTGTTATCTTGATGTCAGATCTAATAAATGTGTAAACTGAACAAAATATATTTATAAAACGTTATATTAAAAATTTTCAAACATTTTAGTACATTATTATCTTTATTAGAAATATTATAAAATGATAATGTTGGGTATTAATTGTATTTTAATAATTATTTTTAGAACCTGCCTTCAGGATCATCACGGGTTGGAGCCATTAAACTTACCTACATTTCAAAGGTAGACTTTATATATTATTTTAAAAATTAATTAATTTTTTTTGTTGATCTTTGATATTTCTGAGACAAAGTCTAAACTATGTAGCCTAGGCTGCCCTTGAATTTTCAGTCCTTCTGAGTGCTGGGATTACAGTGTGCCATCTCGTGCAGCTCCTGTTGTGATACTGTCATATGTGAATTCTGCCCCCAGGTAGGAGTGTAGACAGAACAGAGCAGCTTCTGTCTGTCATTTAGCAGTGATGCTCAGGTAAGGTGCTGGGCATGCTGAAGATTGTACTTGGCCACTGTTGTTAGGAAGGTCTTTAACTTTATAAAACTGGGAGGAATAGGAGTTTTAAGTTATGGGATATGGCAAATTACAGAAGTGATATTGGCTTTTTTGTTCTGGTACATGAATGTCAAAAAGGAGAAATTGCTAAGGTCAGTGGCAGGCCTGTAATCTAGCTACCAGGGAAGTGGAGGCAGGGTTGCTAACTTGAGGCCAGCTTGGATTACGTAGCAAGACATTGAAAGTTAAATGATAAATAGATAGAGCAGGAGAGAAGTCAGCTGACAGGCTCGGTCTTGAAAGTTCTGAGGAAGAGTTTTTTTAAGTTTATATTACTTGTTAAACATTTTCCCAACTTTTAAAATTCTGTTGCCTCTGACATTTTGATTTTTATATGTTTTTGAGATTTTTATTTTTATTTGTGTGTGTGTGCGTGCGCGCATTGCTAATATGGGTACCTGCCAAGGCCAGAGAAGGGCATTGGTTCCCCTGGAGCTGAAGTTATGTGGTTGTGAGTCACCTGGCACACGGGTGATGGGAACTGAAATTGGGGTCTCTGAAAGAGCTGCAGTGCCTTTAACTTCTGAGCCATCTCTCCAGCCCTGTGCTTTATTTGGAGGAAAATGCGTGCTGTCATCATGTACAAGGGATAAGGTGATTCCTTTTCACTTCGCTTTACTGATTTCTGTTTCTCAAAATTAATTTCATAGTACTGAGTTTTAATTTTCAAAAATTTAGATTATATATTTGTTTAATAGCTTTTTTTGTTTGTTTGCTTTTGCTTTTTAAGACAGGGTCTCATTCTATCCTTGGTTGACCAGGAACTCACAATGTAGAGTAGTCTGACCTTGATTCAAGGATCCACTTGCCTCTGCCTCTAGAGTGCTGGGATTAAAGGCGTGTGATACTGTTCCTACACTGGCTTATTTATTTACTTATATATATATGTGTGTTTACATATTTGTTTGTTTTGTGGTCTTGACTTGTTAAGTAGTCTTGACTGCCCTGGAGCTTACTATGTAGATCAGGCTGGTCTTGAACTCACAGAGAAAGGCAGCCTCTGCCTTTCAAGTTCAGGGATTAGAGCTGTGGGCCACTACAATTGTTTTGTTTTTAGTGTTTTGTAAAGTTAAGATTAAGTTACTAAGGTGTTAGTTCTGGGGGTTTGTGTGTGTGTAACTTTGTTTTACACAATAGCTATGAGCATCTGTTGGTAACTTAAAATATGAGGTACAAATGGCAGTGACACAGTATTGTTGGTGGTAGTAACACACTAGTACTGTTAATGGTAGTGACACAGTCAGTATTGATGAGCTAATGCCATGGTCTTGTGACAGGTGTGGATTGCTTTAACAGTACACCAATTTACAGATGTGCCTCTATTTAAGACACCTATCTTTCCTGGAGTTGCAGACAATTGTGTGCTGCCATATGGGCTCTGGAAGAGCAGTCAGTGCTCTTAACTGCTGAGCTAGCTCTCCAGCCCCTTAAGACACCTTTTTTTTTTTTTTTTAAATAAGTAAAATACTTTATCATTTTTACAATACAGGTATTTGTTCTCATTGGCAAAGTAGATTTCAGTTGTTCCTTAGACTAAAATATATAATAGGTTATATATTTAAACAGAAAAAAACAGTTCAGCCTAAGTTGAATTGTTAAATTTTAGAAGACAAATATTTTCTGTAAATTGAGACATTAAAAATGTTTTTCAGAATGGCTGGCAGCCTGCCTCCTCCTGTAGAGATGGTTACTGGGAGAAGTAGGATTTCACTGTAAGAATGAACTCTGACCCCAATTTTGCTTGGTTGCCCATAGTACATGTACACTAGGATGCACGCATACTTCCAAGTGCTTTCACTGTCTACAGAGTAACGTGGGAAGAATTAGTTGAAATAAGCTGATGAGAATGGGATACTATCTATAACTCAAGATATTGCTTTGTATTTTAAAATGGGAGATTGTTCCTGAAATGAAGGTTTAGCTAGCTCAGGGAAGCAGGCAGGGAGTGGCCGCTGGTTCTCCTCCTTCACTGCTCCTAGTTACAATGTGACTTTTTTTGTTCAGAACTTCTCTTTCCTCTCTGTCCTGCAGCTTACTGTAGTTTGCATTGTACAGTTTTCTTGTTCCAGTTTAGGCATGTTGTTTTTCCCTACAATTTATTCCTCGAACAAACTGGCCATGACTGGGCTGTGAATTGTAGTTGGGATTCATCAGGAACTCCAGACTAGAATTCATTGTGAAATACAAACTGTGGGTTGGTTCTGTTACTGGGAAAAACAGCCCAGCAGTGATCATGAATAGGGCTCTGAAGGCATCTTACTCAGGGCTAGGACTGACTGTGGTACAGCTGCTTGTCTCACCCCATGAGATGAGCTGTTCTGCATTTAATGACCCTGAACCAGTGGAGGTGGAATGCCCTGTTGACTTCTCAAAGGACTCAGATAAACAAGCTTACATAAGTCCACCATCTTTGCTAATTGTTGGCCGCCAATGTAGAAATATGAGGTTTGGGAATATTCATAGTTTCTGTACTCTTTGAGGGCATACTGTAGGTCATGTCAAGTGATAGTATTTGTGTGACATTTTATCTGCTGATATACTTTCAATCAACTTCTTCACATTTCCTAGAGAAAAGAAATACATTGAAAGAAAATGGGAAAGCCTCATTAGTCTTATATTACAATTGGAACCCAGATTCTATGCCTAATTTGCTGTCTTTAGGTTGCTTTTAAATTTTAATTTCAGATTGGTATGCTAAGTGAGAAATTGTGCCTGTGGAAGATTGCATAGTATTATAGATTGATTATTGTATGTAGTCTGTGGAGAAGGAGTAACTCAGACCTCTTTTTCTTACTAGGTTAGCGATGCAACTAAGTTAAGGCCAAAGGCAGAGTTTTGTTTTGGTAAGTAGCCATGTTTACATTATTTTATTTTCTAAATGGTATCTACTTAGTTGTTTTTAAAAAAATGTTTATTTGTGTGTGTGTGTGTGTGAGAGAGAGAGAGAGAGAGAGAGAGAGAGAGCACACATGCACACACATGTCACTGTGCTCCTGTAGAAATCAGAGAATAATTTAGGAGTCAGTTATTGCTGTCCACCATGTGGGTTCAAGGGATTGAACTCAGGTTTAGCACCTTTACTTGCTGAGCCATCTTGTCAGCCCTGCTTGTTATTTTGTTTAAAATTTTTATCATATTATAAAGGAAAACAGTCACAAGACATAAACCTATGGCTTAATGAATTATTCTATGAGAAATTCCTTTATAACCATCATCCCAGGTGAGGGTTAAAACTTTGAGTCTGGCTGCCAACCCCAAGTCCCTTCCCTCTTCTCAGTTATAACTTGCCCTGCTCTCATGTGTAGCTCTTATGATCTCACCCAGCAGTATTTCAGGTAGTTTTTATCTCTGTACCTTGTATTCTCTATTGACCACATAAATAATGCAGTGGACTTGGTCTTTTGTGAGGGAAGGAGATATTTACAACGTGGAGGCAGGGGGCATTGAGGGTGGTAGATTGTTGAACAGGTGCTAAGTGAAAGCCTAGGACACGTTGGGCTGTGGGAGAATATGGATGTTGGTGCTGGCCGACAGACAGATAAAATGCTTCCTGTTGCCATTCCATCAGCATCATTCTAGCAGTCAGTAGATAGAGGAGATACAGAGTCAGGGATGCCTCTGTGAATGAGGACACCTCATGCTGGGGACCAAGTAAGTTGCAGATCACTTTTTACCACCAGTGAGAAGAAATAAGACCTCATGGGCACAGGTGTGCAAGGGAGGAGAACGTGCTGTATGAACTGGAAGCAGAAATCAGTGTGGCATGTTGACCAGCGCATGTTGTTACTTTGAGAAAGGGAAGAAAGTAGAGAGCTTCTGAAGTAAATAAGGATGCTGGCTTCCTGTGTGGGAATTAAGCAGGTAGATGAGTCATGTGGCTTTTGAACTACTGTACTTAAGGTCTTAAGCCAGGATGGAGCTGATGGTGGTGAGAGAAACTAGAAGACCATTAGAAGAAAGCATGAAGAGATTTGGATACTAGGCAGCCGCCCAGGCAGATTCCATATCCTGGCTGTTAGGAATAGTACTAACACAGGCTTGCAGGTGTGTCTTTTGTATGCTGATTTCATTTCCTTTAAGCATCTGCCCAGAAGTGGATTTTGTTTTGTTTTATATATGTGGAAAGTAGAGGTAAAAACGGCCTGAAAATTGAGGGGGTCAGGGAAGAAGAGAAACGGTGTGGAACAGGATCCTGGGGTGCGATGCTTAATCTTGATTGTCAAGTTGGTGGAATTTAGAACCGCCATGAAAACAACTCTGTAAGCATGTCTGTGAGGGAATCTCTAGGTTAACAGAGGTGAGAAGTTCATCCTAATGTGGGTAGTGAGCAGACACCGATTCATCATCCTCTGCTTCCTGACTGCAGAGGCAGTGTTCCCCACCACCTCCCCTTCCCGTTACCATGCCTTCCCTGCTGTGATGGGCTGTATCACCTGGAACTGAAAAACAGCATACATAAATCCTTCCTTCCTTAAATTGCTTTGTCAGATATTTTGTTGTTGCAGTGACGAAGGTAACTAAAATGTGGAGCAGGAGAAGGGTCCAGGGAGCGTGGACACTGGCACAGTGAGACCTCTTGGCTTTTGCAATTAATTTCTCCATTAATAAATGGAGAAATTTAGAGAGTGTTAAGAGAATCAGTGGTAGGTCTAACTGAAGATTGCCACCCTCTCTACAGTATAGTGATGGAAGGGACAGAAGTTAAGACTGACCAGTTGCTATAAAAAGAGACTGTTTTACATGAAGTTTAAAGAAAAAGGTACTTTGGGGGCAGAATTAATATTAATGTTTAGGTTCTTTGCTCTTTTCAGTGTGTAAGGGTGACTTTGTTCTGCAGGTTGAGGTTTAAGCAGTATCTAATGGTAGCCATGTGTATCCAATAAGGGAAGCTGTTATGAACAGACTAAAGTTAGCAACTCAAGAGGGCTACTAAGAAACTCTTGTGAAAGTTAGACATTGACTGCAGATTAGAATTACAGTTACTAATTGAGAGAGTGTTTCAGAGCCTTGTAATTGAAAGGTATCAGGGCTCATCAACTAACAGAGAACTTTGATAGTTTGAGAGAATAGCATAAACAACCTTCATAGTCATTGGACCCAGTTAGAATAGTGATTTTAGTTAAAATCAATGATTAAGATGAGCTTCTTATTACTTTTGATGGTTTGATAGTCATTCTAAGTGGCAGCATATCTCTAATTGCCCAGAAACAGTGGGAACAAGAAATACTCAAACCTTACCTTTGATAACGGGAGGGGACATGAGCAGGTGATCCCCAGTGTATGGAAGTGAATGGAGGACTGGTAGCTAAGTTTGCAGAGCAGAGAAAGACCAATGAAGAGCTAAGCATTCCAGTGTCCTGTCCCACCTTTCTCTTATGGGCTTAGGTAATGGGGCTTGTTTGGGGGGTTGGGGACAGCTGCAGTGAGGGGGACTAAGAACAGGTTCTTTGCTTGGATGTCTTTAAAACAACAGCAACAACCACAGCAACAACAAACAACCTCTAGTCTCGGTCTCCATCTGGCTCGTTGTGGGCAGCCACCCTTCCCCCAGCCCAGCAGGGAATGGGATGTGTGGTGTCTCCAGAAATAGAAACTAACTCTAATCCCAGAGAAGGGAAGGAATGAGGAAGGAAACTGGAAAGGAGGATTAAAGGAGAATCTGAATACTGAACGCAGCCCCCGGGAACCGGCAGCCCCCGGGAACCGGCAGCCAGCTGCTGCCAGCGATAGCTGGGTAGAGCCTGACTCTCCTCAAGAACTGAGGAATGATGCTGACATCTGGATATTACCACTAGGAGAGCTTGCTGACAGTGAGTGAGCTATGTGTGCAAGGTCGCAACCCCACAACCCAAGAGGGTACAACCAGCCTTTTAGTCTTTTAGAATAGTAACAGACAGGCCAGATTACTTAGTATTTGGTGAGAGTTGTCAGACAGTAAAAGAAACAAGTAATGTAAAACTCAGGAGAAAAAAATTTTTTAAAAAAGGAAAAAAAAATATCAGCAGAAGTTTAAAGTGGTAATAGACAAAGCTGTGTGGCAGTCTCATTTCTAAACCTCCAGTCTCAGCATTCAAGAGGATGGCAGGTCCCAGGCCAGTCTGGACTACATACTAAGCTACTTTCTCAAAAATTATTTAATTAATTAATAGAGGAAGAAAAAAACTGAGGAAGTGAGAAAGGACCTGATGTAGCCACACTTGAGCCACAGCCATTTATGGATGAGAGAATTTTTGCTGCTGTTAAACTAATGCCTGTGCTGTAGTTTTATATGCTTTGTTTGAGCAAAAGTAAAAAAGTAATAGTAAAAAAAAAAATTGAATAAAAATGTACTTGGATGAAAAGGCAGGAATCAGACTAGCCTCTGATACTGAGACTCATATAAAACTCTTGCTTAAAAAGCTTGGTAACTGCCGGGCAGTGGTGGCGCATGCCTTTAATCCCAACACTTGGGAGGCAGAGGCAGGTGGATTTCTGAGTTCAAGGACAACCAGGGCTACACAGAGAAACCCTGTCTTGGGGGGAGGGGGGGAGGAGCTTGCTAATTTAGAGGGGGTCCTGGCTTTGTGCTTGCTGTAGCAGGCTTTCTCTTCTGTTCCCAGTCTGCCCCCTTTTCGACATTGCAGACACACCACTTTCCAGTAACTCATGCTCTTTGGAAATCCGAAGATGGCGATCGAGAGGAATATTGTGTCCATTTCTTCACATTGTCATTGTTTCTCTGGGAAAGGCGATTGATTCATATAGATGAGGAGATCAGGACCCAGACTAGACTGTTCTGGAGCCCTACATAAGCTATCAGCCGTGCTGATCCCTGGCTTCTTAGTTTGTAGCAGATGTGTATGCTCCTCTTGACATGAAGTAAAAGCTTGTGAGGTTTTAACTCAAACCACAAGTTAGGCCAACAGTTGCATTGCAGGTTTTTTGTTTGTTTTAGTTTATGGTATTGGGGGCTAGAGATGCAATCCAGAGTCTGTGCATAGTTAGCAAACTCTGAGCTACATCTCAAACTGCAAGGAGTTTTTAAATTTAGTTATGCTGGCCTCTTCTTCTTTTCCTTAAAAAAGGGTCCTTATATAAATATTTCTCATTAGAAATATGTGTATTATACATTTGCTTTGTGACACCTGTAACAGTACACTATTAGATTTTTTTTTTTTTAATTACTATTTTATTTTGCGTATATGAGTGTTTTCCTTGCATGTATGTCTGGGCACTAGGTGTGTGCCTGGTGGTGCTGTCAGATTTCCTGGGGACCGGAGTTACAAACAGTTGTAAATGGCTTCAAACAATATTTTGGAGAAGTTATGAAAACATACTGAACTGACTGCAGAAGTTAACAATAGCAGTTGTTTATTGATAGACAGACACAGTGTCCTTGGGAGTTCCTAGTTGTGCTGAAAAAAAAAAATATATATATAATTTTCCATTCATATAAAAGTACAATTGATGACAGTTTTTTGCTTTCCACTTGAAATTTTCTGTGGCACTTCATGGGATATTCTTGACTTCTCTGCGACCCTAAACTTAGTCAGGGAACTCTGGTTAGAGAGCCTCACTCTCAAGCCCAGTTCCAAAGTCCTGTAGGTTTGAAAAATAACTTTGCCTTTCCCTTGAGGGTTTTCATTTCCTTCTTCTTTTAGTCATATTCATCCGAGTGCTAGTGTATTAATTATTCAGAGTTATGGTGGAGACTCTTCAAAGTTTCTTGTTTTCATTTGGTTTTGAGACAGAGTCTCTCACTCCATAGTCCTGGCTGTCTTAGAATTCACTGTGTTGACCAGGATGGCCTTGGACTCACAGATATTGGCCTGCCTTTGCTTCCCAGAGTGCTGGGATTAAACGTGTGCTACCACACCTGGCCATGGACGTTGATATTTGAACAGTTTGAGTATTGTGGCTATTCAGATGCCTTGGCTCCTACAGTAGTACTTGATTTTCTATACAAATGCATACGATAGAAATAGGTGCGATTGAAGAGCCCCTTATGGCTTGTAGACAGCTGTTTGCAGATGTGTTTTATGAAGTGGATAGTCTCAGGCCCCAAGGGGCCATTTGCAAATTTCATAGAAAGTACGCCTTTAATCTTAGAACTTGGAAGGCTGAGGCAGGTGGATCTCTATGAGTTTGAGGCCAGCCTGGTCTGTATATTGAGGGTGTAGGCAGGCCAAGGATACATAATCAGACTGTATCTCAAAAGAAAAACAGTTTTGTTTTATTTTTGTTGTTGTTGTTATGTTTGTTTGTTTGGTGTGTGTATGTGTCTCTCTGTGTGTAAATTAAATACAGATATTATTTTGGGGCTAAAAGTATTTTAGAGGCTAAAACATAAAGATGTTTATAAGCCTAAGTTATAAAGGTTTTCAAATATATGAACTCTATAAGATTAAAGGGAAAACTGATAGGATATTTGCTTTATCAAAGACACCATAACAAAGTGAGAATTCATGGCAGACTAGGGGAAGTGCTTGTGATAAAGCAATTAGTTAATAGAAAAGCTCCTGAAGCTCAGTAAATTACAACTGAGCAGCTCGAGAAGTGAGCAAGAGAACATACAAAACTCATGGAGCAAATGCAGGTGCCTGATAAACACACAAAACTTAAATTTAAATTCAAATGAGGTCTGGTTATCTACTAATTAGCAACTAATTAGGTCACTAATAGAGTGCTGTATCAGTTAGGGTCTGTTGAATAGAAACACCATTTGAGGCATTTGTTTGTCCCAAGGTAATTGTTACTGGTGGTTAGATGTTACGGTGGAGACCCCCGATACCTCCACTCTGGGGCTGGGGGATAGGAGGAAAGAGGTAGGACATACTCTTAGATCATGGAGGAGCTGCTACCAGGAAGCTATGAAATAAAGGTTTAGACCCAGCCCCCAAGCTTCAAGACTTTAAAACGAGGATGTGTATTTAGCACAGATGCTAACAACAATACAGGTGAGAGGTATTAGAAACCTTGTGTACACAATTGGGAAGACGCTTCTGTATAGAGATTCAGGTTTTTTGTTTGTTTGTTTGTTTGTTTTCTCCGAGACAGGGTTTCTCTGTGTATCAGCCCTGGCTGTCCTGGAACTTGCTTTGTAGACCAAGTTGTCCTTGAAGTCACACAAACCCACCTGTCTCTGCCTTCTGAGTGCTGGGATTAAAAGTATGAACCACCATAAAAAGCAAATTTTAGAGTTTTGTTTTAATAATTTAAAAATTAAAATTTATTTTCTTAGTATGGGTGTTTTCCTGGCATGTATGTCTGTGTACCATTTGTATGCAGTGCTCTCGGAGACTAGAAGAGGGTAGTGGATCCCCTGGAACAGGAGGTTCAGACAGTTGTGAACTGTCAGGTGGGTGCTGGGAATTAAAGCCAGGTCCTCTGGAAGTATAGCCAGTGCTCTTCACTGCTGAGTCATCTTTCTAATCCCCCCAAAACAAATTTTTTAAATGTTAATTCTCTGTGACTCAGTAAGTCTGTATGAAGAAAATTATTACCAGAAATACTGGCTGAAGCATGGAGGAATATTCCCAAGTGATGTTTCATTGTGATGGCCTTTTTAACTGAAGTATGCATCACTGGAGGACTGACTCACTATTTAGTAGTATACTCATTTAGTAAAGATTGGCCATAAAAGAGTTTTGCCTGTGTAACTTAGTGATGAAAGCAGTGTTTTTATATTTTGTAAAATTCAAGAGTTGCAGTAAGACTTTTACAGATGTTCTAAACAGAATTTAGAGGTAACAACTATAATATTTCATGCACTTTTTTTTGACAGTTATGAATGCAGGAATGAGAAAATACTTTCTACAAGCTAATGATCAGCAGGACTTAGTGGAGTGGGTAAATGTCTTGAACAAAGCTATAAAAATTACAGTAAGTATATTTGTTTTGAAAAATTTCCCCTTACAGAAGTAATGTTTACATTATAAAAATGTGCCTAATGTCCTCAGCTTACCAACAGGTTGCATATTCAAGCTTGGTTTAACAGATATGTTATAAATGTAAGCCATTTTGTAGTGTATGGGGACTTACAGCCTTTGAATGGCTTTCACTTGTGTCCCTAGGGAGGATTCTCATTTCTGTGCATGCTGATTGTGTTTTTGTTTTGCATCTAGAGTAGGATAAGGGGCTTTGACCACCTACTTCGAGGATGGTATAAGCATTCTCCTTTTCTAAGCCATGACAGGCAAAGGAGAAGGGAGGGGTGTGGACTGGGGAAGGTACAGGTCTGAGAATGAGTCTGAAGAGCTCCGGTAAGCAGAGGGTCCGGCCTGTGTGTTCTAGTGATGTCTGAGGCTCTAAACTCTTTCTCTCCCCTGCCCTTTTCCCTGGACTTCCAGGGCCTGCTATTCTTCCCTCCTGCTGATGCTACAGTGACTGCCTTTAAGTGCTTTTCTTTTGGTTGATCTAAAAAATGAACACCAGTGCTTACTTATACTGTGCCGTCAGGCAGGCTTCAGATTGAAGTTTTCCTTTAGCTTTCCAGAAAGGTCCCTGGACCCTGAATCTGCTGTGCACTGAGCAAAGAACCCCTTCTTTAAGTCAGCCTTGCTTCTCTGAGCAAGTTGCTGCTGTTGTGCACATGGACTGCCTCTCTGCACCTTCCCTCCTTACACAATAGACTGCCTGGAAGGGCTTGGGAGGAGCTGCTCCTGTGTGGGGCTGTATCAGCTAAAGTTTGTTCTCACTGAAGTGCAGTCATTTACTGGTCCTTATCTACTCATGGCCAAAGAGCATGTGCCCTGAAAATCAATGCATAATGTCCTCATCTAAAGTGAATCATTCCATGTCTATGCCACACTGCAGCAGAGTTATGATAGCCAACCAAGGCTGTTCTTAGTTAGGTCAAATTTTTTTGTATTGCACCAGAACAGCTTGTTACCACATGACAGAAAACACCCACACACCACATCTGATCTGTACGTGAAGCAGAATTTATTTTGGGGCTTGTGCAGTTTCAGGAAAGCAATATTTTGAGCAGATTCAGAAGTTTATGTTCTTATAAGGGGTTAGTTGATCATTTTGAGCTTCTAGTAAATATTCCCTATCTAGAAGATGTCTAGGTAGAGGACTGTGTGTTGTCTTTTTCTGAATTCATTTTTCACCATTTATAGTAATAAACAGAACTGGCTTCTTTTAGTGATTTGGAGAAAAGTAGAATGAATAGACTCAGCATTTTACCAAGTTGGAATGCCTTGAATTGTTACTTCATTTATTTGTGGAACTAAGTTTTTCATGTGCTACTGCAAATTTTTCAACTTGAAGGAGAAACTAGCAATGTTTAAGGTATAGACCTTTAATTAGCTCTTGTGATCTTGCAGCTTTATTTTATGTGACATTTTTACTGTTTTTAGATAAATCTTGATAATGATTTTCATGATTTTATAGTTCATATTTAGAAAAGTATAAATACAAGTAAGATACAAAAATCATCAGTGAAGTAAGTAATGTGAATATAGAAGTGGTAATTAACTGGAGCCAATTGCAGCAAACAGGAGAATGAGAATCCCAGGCTTTAATACATTATGTTTTGTTGGCGCTGGAGAGATGGCTCAGTGGTTAAGAGCACTGGCTGCTCTCGCAGAGAACCTTTGGTTTCCTACAGCCACGTGACAGTTCATAACTATTTGTAACTCCAGTTCCAGGAGATACATACAATACCATCTTCTGGCCTGTAGTCACAAGGCCAGGTGACTACAGACATGTAGTCAAAACACCCATACACATAAAATTTAAAAAAAAGTTAAAAATAGATATTTTGTTAAATTCTTTAAAATAAAAATTCTACCAGTTTAGACCTTATAGGCATTTTGCACATTTAAGTATATTGGAGTGTGATGTCTAATTTCATATTTAAATGACAAATTTACATGTAGGATCTTTGAAAAATTAACATTCCCCATTTTAATACACATATACTTTATCTTCCTCTTGAACCATTCCAAATGACATTTTGATCAACTAATTTAGTGGTCTGCGGAGTGTAATCTATACAATTAAAATTTACAGTTTTGTTTTTCAAAGTGTGGTTTCAGCCTAGGGATTGCTAGGGCATTGTGGCCAAGAACGTGGTGATTAGTTGAGTGTTTAGTGTAGGAGTGTCCTACCATAGTGCACTGCCGTTCACAGCTATCGTCTGCCTGTCCTTACCTTTCCTAAGTCTGTGTAACATTGTAAATTCTTTCCTGAATATTTCAAAAAGAAGAGGAAAAAGATTTATAAAAGGTCAATATTAAAAAAAAAATCTTGAAGGATATTTTTACGGACTTGAGTCAAAACAAGAAGCACGCAGGCTTCACATATGTGTTAGTCTACTGTCAGTGTAGTAGCTCCTGGCCTCTTACTGCTTGAGAGAGTGATGAAGACGGCCATAGTTTTTTCCTAAGCAGAAGTCCGCTATTTCTAAAATGTCTTTTTACACTGTAAGTTCTAACTTACAAACTAGTCTTTCAAAGTTGTAGCAGAAATTTCACAGTGATTTTTTTTTTTTTTAAATGACAACTGGGGACAAATAAACTGAATATTGGTTTCAAGAAAGACCTAGCTGCCCTGTAGTGTTAACCAGGCCTTTGCCAGCCAGGCAGGTCAGATGGAGAGACTGCAGGTCTTACCACACAGGGATTCATCAAACACTTTAGGTCGGTTCTGTCCTCTAGCTCTGCCCTCATTCATTCCTGCTGAGTGGAATTTTACTTCCCTGTAACTTCTGAGAGTTCTGTATCCTTTTATTTATGTTAGTCATAAATGCTGGCGTCTGTTTGACTCGGTTTTCCTTCTCATTATTTTCTTGTCTGGTATTGGAATAGTCTATTGGGGTCATAGTAAATGCCTGCTAAGAACACATTCAGATTCCTCCTAAGAAATAGTTCCATAAGAAGCAGGGGAAGAAGCAAATAGAACAGAAGCATATTTGGTATCCGGCATTTGTCTTCTGCCCTTTGATTTGGCTCTCTGATGCTCATTAACAGTTGGCTGATTTGCAGGTGTGGTGGGGGTTCTTTATCTTAGTGTTTAGATTTGACTCACTTTCATTCAGAGTTAAGTTGTTTTTGTAAATTCTAAGGGAGTTATTTTATTTCTGAATTCTTTGGAAACAAGGTAATTTCAACTTAAATAATTTTTATTGTAAATTGTAGCTCAAGTGTTGGGAATTGTGCCCTGCTTAGACTTCATTTGAGGGCTGTCAGCAGTGGGCCAATGGATTTTTAGAATGACCTGTTTTCATTTGTATTAAGAACCTTTCAGAAATCCTTAGGAGTAGCAGAACCCTCGCCTGGAGGGTAACTGCTGTGCCTCTTGCAGGTCACTACAGAGTGCCAGTCTCAGGGCATCTGATGGATAGATTGTCTCTGCGGCTCAGATTCTCTTACCCATGCTGTTTGCTGATTGCAGTGAGTTAACAGGACCACACTTGACTGAAGCAAAATGACTGAAGTAAATTGTGTGATTCTAGAAAATGTGGTAGATTTCATCTGCAAGTTGTTCTAGTGTGTGGTATCTTCATTCTAGCCAACACTTTGTCTACTACTATGATCACTAGAAGACACATAGAATATGGCCTCTGAGGATTCCACAGGCATTCGAACTTCACCTCCTCCTTTCTCTTCCTTCTCTCTTTCCACTGGTGATTAACACTGTATTGGAAGTACGCATTTGATGCTAAAGAGATCCGAGGAAAGCCTGACGGGGAAGCAGTGGGAGAAAATGACATCACCTAAGATATGAGCCATTCTTACCCAGGAGCAGCTAGATTCATAAGTGTGTGTAGATTGAGATCTTACACACAGCCTGTGCTTGTTCAGTACTTTGAAGAAAGCTTGTTTGTAAATAAAAGTGTCTGCATTGTATGCCAGCTCTTTTACAGATCTGGTGAGCATAGTGTTGTGTACAATGACAACACAGTGTGACAAAGTTTGTGAAATATAGCCCCGCAAGAGCACCTGTTCCTACTGAAACTGCAGTTTGAGGGAGATGTTTTAGAGACTTGTTCTGGGGATGGAGCCTGGCAATCTACAGTGTTTAGTGATATTCCTGAGTAATGTCTTAATGTACATACCTGCCTTGGATGGATTCACATTAGTACACGTAGTGACTGCAGTATTAGTAGTTTCTCTGTAGTTCACAGGTGATGGGAAAATGATTTAATTTTAACTTAAATGTTTTTATATCATTACCTTTGTAGTTGTCATTCATATTGTTGATAATGTTTCTGAAAGACTGTGATGACACCCGAATAAAATACCCTTTAAATTATATTCAGTATGTAATTGATGCGGAGAGCATTTTATTTCATTTTATTGTATATATTTGTCTAGAGTATAGTACAGCAGGGATCTCAACCTATGTTCTCTGCTGCCTCAGTGCCTGCTCCTTAAGCTGCTGAGAGTTGGCCAGGGGAGGAAGGAGGAAGTGTATGAGTAGTGACAGCACAGGCCCAGAAGTGGTGACATCATGTCCTAAAGTGTTGGCAGACCAGAACAAGCTGAGCTCTTGGGTTAAAGTACTGTAAATAGATTATTATATGTCAGTTATTTAAAACTAGTTGAACGTCCTGCGATGATGGGAGGGTTCTTGTTGCACAATAATCTATCTCACTCTTCCAGGTACCAAAGCAGTCAGACTCACAGCCGGCCTCTGATAACCTGAGTCGCCAAGGTGACTGTGGCAAGAAGCAAGTGTCTTACAGAACTGATATTGTTGGTGGTGTACCCATCATCACTCCAACGCAGGTAACAAGGCAGTGCTTCTGTTATGTGGAGGTCTCAGGACTGCATATTGATGCTTTTATTTTCATCAGAGCTGAAACAGAATGTCTTTGCTGAATTAATTCAATATTTATATTCTAGAAAAGCTTTTAATTTTGTTTCCTATTAGAGAGTGTTTTACAAACTATTGTATGTTGATTGTAAAAATAAGATCGGAAGTTACACAGATAAACATTTGGTTCTTTGAGCTGAATTCTTTGTATTCCCTGTGCAGAAGAAGATTTGGGAGTTACATGTCAGACTTTGTAGTAGCATATCTCACATCAGTCTTTAGAAGTTACTCTGTCTCACTGGTAATGACTGGAGAGTTCTGCCATGATTTGTAAGCCTCTCTAAGTAAACAAATGGAGGGTTTTTCTTGTCTTTTTCTTTATTTTATTTAACAATGTTGTGATGAACATTCTTATATCTTAAACTTTGGAGATTAACACTAGGGGTCTATACATACTACCACTGAGCTATATCTTAGTTTTTAAAAATTTTTTGTTTATGACAATGTCTAAAAGAGTTGCACAAGCTGTCCTTGAATCTACTTTGTAACCCAGAGAAGCCTTGAACCTTAGCTCCTCCTGCCTCAGCTACCTGGGCAGCTGAGGTTACAGGTATACACCAAGATAAATTAATTCTTATAAGTAAAGTTGCTGGGTTAGAGTCTGCAAATATGTGCATAATTGTGTGTGTATGTTTGTGTGTGAGTTGTTTTTTCCTTGCAACCTGAGGACTGCAACTCTGGCTAGATTGTATCCTAAAAGTACCAATATGCCTAGGTATTAGGAAAAATAAATTTATGTACTTTGAAACTTTAATATGGACTTAAATTTCTTATATTGCTATTGAGAAAATGTACTTTTAAAAAAAGATTTATTTATTTTCAAGATGTATTTATTATGTGTATAGTGTTCTGCCTGCATGTATGCCTGCAGGCCAGAAGAAGGCACCAGATCTCATTATAGGTGGTTGTGAGCCACCGTGTGGTTGCTGGGAATTGAACTCAGGACCTCTTGAAGAGCAGTCAGTGCTCTTAACCTCTGATCCATCTCTGCAACCCAAGATTTATTGATTTTTATTTATTTGAGTACACTGTAGCTATCTTCAGACACACCAGAAGAGGGCATTGAATTGCATTCCAGATGGTTGTGAGCCACCATGTGGCTTTTGGGAATTGAACTCAGGACTTCTGGAAGAGCAGTCAGTATTTTTAACCATTGAACGATCTCTCCAGCCCAGGAAAATGCACTTTTAATATAAATTCAAGTATTATTAGTTGTGAAACCAAGAATTTGAAGTGATGGCTATTGCCAGTGTTGGATATGCTTGCTCATTGCTTCTGTGTCTTTTGATCTTAACAGACTCTGATGCTCTATAGACCTTTAACATTGTAGCATACACTATCTCTTTTCAAGCCTTTTGCCAGAGGAGTGTGATTAGTGGGAAGAAATCTCACAACATCAATAAAATACATTGAGTATATTTTTCTATGTTTGGCTCTTGGTGTAGTTTACAGGGTTTTTTTGGTTTTTCTTATTATTATTTTGCCAAAGTTAGATTTTTAAAAATTAAGGAAAAAGGGAAGAGTGTGGGAGGATTGCCTTTTGTAAAGGAGTGATTTTAGCCTGCTAAACTTGTGATTGGTAAGTATCTGGGCTGAGCTTTCCTCCATACCATGGCTTACGTTGGCTGTTGGTACGCAGATCTGTTAAGACGCTGGTGTGATGTGCCTGTGGCTGCTGTAGATTAGATTCTACAGAAGATGTCATTTTAAAACATTTCAAAGAATGCTACTGTTTTATTGTAATACAGAATTTAAAATTACAAAATAGCATTTAGACAATATAGAGTCAAGAAAATGTTAAATTCATTTCCTTGGGATGGTTTCTTTATAATCTATTAGGCAAACATTAAGTGTTGAATTAGTGTTGACCTCTTTAGGTGTAGAACAGGGTGAACATTCCTCATGATATACATGACAATTGAGGCTTAATTTTTCTTTGAAGTTTTTTTGAGTTCTTAAAAATTTAACTGACTGACTTGTGGAATTGTAGCATGTAATAGCTGTAAATAACAAGGATGTCTTGGGCATAGTTATGGATAGTCACTTAGCTTTAAATACTGTAAAGATTAGGCAAAGAACTTTTAGACTCGACATCAGATACATTGCCCATAAAAGACATCATCAGTATTTCAAATGCTTGTTTTGTAAAAGACCCTGTTCAGAGGATGAATAGAAGAGATAAATAGAAGAAAAGTTTATAAGCTACTTATCCAACAAAGAACTGTTGTCTACAAAAAGAATTCCCAGAACCCAATAATTAACAAGCCAGAAAGTTCTTTTAAAGTTCTTTTAAAGTAGACCAAGTTCATAAAAACATTTCACCAAAATATGAAATGTATACTAATAGTCCGAGAGAGAAAAATCTGAATTAAGGACCCAATGAAATATACCCAAGCAGAGATGCTTGTGCCTTTCACCCATTGCTTATAGAGACGAAAATAAAACAGCTCAGTCACTCTAAAAAACAAATTGGTGTAATAGTTTCCTTCTTTTCAATTTTGAGTAAATTTGCAGTCATTCTCCAGCCTAGTCTGTACTCTCCTGGGCATTTATCCTAAAGATGTGCATAATTATGTTCACATAAAAACCTTACAATGGCGTCATTCCTAGTAGCCAGAAGCTGGAAATAGCACACATGGTTAATTGGGTAAGTGGCCAGCAGCATGGTATGGCAGCACACCCACACCACTAGGTATAGTAGTCCAGACAGACAGTGGACTATTGATACCGAGAGCTGCCTGATTGAGCCTTCAGAAAGTTATGCTGAGTGAAATTAAAAAAAAAAAAATCTCAAAAGATACTGTGTGCTTCCATTTGTATTCACAAAATGTCAGCCCAAATGAATGGGTGTGGGGAACGCTGCAAGGGCACCCCAAGCAGACCAAGGCACTGAGAAGCTCTTCCTGTTGATCATGGCGACTGTTGATTGTTGTACATCAGTTGGCATGTGGGGATGCCACATGTGGACAAAAAAGTACATACATAACTGACGAAACCTGAATAAAGCTTAGGGATGCTTGTTTGAGTGCTGTGTCCTTGAAGCATGCACTTCGGAAAGAATTTGGTTGAAGGGTATGCAGGCCTCTGGTACTTTTTGTATTTATTGTAAATTCCTATGAACCTGTTTAAATCATTTCAATATAAAACCATTTCAAGCCAGGCAAGGTGGCACATGCCCTTAATTATTCCCAGCACTCGGGAGGCAGAGGCAGGTGGATTTCTGTGAGTTTAAGGCTATCCTGGTCTACAGAGAGAGTTCCAGGATAGCCAGGGCTACACAGAGAAACCCTGTCTGGAAAAAGCAAACAAACAAGTAAGTTAGCCTCACACCAAGAAGAAGAGACAGGAGTTTTGCAGAACTATAGAAATGAGTGTTTGTGATTATAACAAACAAGAAAGAAAGTTGTGATTAAGTGTCACAGACTTAAAATTTTTCTGGGGTAACATTAAATATAAGTATTTAAACTTACTGCAAGAAAAACATGTTTTTGCTTCATTTTAGAGAGAAGAAGTAAATGGATGTGGTGAGAGTGCTGACAGAAACAATCTGAAACGGTCACAGAGCCATCTTCCTTACTTTGCTCCTAAGCCACCTCCAGACAGTGCTGTTATCAAAGCTGGGTATTGTGTGAAACAAGGAGCGGTGGTGAGTAGCCTGCCCATACCGGGGAGGTAGAGAAGATGCGGGTGCCAGCAAGCTTGCCACTCAGAACTCAAGTTGTGTGCTTCCCAGGCTGTTGCTGGGAGAGGGTAGAGAGGGTTGCTCCCTGGGTATCACCCAGCACTTACTTCCTGCTCTCAGTTGGGCACCTTAATGCCTGTATCCACCAGCACTTAGTCTAAGTGAGCTTTCCTACATTTAGGCTTATGAAGGTTTTCCATCATGTTGTTTAATTGAAAACTTTCCTTTGTGTGTGTGCATATGGGTAAGAGAGAGGAACACGATGTGTGTGCTGTGAGATCAGAAGACAACTTTGTCAGTTCTCCACTTCTACCTTCACCTGGATTCCAAGGTTTAAATTCAGGCAAGCACCTTTCTCTGCTGAGTCATCTTTGCCACCAGAAAGTCCTTCTGTTGATTTCCCACGCCTCCAGGAGTGGTCAGGAGGAGAACCCTGGGAGAAGTGGGTGCTAGTTTAAGGTTGGGGTACCTAATCTCCCAGCCCTCCAGTTTTATTTTATGAGGAAGCTGTTTTATACAATGTGGCTTTTGAAAGAGGTAAATGAGAGGTCCAGCTTCACGTATGAGCATCATCACTGGTAAGTTCAGGTTGTCCCCATAGTGTCACGGAGGAGATTTCTACAAGACAAACACATTTACCAGGTTTTCTTTTCTTTTTTGTTTTGTTTCTCTGTGTAGCCCTGGCTGTCCTGGAACTCACTCTGTAGACCAGGCTGGCCTTGAACTCACAGATCTGCCTGCTTCTGCCTCCCAAATGCTTATTCTCCAGTATTTCTAAGGCTCCAGCTATTTGTCTGCTATGTAGCAAGATCTTCATGTATATTTAATCAGCTTTTCTAAAGTTTATTCTGTATGAGCTAAATCTTGAAAGCAACAGGGAAAAATGTGAATAAAGAAATGCTTCAAACTCTCCTGCTAACTCTGCTCCATTGTTCCCTAGCAGCTGAGCTAGGGAAAATTCTTCTACCTGTTGAATCATTGGTCCCAGGGAAAGGAAGATGAGACCAGAGGTTTCCCAAGACAGACTGTCTATAGGTTGAGGCAGAATTTCCCTCAGGCTGTAAGGCTTAGTTATGGGCTTTTAAGGAGATAATCTTTATTCCTAAATCTAAAAAATAATTTACAGATTTCTTTTCTTAAATTTTAAACCAATTTTATTTTTATGTGTATTTATTTTTATTTTATATGTGTTTACTTGAATGTACATCTGTGTACCATGTGTATGGAGTTCTAGTGGAGGCCAGAAGAAGGTATATGATCTCCCTGGAACAGTTTCCCTATAGAAACAGTTGTGAGCTGCCATGTGAGTGCTAGGAATTGAGCCTGGGTCTTCTGGAAGAACATTCTTAACCACTGAGCCATTTCTCCAACTCTATTTACAGATAATTCAGGGTGCTTAAAAACTGATAGGAATATTTGTATAAAAGTGTATTAAACATTTTCTGTATGGGTTTGTTCTGTTTTGTATTTATTGTTGACCTGTTATATGAAATACTTGAAAAAGGATTAATGCATGTTGTAGATAGAGAAACCTGATGGATTAATGACATTTCCCATGCTGAATTTTACCTTGTGGGCTCTGCTGGCAAGAAGGGAAGAGAATACCTCTTCTTTCTTTTCCACTGTTCGAGATCAAAATCCCGAAATATCAGAGTCACTCATAAACTTTGAGAGTGAGCTGCCCAAGGCCGAGACTGTCATTCAAGGTCTGGTTAGCAGGGAGAGGTACCATTTACCACATCCCTTGGGAAGGATGTCTTTTTCTGAGTACTTGGCATTTCGGGTTGTGGGTTCATACTGGAATGATTAAGGGGTGATGAACATTTGACATTCTTTGAAACCTCTGTCTATTCTTTTCTGGCAGATGAAAAACTGGAAGAGAAGATATTTTCAATTGGATGAAAACACAATAGGCTACTTCAAATCTGAACTGGTATGCAATCACTTCATAAAATATGCTTTCAGATGGCTTGGCAGGTCACACTGCAGTGCTTGTGTGAGTGTGTGCTTGTGTGCTGTTCTGTTTTTCTAACGGTCCAGTTCTGGTTTTGAGTGCACCTATGTTTCAGTCTATTTGGTTGTCATGCATTTGGTTAGTCACATATTTCTTAAATGGGTTTTAAATAAAACTACCTTAAAGGAAGCCTTCTGTCTTGATGGGTCTAAATTGCCAACAGCCACATATGTAAATCTCTATCAGAGGGACATCAGAAGAGGTGGTGAAAGAAATCCTCCAAAAGCAGCATTCAGCTCTCTGTGTGTCTACCTTCTCTCCCCTGCTTCTTCTTAGCTCTCTTCCTGTTTCCGACCATCTCTTAAGTTGTTTCACTTGAGATATCTTTTTCTGAAGACAGAGTCAAAGACTGAGTCTCCCTCCTTCCCTGTTTGAGTAATGCACCATTTAACATGTCAGGTAGCATAAATCCTACAGTAGATGTGTGCATAAATTAATGAAATGCTTTCCCTCTTCTATAAAACTGTGGGACTTTCATTTGCTCCATATGCTGAATGAAGGCACCAGAACAACATTGTCCAGATGAACTTTCTGCCCTGGTAGATATGTTCCATACCTATGTTGTTCTGTGTAGGCTATGTGTGGCTTCTGAGTGCTGGTAATGTAACCAGTGTGGTAAAGAAGTGAATTTATTTCATTTTAAAATTAAAACCAGTTTCATTTTAGTAATTTATAGTTACTCATTGGCAGTGTTCTGTATTGTGAGCATCTTAGGTGTCAGTTATTTTAGGGCTGTAAAGGGCAGAACAACTTATTTAGCCTTCTGTAGACAGTCAGAACCCATGTGTGGTGAAGAAACTGTCCTTCCCTGCAGGAATACAAAGGAGGTGGGTAGTAACGGAGTCGAGAATGGTCACATGTATACTTGCTGATAAAATGAGGCAATACATCAAGGATAATAGAAACCAAGGTTCTTGGATAAAAGCATGGCTTCTTGATATAACTTAACAGACATAGAAGTAGACATATAAATATAAAACATACTGTAGTTCTGTGTCTTGAGAAAATGATCAATTCTCCCCAAAAGAAACCTAGACTCCCTGGAGAAATGGCAGATTCTGTAGCTGAGCAAGAGAAATAAATACAAGGTGAGCTGGAGTGTCTTATGTCAGAAAGCAAGAACATGCTGAGGAAAATGCTAGTCACCCAGTAGTCATTTTACAAACAGTCCCCCTAACCAGATCATGGACAGTGAGAGAGTATCAAAATACACAATAATTATAATGTATTACAACACACACACACATTCATTCATTCATGTGCTCAGATAGATATGAATAAATGATTGGGTGGTGATTGAGCTCATGCAACTACAGTGAAGGACAAAATGCTTAAACAGGAACGAGACACCAATCTGAAATAAACACTAAGCACAGTGGGAAGAGAGCAACTGTACAGGAAGAAGCCTGGCAACACCACCTCCATTGGGCAGTCAGGTTAGAATGTTGAAACAAACCATCTACCACCTTATGGGATAGCATGAAAAGCACACCACATCAGTTCTGTGCTGATCCTGCTGAAGGTATAGTCTGGGTTTAATCACCAAGTAACAGTAGCCACATACAAGGGAGGAGGAAGCAGCCTACAGAATAAAGTAATTGCTGTGATCTGCAGGAGTCTGTGTTCTCTTTCTAGAGGAGTGAGGAACTCTTCTATACTAAACAGAAGGAGACAGCAAGAACACTCTCCCCCTGCTGACTGTGACGCCACCTGCTGACTGTGGTGGCCGTAACATGAGGACTTTAGGGCAGCATGCTGAGAGTAGCTCAGCTCCAAGTTACTGTTCTTAGTCATTTTTGTAAATTCACGATTGTTTCAATGTTCAAGAAAGAAAAGTGAGGAGAACTATCTGGTAGAAAAACAAATAGAAAATACAAATGGCTCATTCAGAAGGAAATTAGGCTGAGTGTGGAGTGGAGTTAGGTAGCATGCATCCCTAGTGTGTATGAGGCCTTAGATTAGAGCCTCAGCACTCCTAAGCAATACAGATAACTAAAGTGGTCTTCAGAAGTATGTGACAGTGCTCAGTGTCACTCAGGCTTCAGGAAATACAGGTGTGCACTGCACAGATAGTACTCATCAATCACGAGGAGGCTGTGGTTGAGTGAAAAGATCATAGATCCTGTCCTTAGAGAAAATAAGTGGAGAGGAAATAGGGTTTCTTCAGATTCCAGGTTACCGTGTAGGTGGTGATATTAGAAAAATCACCATTTGGGAGGTTTTTGTTAGAAAATCAAGTACTGCATAGGCTCCAGATGTCTCAGTAGTGACCAGCACGAGTCACACACTACCTCCATACCACGTACCTCCTGGTAGCATGGCTGAGAAGTAGTCGGTTGCAGTGGTTTCCTGCCAGAAGTGTGTGGCCTGCACATCAGGATGAATAAACATCAGACTGACCCTGACTGGGACACAGTCTGTGAAATAAAGGGCCTAAACATCTTACAGCTTTATAGGATGACAGAAGACCAAAGAAGTAACCCACGAATTGAAGGAGACTAAGAAAAGGACAGTGAAACAAGTCTGCTATAGACTGAACCTTAGATAGAAACTACGTCAGCTTATCTTCTGCCATGAAGGACACTCAGGGTAACTTGTAAGATCAGAATGTGGTCTACAGATTGTGGTCATACTGCAAGGATGCTGAGGTTTGGGATCCATAACTGTGCCATGATCATGTAAAATTTAGAAGTCAAACATGATACCTAGTAGTATAGATGTCTCATGTCTTTAACTTGCGTGCAGATAGTCCTGAATTGTGTATTCAGACACATGTGCACAGGCTTATAGCAAAGCTGGACTTACTGCACAGTGCCAAGGTCACTTGCCAAGGTCAAGATGACCTTTCAAAAGAGGAAGTAGAATACTTACTGGTCCTCATCGTCCACCATGACCAAATCTGCTGCTTAGTGACTGTCATTGAGACCAGAAACTGAGCTTCAGACAACAGTGTGTATGATGGCATGAAACAAGCTGTCCTGCTGCTGCAAGTCTTAGAAATGTGTAGTTGTGTCTGAGAATGGCCTGAGCTCCATGTAGGATAACTAGCTTTTTACAGGAAATGTCCTGTGCTTGCTTTTTGCCAGGAAAAGGAACCTCTTCGGGTAATACCACTTAAAGAAGTTCATAAAGTCCAAGAGTGCAAGCAAAGGTAAGGACTGCCTGATTGTGGCACAGCACAGCACGAGGAACCAGGCCTCCCTCACTGATGAGCTACAGCGGGCTTCTTTCTCTGTTCTTGTGTGGATGTGTGACTGTGTAACTTTTTTTCAATCTGTAAAGTAATTTAATTTTTTATTTGAAAACAAAATTAGGAAACAACCCATTAGTACACTGACGTTTCAGAAGTAGTTCAGTAATGCAAAGGAAACATTTTAAGCAGTTTCTGAGATTTAACAAATTGAGGTACTTTTAGTTTTCAAAGGTGCTACAGAACAGGTTGTTTCGAGAAATTGCATTAGCTGTGCCGTGATGAATTGAATGAACTGAAACACGTGGACTGTAGAGCTGCTTTACGTCTCTTTTCTAAATGAGCTATGTGAAGCATGTGAATAGTGATGCAAAACTGGAAAAGGGTGCTGTGGTGTGTTGAAATAGTGTTTCCTTTCTAACGCTTATTGACACATAACTGGCACTGAGTAAACAGCTGAAACTGTCAAACTGATTTACCTAAACTGGATGATCGTTTTTCATGACAGTGACATAATGATGAGGGACAACCTGTTTGAAATTGTGACGACGTCTCGGACTTTTTATGTGCAGGTAAGATACTTCTTTGGGCTCATAGATTCTTTTAAAAGAAGTTACTAACATTTACAGGTGAAATAAATGTAAATAAAGCTTGTTGGCTTTAACAAAAATCACTTACCAGCTTATTGAAGGGTGTCAGGTGGTGGTGGGTATAGGGTTAGACGCTGGAGTGTTGGGTTATGAGTTGGTGACATGGATCAGCATCACATTTGGAAGAAAGGCAGTGCTGTCTTACTTCGATTTTAGCATGTGCTTTGAAATGTATTTTTGTGTTTTTCTTTAATATCATTTTTGGTAATTTTATAAGAAGGGAAATCTCAAGTATAAATGAAATTATTGAAAAAAAGCTTTGTTTTTGTTTATGAGAGTTAACACATTTGCTTATTGCTGAAAGATTAAGAAAACAATGGTCTGTACATGTACTCTCACGTTCAGTGACTGATGCTTGCAGCAAGCAAGAGCATTCTAACTATATAACATCTTGTTTGCTTCATATCTTGTCATTTTTCCTGTGTCATTAAAATTTCTTTGGAAATAGGTGGGTCTGGAGGCTCACATCTTTTATTGGAATTAAAGGCATTCGGGAGGCAGAGGCAGGAGGATTTTGGTGAATCCAAGGCTAGCCAGGGCTGTCTAGTCAGATGCTGCCTCAAAACAAAAGTTATCTTTGGAAACATCTTAGAACTGCATCATACTCCATGCATTGTGGCTGAACATTCCTATGCACAGTTTTCATACATTTACTCTGCAAGTATGGCCTGAATTTCTGAGTTTTTTGGATGTTTCTAGGTCAGACTTAACCATCAGAGTAGCTTTTCTGTTTGTGGATTTGACTTTGAGCATTGTTCTGCTACTAGAGCAGAATGAAAGTGTGCTCGGCCCCGTGCTTTCTCCGAGTTCTATCTTTTGAAAAACGCTCCTTGAAGTTATTGGTGTTTGACAGATTCTGGGAGAGGGGGACTTAGTGTTCTTCAGTGAATTGATCGTTGGTAGGCTGATGACACACCACAACAGGCTCCACTTCCAAGATTAGCTGTGCAACGCAAACTGGACTTGATGGAAAGGGATTGGTGAAGGGAGAAATCTCAAAAGTCGAGAGGAAGGAGTTAGAGAAGGAGGTGAAAATACATTGTGTGAAATTCACAAAGAGTTAATAAAATAGTGCTAAACCCTACAAAATTCAGCATATAATATACGAAGTGCATAGAAAAACATGGCATAAAAATTAGAACCTAGTTTTAGACTCAAGGAGTGAGGGCTTCTCAAAGGACAGAGTAAGAAGGTGCGTGCTTGCATCCTCTCAGCCTCACTCTGTGGCCACCCCACCCCAAACATTCCGACCTCAGGACATTTACATTCACACTGGCCAGTCTTTATCAAGAAAGAAGACTACTTCTGAATTTGACCACCAATGTCCCTTAATTCGTTGACCTATTAAAAATTATTTCTAAAATTAATACGTAAGATGGTGCCAGAACGGCGTTTAAAGTGGCAGTTATATATATGAAGTTTAGATGTGGCATTTGGTGGCAAAATAAGAAGCTCTTTCTTTGCTTTCTTCTTCTTCCTTTCCAAAAGCACTCATTATATATGCTTTGATGTATCTGATTTTAAACATGCAGTGCCTATCTTATGTCTCCATATAGAACCTGGCTCAGAAAAACCTGGGTTAAAAACAGTGCTTCTAGAGCCAGGTTCGGTAGCATATACCTGTAACCTCTGCTCAAAAGGCTGAAGTGGGAAGTTCAAGGACAGCCTGGCTAAAGAGTGAATTGAAGGCCAGCCTGAGCAGTTTAGTGTGACTCTGTGTCAAAACTAAAACAATAATTTTAAAATAAAATAAAACCTCAATGACTGAGTGTTTTTCTCAAATGTGTATGTTGGTTCAGTTTCCCAATAACACATGCTCACCAAAAAAGTGCTTTCAAGGGTTGGAAAGATGGCTCAGAGATTAAGAGCACTTGCTGCTCTCGCAGAGGACTGAAGTTTGATACCCAGTATCCTTGTTGGGTAGTTCATAAATGCCTGCAACGACAGCTCCAGTGAGGTCCTGTGCTCTCTCTTGGCTTCTGTAGCTGGGGATGGCTGGAGTTAATATAGGTTAACTCTTATCTTAGCTTTGCACTGTGTTCCAGATGCGGCAGGCCAGAAGGCTGTCGAACCCTTGTATACAGAGGTATACATCAAGAGCTGGTGAATGCAGCACGTATGTGGGCTCTCATGCACCCCATCTACACACACACACACACACACACACACACACACACACACACACACACACTTTTGAAACTGGCTGTGATGGCATACACCTTTAGTCCCAGCACTCAGGAGGCAGAGACAGGAAGATGACAGGCAGATCTCTAGAGTTCCAGGGCAGCCAGGTCTATATGGAGAAACCCTCTCTCTAAAAACAAAACAAAAATAAAGTGCTTTGAAAGCTTTTTTTTAAAAGAAATTACTGCCTTTGAATGTGTTTGCAGGTGACATTATATTGCCAAGGTTCAGAATTTATGGAAATAGAAGGTGATTTTGAGAGAACGTTGACTGAAATATCCCTTTTCTTTCCTTTAGGCTGATAGCCCCGAAGAGATGCACAGCTGGATTAAAGCAGTCTCTGGAGCCATTGTAGCGCAGCGGGGACCTGGCAGATCATCCTCTTCTGTAGGTTTTCTCCTTGGGGAGAAGCTCCACAGGCCTGCATCCTTTGAAGTCGTTTTCTTCCTCTCCCCTAATCCTTCAGTTTTTTTCTTTGTTGAGATTATTTGCATGTTGACTTTCATACCAATTGGACTTGCAAAATAATGTACCCTAATTGAGGGCTTCCTTGTAGTGCGTAGCTTTCTATGCACATGGTGTTCATGCACAAGCTGGGTGGCTAAAGAATAGAGCCTTCCTTCCTTTGTTCTTACAGTTAGGTTCTTGTTAGAGGGTCAGGGTGTAGCAGTTTGACACTCTTGGTGTGGCATTGGCCTGGCCATTCAAGGCACTTGCAGTTCTACCAAAGCACGGTTGTGTGATGTCCGAGTTTTCCCTTTACTTGCCCGTTTCAGTTAATGACAGATCAGTAAATAGTAATCCACTTTTACCATTCCTTAATCATTTATTATTATACTAGTATTCCTGTAGGAATACCTAAGAAACCTCTTTCATAGGTGTTAGTTTTGTAACTGCCTGCATTTTATGTGACTCCTTCAACAGTTAAGAGATTCTCTGCAAAAACAATGTCTGTTGGGAAGAGGGAAGGTTGGAGAAGGGTGTTTGTGTTTTGTGCTTTGTGGTGGGGGCAAGTCGGACTGTCCAGCTGTGACTGTCAGCAGAATTCTCTCTTCCTCCCTCTCCAATATAGGTTAACTCTAATCTTAGCTTTGCACTGTGTTCCAGATGCGGCAGGCCAGAAGGCTGTCGAACCCTTGTATACAGAGGTATACATCAAGAGCTGGTGAATGCAGCACGTATGTGGGCTCTCATGCAAATGTGCCTTCTTAGTAGAAGGCCTGGACTCGCTCCTCCTTACAGCTGATCATAGAAGGTTGAGTTAACCGGACTGCCTTTTGCAGTTGTCATCACTAACGCAAACTATTCTACTGTAGTCATCAAGTTGAATATGTATAAAGAAAAAGCAGCCATACTAATGGAAGCTTCCAGAGCTTCAGAAACTAACTGACTGAATTGCTGCAAGAGTTTTGATTTCCGTGTTTTATGTACTTGGAGAATTTTTTTATACTACAACACTTGAAAGGAGCCTTTTTTTCCTTCTGATCCAGGCAAACCTCTGCACGCGTCCATGTTGGATAAACTCTGTCACTAGATTGCATGGTGTTTTATAGCTCTGGTGAAGTTTTACCATGTAATGGGAGCCTGCAGTGTTTGCTGATTGTGGTGCTGTTTTCAAAGCAGCTAGTGTCCTAAGAGAGCACACACCAGGAGCTGCACAGCACACTGCAGTGTCTTCAGAATTGTCCTTAGAAGTACAATCAAGTCAGTATTTACATCCGATTTTGTTTCAGCCGTTTTAAAAGTGATTCTGTTGTACCTTTTGTTACTTTTAACATCTTAAGCCACACAAATGTGTGACTTACCCAAAATAAACCGAATTAAACCAGCTGCAATCTGTTGCAGAGAAATTAAGGGAAGCAAAAAACAAGTTGTCAGATTACGAGACAAAATTGTATCTGAAAAGCCTTGATTTTTGTTGACTAATCTATGGCCTTTCATTTTTATGTTTTCCATTTTATCTTTTTTAATACTTGGGATAATCCCCATAACTCTTAAATGCTGGTAGACTCTTCTTTCAGTACAAGTCAGTTGCAGTTGGAACACCATATCTCATTTTAGGCTGACTAGTGCCATAAGCTGCCAAATTCAGCTTTGGTGACAGAATTAGTTTCTTAGTAGAATTGGTTGTTGGCTATCATTGCTTTGAACTCACCCCTAAAATGCATTGCTTTGGGAAGGAACTGCACATTTATGCTGCATGGCTCATGCTTCTGCTTTGTGTGTGTGTGTGTGTGTGTGTGTGTGTATGTATGTATGTTGCTGTTTGTTTTTCAGAGAATCAAGTCTCACACTGAGTGACTTTGTTGTTGGTGATTAGCTATCTGACCACCATTCCTCTTTCCAGGAGCATTCCAGCTGTCCTTCAGAATGCAAATACACTGTCAGTCCTGCCGGGGCAGCCTCCGCCACCTCACATTCCCCAGCCTCCCGCAGCCACTCTCTGGTCTCAAGCTATACCATGGAGAAGCGAGGATTTTACCAATCTCTTGCCAAGGTCAAGCCAGGGAACTTCAAGGTCCAGACTGTCTCTCCAAGAGAGCCAGCTTCCAAAGTGACTGAACAGGCTCTGCTTAGACCTCAGAGTAAAAACGGCCCTCAGGGAGAAGATGGTGAGCCAGTGGACTTAGATGACGCCAGCCTGCCAGTCAGCGATGTGTGAGGTGGGAGCACAGGGGCTGTCTGCGCCACTCACCCTCAGTGTCCTTCCGTGAGGCTTCTCTCCAAAGATGATAGAGGGTGAATGATTTCAGTGCATATGTTATACTGCCTCGTGGGTGTACTCTGTAAGCTGGCAAACCAAGAATCTAGGGAGTGGCCAAGTCAACTATTTCTTTAAGAAAGGAAGAAGAAAAACTGTGTCCATAATGACTGTCTGAAGCTTTACATGTTTGGGTGGTAAAAACGTGTGTGTGACTTTTTCTTAGTGACTTTGAAATTTTAAATAACAATTTAAAACATTAAAATTTCTTATTATTTTGGTCATTTAAACATGCTAATTTGACTCCCTGTGAAGTAATCAATATTTACACATTCTTATCAGCTAACATTATCAAGTGGGACATTCCCAGACAAAAATTCCTAAACTCATGATGTCTGTGGTGCTGCAGAATTTATATCACAATGTGGACTATTTAGAAATTCTAACCATTTATGATATTCTGGCT
This sequence comes from Rhynchomys soricoides, assembly GCA_019843965.1. Classification (NCBI taxonomy): domain Eukaryota; kingdom Metazoa; phylum Chordata; class Mammalia; order Rodentia; family Muridae; genus Rhynchomys; species Rhynchomys soricoides. Next base: position 3,983,685 of record JADRCH010000112.1, read on the forward strand.
GTCCAGGTGAGTGGAAAATTTTGCATAGAAGATTTGACTAGACTATGGGTACAGGTGGGAGTTGAACAGGGCAAGCAGAAGAGGGAGACTGGAGGTCAGCTACAGCTAAGGTTTCTTTTATCTTTTGTGAGGAGGAGACTTTCTTTGTTTTTATTTTGGAGACTGGATTTCTCTGTGTAGCCACCGCTCTCCTGGAACTTGCTCTGTAGACCAGGCTGCCCTTGAACTTGTGATCCTTCTCCCTCTTTTTGCCTCCCAAATTATAGGGCTGTGTCACCAATTTGCAGCCTGAGACACCTGTTTTAAAAAGCTTAGTGTTTTATTTCAGTAAAAATTATTTGGTCATAAATTTTGGGAATTTTTTAAATCAAAGTTTTGTAAACAGATCTCGTTTCTGAATTTGGATCAGTGAAAGACCTCGGTTCACATGCTAAGTCAAAATAGCCCTTAGTCATGAACTTGTTGTGGCCTCTCCCTTGTCACCAGTAGTAACCTATACTCAAGTGCCTGTGCCTTCTCATCTCACTTAGGATTGTACCCCGAAGTCCTACATGATTGGCTTTAAATGTACGAATAAATTAATTTCAGTAGTGTAGTTTGATATGTTAAATAAGATAGCATTTTATATCAGAGACACCAGAATGTTGGTGTTCAACTACCTGTGCAATATTTATGTCTTGAAAACCAGATTTGAGTATGCATTGAACCGTGGGGATATCATAAATAGAAGCACCTCTCTGAAGAACCCAGTTTCCGGTGTTGAGTGATAGACTGGTTTGAGCAAGTATTGTTTTGTGGCAGCATCGTAAGTGTTTGCATTCCCCAGGCTGCTGCTCTCTGGTATTTCCAGCCTCAGACTTGTGTTTTGGAGTCGTGGGTCTTAGTGTTCTGCCTTTGTATGTTCTAAGACTACTTGTGGAGGATGAAAGATCCACTACAGTGGTCTAGGTTAAGATGTGCTATTGGTTGCCCAGCACGAGAACGTGCCACTCACCTTTTGTATCCATAAGCTAGTATGTTAGGGTTCTATGTAGTTTGCTCCTGTGCACCTGCATTAGAAAACCGTAGGACAGCAGGGTTGTTAAGCAGTTATCACCCTTCTGCTGCCGTATTCCTCGTCCAGGCGCTCTTACAAGTTCCTCTTTCGTGAACATACCTAGGGACCCTTGTACAGACTCTGGAAGTACTGATGAGCCTGGCGCTGTTTGCTTTGGTACAGCCTTCACAGAGCACGTTCATTTTATCATATTTTGGTATTGGTAATTTGATATATTTCATGGTGGTAAATATTAGCTCTATTTTGGGACTTTTTATAGAATTACATTTATTCAGAAGCATAGGAATATGTTCTTGTGATTATCAGGATCTCCTAATATTTATCTTAATTCTTTTGTAAGCTTATGGAAATTATTTAATTATTTTAAAGCATATTTTCTTGTAAATATATCATATCTGAAGTGTCAGCAGTTACTTTGAATTCCGTACTGTTTGCTGCAATTTTTTCTGTGTGTATAACGTATCTCCTTTCAGAACAGGAATGTGCCTCCTAATGTTTACTGTTACACTGCTATCTTTGTATGTTCTGTCAGTTGAACACTGTAATAATGACTTGAGAATAAACTGCTCAGAATTCATTTTCACTTAATTCTCATTTTGTTTGGTTCAGTGCTCATGTGAACAAGTCAGTAGAACTGGTAAGAAACATTTTTGGTTAGTTCATCTACTTAACCTTTGAACAAACAGATTTCATACCAGGTGGTACGAGGCTGGTAGACAGTGAGTTCCAGGACAGCCAGGGTTAAACAGAGAAACCCTGTCTTGGAAAAAAAAAAAAAAAATCAGATCCTTGAATTCTTGGGGTTTGTTGCTATTTGTTTGTTTTTTGAGACACAGTCTCATTTTGTAGTGTTGGTTGGTGTACTGGCTGGTTTTGCGTGTCCACTTGACACAAGCTGGAGTTAGCACAGAGAAAGGAGCTTCAGTTGAGAAAATGCCTCGGTGAGATCCAGCTGTAAGGCATTTTCTCAAGGGGGGAGGGCCCCTTGTGGGTGGTACCATCTGTGGGCTGGTAGTCTTGGGTTCTATAAGAAAGCCAGCTGAGCAAGCCAGGAGAAACAAGCCAATAAGGAACATCCCTCCATGGCCTCTGCATCAGCTCCTGCTTCCTGACCTGCTTGAGTCCAGTCCTGACTTCCTTTAGTGATGAACAGCAGCATGGAAGTGTAAGCTGAATAAACCCTTTCCTCCCCAACTTGCATCTTGGTCATGATGTTTGTGCAGGAATAGAAACCCTGACTAAGATAGCTGGCCTGAAACTCAGTATGTAGACTGTTGGCATTGAACTCACAGAGATCCTGCTGCCTCTGTTTCCTGGGTGCTAGAATTGTAAAAGTGTGTACCAACAGGCCCAGCAGATCCATGAATTTTTAAGACAGCTTCGTATGAAATTGTACAAACAAAAAAGCCTGTGTGTTTAGAAAGCTTGCTCTTTTTACTTAAAAAAAAAAAAACCCAAAACCATGTTCTCAAAATTAAATGTGAAAATTACCCGTGAGGCATGTTTGAATCATCGAACTGCATAGAGCTCTAGGTTAGTGGTCAGGCTGAACTGAGGTAAGACTGATTGCAGAAGACAGAGATCCCCATGCTGCCTGCCATGTGGGGAGGGTAGGAAAGGAGCTGAGATGTGTAGTTAACCCCCCAAAACAAATGCTCAAGAACCTGCTTTTTGAAAAATTTTCCTTTTGATAATGAGCAGTATGTCTAGAGTCTAGCCCGGTGCCTGCTGCCTAGAGTCAACTCAAATGCTTATCCACTGAGCAAAGGATTGGCCACTGATATAAAATGTATTGAACTTTCTGCTTATAACTCAATGGAATTATATTCAGTTGAAATACAGATTTAGTCACCTGAAGTTTTAGAATTTCCAGAGACACCAGCAGTGATTTTAGATGTCTCCTTTTGTTCCTTGTGTCTAGTTCATTGCCAAATCCTGCTTTATTTTACCATCTTTGTGACCTCACCTCTGAAATGCAGTAGACGATTGGGCCTGTCAACAGTTTGTTATGGATGGGAGAGGAGCTCATGAGGCCCAGTCTCCCTGAAGGATTGCTGCCAGTTAATGGTAGCTGGTTGTGTGTGTGTGTGTGTGTGTGTGTGTGTTTTCAGTGGTATATACCCATTGAAAAGTTGACTATGATCCAGTAAATGTCATGCCACAAATACACATGCAAGCAGCCTGTGTGTAGTTAAACTCTGGATCACACAAAAAAGTCACGAAAGTAACGGATATAAGAAGGGTTTCAGCAGAAGAGCGAAGGTGATGGGGGGTAATGAAAAGGTAACAGCTGAGAAATGACTGAAACTCACTATCCACAGAACTAAGTATTTTATATTTATTACATTGCTTTGGGGGCTGGAGAGCTCAGTGGTTCAGTGGTTAAGAGTAGAGAACCTGAGTTCAGTTCCCAACACCCATCGGTAACTCCCATCTCTAGGGAACCTACCCCCTCTGTGGTTTGAATGAGAATGCTCCCATAGGCTCCCAGATTTGCACGCTTAGTCTGCAGTTAGTGAACTGAAAAGATTAGGAGGTGTGGCCTTGTTGGAGGGGTTCTGTCACTGGAGTGGGCTTTGGGGTCTCAAAAGACAACACCATGCCCCAGTCAGTCTGGCCTCTCTCTCTCTCTGCCTTTTGTTGCCTTTGGATCAAATATAGGCTCTCAGCTACTCCTGAAGTCCTCTGTCTTCCCTAAGTGTTTGTGTGTGCATCCACACCCATATACATGTACACGGACACACAAAAATGATAGAAGTAAAAAGTTTAAATGTTTAAATGACTTGACCTGGAAAATACTGCTGAACCGGTTACTGTTTATAATGCTAATTGATGAAATCCCAGTGGTCCATTGCACTGACTTTAAAAGGAGTAACTTACTATTGTATGTTCATGTGATAACAGTGCCACCTTCTGGTATTGATTGCTACATTTAAAGTAAGTTGACATCTGTCTTATTTCCCAGGAAGGAGAGAAGATATGCCTAGGATGGCTTTGAAATTCATAGAAATGTTAAAACACCTTTCCCAAATGATTAAACTTTTGTAGAGGTAACTGTAGTTTCACATATATAAGAAATAATATTGAGAAGCTGGGCATGTCTGTAGCGTGATGCCATCTTATAAAAAGATAGAATTTAGGACATTTTGTATGCCCTTTACTCAGTTTTCCCAATAATCTCTTGTAAAGATATAGTATAGTATTGTAACCATAAAATAGGCTCATGCTTAGTGGCAGGTGTTTTTACCCACTGAGCCTGGTCCCCAGGGAGAGTAGAAGATGGGTGTCTGATCCCCTGGAACTGAAGTTAAAAGTTGTCTGTATGCTGCCATGTGGCTTCTCTTTACTGCTGAGCCATCTCTTCAGCTCCATGATGTAGTATATATATATATATATATTTCAATATGTAAGCCAGGCATGGTGGTGCTCACCTTTATTTCCAGCGTTGGGGGGCAGAGACAGGCAGATCTCAGTGGATTCTAGGCCAGGCAATCGACCCAGGCTAGTCAAGAGCTACATAGTGAGACTCTCTTTCAAAAACCAAACAACACAAACACACATACACACATGCACACAACCACACCACACTGTCACTCCTGCATACACCTCTGATAACTTTCCTCTACTCTGTTGAATGGTCCATGAAAACCAACATGACTTCACTGTAGTTCCCATTTCTGTTTTTGCTTTGCTTTGCGCCATTGTCCTGATTAGGGTGACAGGCTCCCAGGAAGAGGAGCCAGCATTCACATGCTGAACATTGGGTTCTGATTTTGGAAGCAGCTCTAAGCCAGCTTTCATGGAGCCTTAATTGTTTGGGGATTTTTTTTTTTTTCCTGACCTAATACAGCTTGGCTCATGATTGATTCTTGTCCTTAAGCTTAAAACTAGGACAAGCTTTAATGAGCAATGCACAGTGTCTGTGGCTATGCTCAGTCAGTTTCTTTCCAGCAGAATAATGTTCTTGATTAGACTCACTCAGCATTCAAACGCTTCTCCTGGGCAGGAAATTTCCTTGGGCCCCAGGGAATAAGGAGTAAGAGAGACAGACATAAAAGTCACTCCTGTTACAGGACAGACCAAGATAGGTATGAAAGGATGTGCTAGACTATATTACAGGAATGGACCTTGAAGGGTTGTACAGAAGTTTTGTATTAATTACTGTAAGAGATGGGTTATCAGCTCAGGACCCTCAAGACCAAATTCTCAGCATAAAGGTTTGCCCCAGAGGGACAAAAGGTAGGCAATAAGAGACAAAGACAGGAGATAGAGGATGAAGGAGAAGGGGAAGGGGACAAGGGAGAGGGAGGAGGGGTGTTTGTCCTGGGAGTTGGGGGACAGCACCAAAGGACTATTTCTAGATAAAGAGACTGACACAGTCCATAGGAGAATGGCAGTTTATAAAGGTTCAATGAGGAAGCCCATGTTAGGATGAGACCTTTAATTTTAATTTGACATGTTAATTAGGTGAGCCAAAGGGAGCTTTTGATTACTGGACTTCAGCAGTTTGATAGCTGGTTCTTGGTAGTCAGCCTCAGGAAGAAGAAGTGGCCAAATAAGGGAATAGGCCTTGGTGGCCATCTTTAGGAATGTAATCTAACAGTTCTTAGCAAGGCAAAGGGAATGGGGGAGAAAAGGCACATGGCCTGCCTGAGCCTTGCTCACCACACTTGAGCTGGCCAGAGTCTTCAGTTACTTTTCTGTTGCTGTGCTAAAATACTATGACCAAAGCAAATTATAAAAGGAGGAGTTTATTTGGGTTAGTGGTTCTGGAGGGACTGTCCCTCATGACAGGAAGACATGGCAGTGACAGGCAGGCATGATGGCATGATGGCAGAAGCAGGACGCTAAAGACACATCTTGAACTTCAAGCATGAAGCAGAAAGAGGACTGAGAATGGGAGTGGCTTTGAAACCTGAATCCCCATGCCCATCCTTCCTCCGGCAAGGCTAGCTCCTGACCCCTCTGCTGTGTACAGTTACCTCCAAGATTGAAACATCCCACCCTGCAAAAACAGTTCCTTAGACAGGAAGGTTAGCAACTCAAAAGAGCTTCAGGAAGTCCCTGAAACTGAATAGACAGATCGCCCTTTCTGACAAAGTAAGCAGTTAAAGCTACAAAGACTCTCAGACAAGCCAAGATGCAAAGATTCTGAGACTAGATTAGCTGCCTTAAACAGAAACTATCTGAGCTGGGTGGAAGAGGTTTAAACCAACTGAGGCACCTAGAAAGGACACATTCAAACCTATTGAGCCACCCACCTGTGTAGTATGCTCCAGATTCCCAGCTTTCTGAGCTCTTTGATTTATGCTGGGGTGGGCTTTGATGATACAGCTGTGTTTGAAATAATTTCTGCTCCTGTAAGTAACTCCTTACTCATATTTCTGTAAGTAACCTCAATAAAACTCACCAAGTTAGATTTTGGTGGTGCCCATACTTTGGTCTGCCTTGAGCTCCCTTGCTGGGATGAGCAGACATGTTCTGAGTCTTCTAGGAAAAGTTTGGTCACATAACACCTCAGCAAATATGTCATCAACTGGAGGCTAGTATTGAAACATCTGAACCTGTGGGACACACTGTCATTCAAATCCTCACAGTCTCATTGACCGTTAGATGTCCATCATGAGTTACTGATATCTGTATTGTCATGTTCATCCTGAGACCCAAGCAAATTGAGCAACCTCTGTCTGAGAAATGTCTAGAAGTCATGGGAGAAGAAAAGTATTCCAGTCAACTTCAAAACTTCTCAGAAGTGACACATGTCACCAAGTTCATGCTTCATTGGCCTGAGAAAATAACAGTCAAGCTAGACATGACCAGGGAAGTTTTAGGTTGAGCCTTATGAAATTCGAATTTTATTATGTAAAAAATGATAAAATAATCTCAATTATGTGTAGGTTGATATAATACAACCCTATAGTGAGTACAGTGAAATATTGAATTAATCCATCTCATTTAGTAATATTACAAAATTTCAATAGTAAGAAGATTAATTTTTTTGTCATTCTCTGCATATGATGTGTGTGTTGTGCACTTGTGAGGTCAGGTGGTATTAATAAGTTACCTTAAAATATTCTGAGATCTTACAATGGGCAAGGTGTTAGGAGAGCCAATGTCCCAGACTGACAGGCAAAGTGGCTGTCCCTAAAGGCAGCCTGCTTCACTATTGGGCATAGATGATTGACAGACAAGGTCATGGATGCTGAGCAGTGTACTTAACAGGTGTACAGGATTGTGGCCAAATTAATTTTCTTGGTCATGAGAAAAGATATACTGCTCAGAGTAATACATGCCTGCTTCTTCAAGGCCAGCAGGAAAATCTGTGTAAGCTCAAGGTAGCATGAGTGTGTGTGTGTGTGTGTGTGTGTGTGTGTGTGTGATGTTCACTTGTGTCTTCCTGTCAGCTCTGGATGTTTTGTGAAAAGTTAGTTTATGTGTATGAATGTTTGCCTGCTTGTATGTATGAGCACCATGCACATGCCTAGTGCCCATGGAAGCCAGAAGAAGGCATGGTTTCCCATGGAGCTGGAGTTATAGATGGTTGTGAGCCACCATGTGGATGCTGGGAAAAGAACCTGGATCCTGTGGAAAAGCAGCCGGTGCTCTTAACTGCTGAGTCGTCTCTCCAGCCCTGCCCTTTTACTTTTGAGTTGTATGTTCTGGTTACAGTTGCTCTAAAACTGTTTGTAGTTCTTAACTGTGGTAGTTTATCTTCATTTGTGATGAGCAGAAATTCTTCATTTTTTTTTAAATTAGGTCACACGAGGGTCTCTTATTTATTTGAGGTTCTGGTTTTTTGCCCTGTTCATACAATCTCCTGTCCCTAGATCCCACTGTTTCTTGTGTAGACCCCTTCTCACCTGGATCCTTCTCTGTTTTTTCAGCTTCTCATATTACACCTCTGATCTACTTAGGATGAGTGTGTGCATGGAACTAACTCTCCCCTTCTGTCCACCGAGTAGCAATTAGCACAGCACCCTTTCTTCAGAAGACCATGCTGTGGAATTCCAGCAAGGTCTTTGGTAAATCAGGTGACTATAGACTTGCATGAATCTGGGCTCCCTTTTATACTGTTGGTTAATTTATCTGTGTGCCAGTTTATGTTGCGAGACCTAGGTGCCACCTTCAAAGAGACAGTTTGCAAGGCTGCTTCCTTGTGCTAGGACACAACACAGCTTAGAGGCACAGGGAGGGTGACCCTGGAAGATGGAAAGAGAGAGTAAGCCACATCTACATGTGAAAAAGGGATGTTCTGAGGACCTAGAGATTGTGTCCTGTGTGTCGGGTGCATGTTTCTGTGAGTGGTGTGTGTGTGTGTGTGTGTCTGTCTGTCTGTGTGTGTGTGTGTGCATGTGGAAGCCTGAAGTCAGACTTTGGGTGTGTTCCTCAAACGCCAGCCAATTTTGATTTTTTTGGAGTTATTTTTATTTTGAGATAAGGTCTCTCACTAGACCGGGGCTCCCCAGGTATTCTGTCATTGCCTCCCCAGCATTCCACCATGCCTGGTATTTTTTTGTATGAGTTCTTGGGATTTGAACTCAGATCCTCATGTTCTCACCGCAAGCCACATTTTACCTATGGAGCTATCTACCCAGCCCCATACTAAGGATGATTAGATGGGTGAGATTATCACAAGGAGGGGGAAAGTACATTCATTGGAAAATGTCAGCAATCACCCTCCTCCCACCCCCACCCTCCACCCCAGGATTAGTGGTGAGAATAACTGAGATTCAGAAGGAGCCTGTAGTTATCTTCTGGGTTGAGTGACCAATTCAGAGAGCCCTGGTAGGTGGAAGGAGTGGGTATGGTGGAGGAAGAAGTCCAGAGGCAGAGCTCAGAGTTGGAGATGCTAGGTCTGGAACACCCAGGAAGAAGCAGGAAGGTAGATAAGAGCTGAGCCCTGTGTCAGGTGGGGCCTTCAAAGGACATTCGTGCTGCCTTGAGGAGCATGTCTATGCGCAGCCTGTGTGGACTTGAATGGGCAAAACTGGCTTTCTCTACCTTTCCTTCCTGGTAGTCTTATCCACAGTCTCCACCAGTGTTAATGGTTAGTGTAGAAAATTAAATGCAAAAACAATATCCCTTGTTCCTCCCATGCAGAAAGGACACTTGCCCCGTAAAGCCTTCCATATTGGGTCTGAGAGCAATTTTGTCAAACAGGGCAGCCACACACATGCTTCATGTCTCACATCTTACTTAGTGGATCAGTGAGGCTCGCCCTAGGGATGCGGCACCCTTTAGATCCCCAACCCAGGAAAGTTCAGCCATTAGGGAGGGGTTCCTGAGTGACCCAAGTATCTGGGCTGGGTCTTCCTGAAACTGAGGGTGTATGCGTTCTCCCTCTTTCTTTCCAAGCTGTAGGTCTTCCTGAAAGGAAGGGGCTGTGACTTCCAGGGTCCTGGTTTCTCAAGCTGATAACAATTCTTTTTCAAGGAACAGAGAGTGAATTTCCTTACTGGTGCCAGGTACAGGGACATCCAGACATGGAGCCCAGGCAGGGAAGAACACAAGTGCCATAAGACAAAGTGTCAGGCTCTCTGGGAGGATGGAGAGGCAGGGTGGCAGCTGGCCGAGTGGAAAAGTACCTCAGTCATGATTCACTGGGGACAATGCTTTGCTGGTGCCGTGCCGTCAGCCATCTGGCATGCAGACAGCTTACAGCTGAGAGTCACATCAGAAATGAGGCTGAGGAGAGAAACTACAGGAAAGTCAAGATGAGAATGTGTTGAACCAGGTTGGGACCATGAGCATCTGTTTACATGGCAACCTTAGACCAGAGCCTGCTGTATGACCAGCCGTGTGGACACAATGGGCAAGTCCTAGTTGCCTGTTGGTGGAGGACAGTGTAGTCACCATTTGGACACAGATTGGCAGAGTGAAGAGTGTGGTAAGTTAAAACACCGAGTGTAACTGAGTTTTAAACTTCTTTTGCCCTGGTTACAGAATCACTGGGTAAGGCTCTGTGAGTAAGAGTGGCTGCTCTGCAAGCTTGAGGGCCTGAGTTCAAATCTACAGCATGCATATTTAAAAAAGAAGTTAGGTGTGGCTGGGTGTTCTCATATCCCTGGCAATATGGAGCAGGGATGGGACCAGCCTCGCCTAAATGAGAACGTCCAGTTCGGTGAGAGAGACTGTTGTCTCAAGGCAACAACATGGGTAGCTAGCACTGAAGGAGGACACCTGCCTTCCTTCTGTGGCCTTCACATGCACGTGTTCCAGCATGGGTATGTGTGCTCATCCATACACATGTGCAAATCACACATGTGCACACACACATATAGAATATGTGGCTGGCTACAATCCTTATGCATATGTCACCCAGATGGTGACAGAGCATAGGGTGGCCTGTCTGTGGCTCTCACTCAGCACTGCTGCTTAGTCTTCAGATCAGAGATGCAGGGTGCTCAGTCCCCACTGCAGGTGTTTCAAACAGCTTCGCTGGTGTGTAATTTAAATGGCTTGCGGTTTGCTTGTTGAAGTTGTACAGTTGGTGTGTTCAGTAGATTCAGGCATGTACAACCATTGCCGTAACCTTTGTTTTTAGTTTTATTCTTGAGTTTTCAAAGTAGAGTTTCACATACCCCTGACTGATCCTAAACTCTACATGGAGTAGAGGATGACCTTGGACTCTTTATAGTCCTGTGTATCTCCCAGTACTGAGTTACAGCCCACCATGCCCAGCCACCTGCCTGCCTCTGTCTGTCTGTCTGTCTGTCTGTCTGTCTTCTCTTTTCCTTTATCTCTGTCTCTGTCTCTCTGTCTCTGTCTCTCTCTCTCTCACTCTCTCACCCTTTCTTTCTTTCTTACGTTCTTTCTTTCTTTCTTTCTTTCTTTCTTCTTTCAAGATGGTCTCACTATGTAAATCTGGATCCGCCTGCCTCTCCCTCCCAAGTGCTAGGGTTAAAGGCGTATGCCACCACTGCCTGGCTTTCTTTTTTCAGTTTAAAAGTTCATTAGTTTGTAATAGTTTCAGGCTTAGACAAAAGTTTCAAGAACATGATCCCAATCCAAACTCTCTAAACTGCCTTCTTTATTATACTTATGTCTGTCTGTCTGTCTGAAACATTTGAATCAAAATGGGTTGCTGATTGTGGTGGTACATGCCTGTGTTCTCTACCTCGGGAGGCAAAGACGGGAGGATCCATTAAAGTATGAGACTGGCCTGATTCACATGAGTCCTGGGTTAACCATGGCTACATAGTCTCTCTATTCTGTCTCAAACAAATGCCCCTACCAAAACAACTTATAGACCTGTAGATACTTTACATCTAAATATGTCAGTGGGCTTTCCTTAAAACACAAAACAGGGGCATGAATATAATCAGATATATTCCATACATTTGTAAAAATCTCATCTTTCAACACATTTATTTTTTTTCAATCTTTTTAAAAAAAAATTTTTATGCATGTGAGTACACAGTTGCCTGCTGTCTTCAGACACACCAGAAGAGGGCATCAGATCCCATTACAGATGGTTGTGAGCCATCGTGTGGTTGCTGGGAATTGAACTCAGGACCTCTGGAAGAGCAGTCAGTGCTCTTAACCACCAAGCTATCTCTCCAAAAAAAATCTCATCTTGAAACCCATTGTTTTATACAATTAACATTTGCTAATAATATCTGAAAGTACAAACCAAAATTTTCTCTTATGACATGATCAAAATGAGAACACCAATCTTGATTAAATACTATGATCTACCAAACTTAGTCAGGCTTGCATGGAGGACCTCCAATGTCTCCTAGGACAGACGAGGGCTATAAGAACTAAAGAAGATGCCCACCCCAAGGTAGCCCAGCAGTCTGGGGCAGAGCTGTCAGGGTTCCCTGGGCCCTCTGTCTGATGTAGAGAAAAACACATCTGTTAGGTCTCAACTAGAACAAAACGGAATAGATATTATATTGCCACAGGGAAGATGGCCAGAGTGCATCTTGTAGCTTCTGAAGCTGGAGTAAGAGGATGAGGGGACATGTCCCTGGTGCTCAGGAAAATGGACACCTAAACCATCTCAGACATGATATCATCTGGTGGCAGGATTCCAATACTAAAGGGGACTAGATGTGTCAAAAAAGCTTGCCTGCTGCCCAGGGATTAGTGAGCAGCCTGACTCAAGGGCAGTTTGGTCAGAGCCAGAAGGACATAGGAAAGCAAATGGAGAAAATCTTGCTGAAACTGACAGAGGAGTGGAGTGTGCACACTACAGGAAGAGTCAAAATCACCAGTAAACCTTTGATCTGGGGTCTTATGAAGGACGCATGTACACACACACACACACACACACACACACACACACACACACACGTACACCCAGCCCCAGATCTTTCTCCTGCTGCACAGTAGCCATAGCTGCTGACAGCCACTCTGGAGCCTCTTTTGCTGAGTCAGACTTTGGCAGCTATGGTACCTCACCATTCATTATTCATGGCTAGTTTGTTCAGAACTGAAGCTTAAATGTGAGAAATGGGTTGAGGAAGAAAGGCAGGGGACTGGCCTGTTTGGCTTCAAAGCTTCCCTGTTCTCTCTGGGGGGAAAAAAGCCTCTCTAGGTGCCAAGACCTGAGACGTGGGTTTTCATGATGTACTGAAAAGTGCATTAAAAGAAAAAAAAACAAACAAACAAGAAGCGGTCTTTATAAATGGCCGCAGATGGGAAAGGCTGTATGAGCAAAGAGGTTTTCTGATGAACCACATAAAGTATTAGCTTCAGGTAAGAAGGGTTTAGGATGGAGGGACATCCACAAGGGGCCCTGATACCATGCTGAACTTCTTCATTGTTTCCTTCCACGGGTGCACTTCAGATTGTCACATGAATGGGTATGCATGCACAGGTGTGCAGACACGCACTTGGGTGGGTACGCATTCTCTCACCGTCCCGCCCTGTGAACAAACTCAGGCTCCCATGATCCTCTAGTGAGAGGGAGCCTTTTTGGGAGGATTTGTTGGGACCTGCTCTGATTTGGGTATGATTGGAGTGCAAGCTAGAAGTTTGATTCAATGTGGTAAAGATGGAGGCCTAAGGCAGGTCACAGGACTTCAGGTTTCAGGGAGATTTGTGGTCACTGCCGTTTTCCTGGTGAGATTTCCCAGGTCTTCAGTGTGCTGAGAGCCATGGAATTAAGAACCAGGAATGTGATCCAAACTGTCTATGCAAAAACACAAATCTCACCTCAAAGAGGATAAGAGACAGTTTACTCTGGAGCCAAATAAGAGTGGCCACTGCCCAGGAACATGGATTTTGTTCACCACAAATCCCATGTTTCAACATATTCTTAGCCCTTTGATTGTGAAAAACAGGATTTTGTCAGGTTAGTACATTCCAAAGGGCTCTTATCAGACATAGAGGAGGGCAAGAAATGGCTATTTAAGTGTTTAAAGATATCCCAAGATAAATTGTAATTAGGTTCTGGACCTGTAACATTCCAACCCCTCCACATTAGTTAAGCTCTGATCAATCAGACTTTGCAGATATAGCTTCTTTCCAGAATTCTCTTTTATGGAACCCAAATCCCCCAAACAATTCCTCAGGTCACATAAATCCATACAGAGGGGAGGAAGAGCACTCCTATCAGAAAGAAGAGCTGAGCAAAGGCAGACAGCCTTCAAGTAGAAAGGTTGTTAAGAAATATAAAGCAGGGGGGTGTACCATGGCCATTTTGTAATAAAATCTGAGTCCATGAAGGGAGAGAGGGAGAGAATGTGTGTGTGTGGGGGGGGAGTTAGGGGGAGGGATGCGTGGTTCTATGTGGACAAGCTGCAAAAGCCAGAGCCGTGTGGAGGAATTGGAGTCTAGAATTTGGAATCAAATTTACAGACAAATGATCCTTACATACCTCAGGAGTGTGTGTGTGTGTGTGTGTGTGTGTGTGTGTGTGTGTACACACTGTAGTCTCTGGTCCCATCTGGTCCTAACCTGTTGCAAACTTACAGGCAAGACAGTTAAGCAGTGTGGGGAGGGAGATGCAGTCGGAAAAAAAGAGCTTGGAGAGAAGAAAAATAGGGAATCTCTTTCCATTTCTCTGATAGCTTGGAGTATTTGTAAAGGTCCCGGATAAAATTAGGATCAAGGGTGCTGCTGGCTGGCCATTTGGATTGATTATATAAGGCCTATTAAGACCAAATGTGGTTGGAAAAGCAAACACATTTAGAGCCTTTCAGGTCGGGTTTCAGGTGTAGAGGCTGGGGGTTTTCTAAGAGGGATCCCGAGGGGGAATGAGCGGATATGGAAGACGTGGTTGTCGTGGGTGAGCGGAAGGAAAAGGTCATTGCAGCTTGTAGTTGTGGGCGTCCCTGGGAGACAAACCAAAGACCAAGCCATTCAGTGGGTTGTCGCCATACACAACGGAAGTGCTAAGGCCTCACCCGGCTAAGCCAGAGGCAACTCGATACCCAATACCAGGGCTTTTGTAGAGGCCAGGAGGCTCTAATAGTAGAATCTCAACCACAGGAGAGGGTTGAGGGTCAGAGCTGCAAGAGACAGAACCTCAGGAGCTGTGGGATTTACAGGAGGCGGAGCTAGCGCAAGAGGGCAGGAAGGGGTACAAGGAGACTCCGAGGAAGGTGGGATGGGGTCATGTGAAGAGGGTCCGCCATAGCCTTGACGACTGTGGCTGGGGGTATCTTCACCTCCAAGAGATTTAGAGGAGTGCCAGACCTTCCAAGGTCACTTCTCGGACTCAGGGAAGTGGTAGATCGGTGCTGAGCGATCCAAAGCAGATTTGTTTCAGGTGAAATAGGGTCCCAGTGTGTGGCTTAGAACCAAGAGAGGGAGCACAAGCACCAGGAGAGCCCGAGTCACAGCACTAATATCATGAAATAGAATGACATGAGTCCATGTCAAGGTGTGCCCCTGAGAAATTATGCCATGCAACAGACCTGGTGTAAAAGGGAGTTTATTGGCAGAAAGGGAGAGGAGTGAGCACCTGGGGAAGGGAGCAGAAGAGGAAGGGAGCGGAAGAGGACGAGTAGACACGTATGTTTCTGTAGGATCTGAGGATTCCAGCCACAGACACAAAAATACTTCTCATGCCACAGGCTGCGTGCGTGTGTGCGTGTGCGTGTGCGTGTGTTTTCTCTCCTCCCTTGATGGGAGGAACTTCCTGGGATACAGTTGAGGCTCACCTGGAGGGGCTGCTTTGAGGGGAATTGTTTTAAGTATGTTTACTGGAAAAGAAATTCTGTACAAGGGAGCAACTCTGATGTAGGTTAGCGCCCTATCAGCGACTCTTCCTTGCCCCAGGGTCAGCAGCACCCCGCCCACCACCTTTGGGTGTGTCACAGTGGGGTGCACCGGGCAACCCAGGTGGGGACAGCACAGAGTTTAATTTTCTCATCTTCCAATACAAGAGTTATGTGTTCTGTATTGGCTAACGGGTGGGCCAGGCACAGAGATCTGCCTCCAGGGTCACAGTTGCTCTTTCCCATGATTCTTAGACTCATCTCCGTCCCCAAATTCACTGAAATCCTCATGTGAGAGTTCAAAGGAGATCATCTTGTTTTGGGACACCTTGATTTGCCCGAGCGCTGGGACTACCAGTGCAGGCTGGGCGCTTCTGTGTGGTAACCGCACATTCCCTGACAACTCAGGGTGAAAAAGTACAAACCATACAAAGCCTGGCGGCCACTGCATGCTCCCTGTGATCCTCCAGGTACCAATTCCAGATACTCGCGGCGTGCTATGGCATGCACTCCACCGAAAACAACTTTTAAAAAGAAGCGTTAGGAAGCTTTACGCTGCCATTTGCCTCTGCGTTTTGCTTTTCCCACTTGAAACTAGGTCTGGGCACTGGGTTTCTGCCAGTCCTGCTGACGCTGCCTTCCCACGGCGGCGTCAAGTTCACAGCCACAGTCCCCCATGCTGGGCACCGGTCCATTGCAGCTGTGGCCCGGGGTCGATGTGACCGCCCTCCGCACTGGACGACCTGGGAACTTTCCCAGGCGATCGCGAGGTGCTAGGCAGGTTTCCCTCTGCTAAGAGTCACTTTGGTTTTAAGGTCTTCAATCTCTGAGGAAAAAGAAGCCTAGATTGGGAAACTGAGCCAATCGGAGGGGTGGAGTCGCGCGCCGCCCCGCCTCGTCCCCGCAGGCAGTCCCCGATCGGCCCCCCTCCCGGGAGCCGTGCCCGTCCCCCTGGTGCTTCGTCACCGCCGCTAGGCCAATGGGCTTGACCGTACGGCCGCGCGCACTCGTCTCCGCTGTCCCCAAGACCCCGGCACACTGTCCCGAGAGCGGTTTTTCGGCTGTGGTCCAGCCCTTGGTCGTCGGAGTCGCCATGCAGTTCCTGCGTACCGCGCTCCAGTGTTTGCTACTGCTACTGCAGGCGGCTCCCTCCTTGGCGTTGCCGTCGGGGACCGGCCGCTCGGCCCCAGCTACCACCGTCTGTCCCGAGCACTGCGATCCCACCCGCTGCGCCCCGCCGCCCACGGACTGCGAGGGTGGCCGCGTCCGCGACGCGTGTGGCTGCTGCGAGGTGTGCGGCGCTCTCGAGGGTGCAGCATGCGGCCTGCAGGAGGGTCCCTGCGGCGAGGGGCTGCAATGCGTAGTGCCCTTCGGGGTGCCGGCCTCGGCCACCGTACGACGGCGCGCACAGGCCGGCCTGTGCGTGTGTGCCAGCAGTGAGCCGGTGTGCGGCAGCGACGCCAAGACCTACACCAACTTGTGCCAGCTGCGCGCCGCCAGCCGCCGCTCCGAGAAGCTTCGCCAGCCGCCGGTCATCGTCCTGCAGCGCGGCGCCTGCGGCCAAGGTACTCGCCCCACCCTACACTGCACTCCTGGGTGGCTCCCCACTCTCACCAACCTAGCCTGGCCAGTCAGGACCGTCGGGAGGGGTTGAGGAGGGACAGAGGAGCACTGCGGGGTGTTCTAGGCATCCCGTCAGTGGGGGAGAGAGATGGGGCTCCCTCGTGCCCTATTTCTACGCCAAGCGTCAGGTCGTTCCAAGAAACGCCAAGCAGGTGCTTTGCGCGCTTTGGTCCGCCACTCCCTGGCGAGGGTGACCCGGCATCCCGCTGGGGAGAGCCACGTAGCAGCACCAGGGATCTTGGCATGTTGACCGCACATGGCCTTGGGACTACAAGAACTCCTGTCGCCTTCCCTTCCCTCTCCCTCTCGGCTGCTCCCTTTCTTCTTGGAACTATCCAGGCAGTGTTTTTCTTGTAGAACCTCCTCGTGAAAACTTTCACTTTGGGGAAAGGTAACAGCTCTGCTCAACTCAGCAAGCCCGTTTCTCACCTCGCCTTCTTAAGCAGAAACCGATTTAGTAACTCTGACCCTCGTCCATAGTAACTCCGACCCTCGTCCATCCGTTGATTTGAGTCAACTTTACAAAAAAGCCCCACGCTCATCCTTTGGTCCTTTTGCATGAACTCAACCAGGTAGTTGGCCGCTAAATTTTAGGTAGAGGAGGGGCCCACTAGGAATGAGGGAAAATGCACCGTCTACTCTCTCCATGTGTGACCTTTCTGTACCAACAAGAGCTGGAGGTGGTGATGGTGACAGGGTGAAGGAGCTTGGAGAACTGCCCAGCTCCCTGCAGGACCTTCCAGAGAAATGCTTCAGTTAAATCCAGAGATACCCTGTGGAAAAACAGTAAATTCAGACTGGCCACTCCAGCGGTATGGGGACCAGCCAGCTGGGCTCCAGTGCACTTGGCTTCAGCTACAGGGCTCCTGCCCAAACCTAGCACCTCCCCCTGGGCATGTGGTGGAGAGGATAGGAAAGCACAGGAGACAGGGATTGATCTAGATTTTCTTTATAGGAATATGGTCCTATATGACCGCTTTGGATTTGGCAAAAATTTACTCACACAGACAGGAACGGACTCCGGGTGGTGTAGGAAGGGTGGGCTGATGTTTATATTCTTACCACCAGAGCACAGGGCTGGAGCTCAACCCCAGGAAATTCAGCCTCGTTAGAGAGAAGAAAGTGTTTTTTTTCCAGAGAGGACTGATCCAGGGGTACCTATTAAGTCCCAGCTCATGTGTCAGGTGAGTTATCCTGTGACTTTATTTGGCCTCACAGCTTCTGGAGGGGGAAGCTTCTGGCCTCATCATTGTCTTAGACAAGGTGGAACCGAGAATGAAGAACTGTTCAAGGTCACTCAGCTAGAACTTGAACACAGGCAACCTCATTCAGAACAGGCCAGAGCTAGACCCAAGGCTGTGGAAGATAGGCTTCAGGGGGATGGACCGGCCATGTCACCTCGGGGAGAAGTAGAGAATTGTGCAGCTGCTGAGTGGATAGTTTGAGGTGGAGACTAGATTGGTGTTGCAGGAGATAGTTAGACCTGGGCAGAAGAAGTAACCCACAGTGGTGGCCCAGAGTCCCCTGGGGAGGGAGTAGTGTGTCACATGTGCCGACTTCCTTGAGTAATTTTTGAATAGGCACTGCTCAGAGGAGGGCTGGCTTAGAACAAGCCTAAAGGAGGACGGTAGAAGGCAGGAGTCTGGTTACTTTTGCAAGAATCTGAGTGTGCACTGGTGACATTTTAAAAAAGCACATTTCAGTGGAAAACCAGGTAGCTGTTACTGTTTGTAGTCTCGCTGACAAGACCCTGAGTTATTGACACCACCAGAGGCCAAATACTTGGCTTGTTGAGTTGCCTTGGGGAGACAGGTCCCTCACTGGCCGTCAGGGCCTCAGTGGCCCATCAGTGTGGAGACAGCCGCAGAAGGAAGTGTATAGCTGGTGGGCAGCCTTTTCCTCTCCTTTTGTAAATATTTGTGTGTGTCTGACATAGTGTGTCTGTGTACCTGGCACTTAGGGACTGCTAGTTATGTGGGTGGATGGATAGAAAGATAGGAGATGCTAGGGGTACTCAGCCGACCCTTAGCCTTGCTTCGCCCTGACTCACCATCTGAGACTGTCCTAAGGTATCTCCAGGGGCAGCCTCTGGGAGTCAGTGAGCTTCTTTCATTCAGACCCACTCTGGCTTCTGCTTCCAGCAGCTGGTGCCCAGGGAAGCTAGCTCACTTGAGTCAGAGTTGAGTAAGGAGGATTAGCTGCCTGCTCCAGTGCAAAGTGTAGGTGGCAGTGGCATTGGAGTTGGGTGGACACAGAGAAGTACCCCTTCATATAACATGAAGGGGATCCATTGTGAGAACCCACTAAGGTCAGAGAGGTTCTGAGGCAGGATCTCAAAGAAAGCTACAGGAGACAGATGGGGATGTGGTGGGAGGCGATGTCCAAGGCGTTGCTTTGGGATTCATGACAGCCCTTTGGATGGAGACAATGTCATCACGCTGCATAAAACTCTCGTCTGTAAGCCGGTTAATGAAAACATCAGAGAACACACCTTGTTTGGAAATAGAGACAAATTATCAGTGCTTCAGGGTTTGGCTGAGACATGCACACGTATACTAGAGGACAAGGATCTGTTATTTATTATTGACCAGGAGAGTACTAGAAGAAAGCGAAAATAAATGGATGTGGTAGTTCATGCCTGTGACTCCATCAAGAGCTCCACGGGTTTGAGGCTTGTTTGGGCAACAGATTAGGACCCTGTGTCAAATTAAAAAACAAAAAGGTGTAATCAGTAACAGCAACAAAGGCGCCATATAATTCATAGTCTGCTCTGGGCATCTATTTACCAGGCTTTTGGTCCTGCTAACAGTGCCAGTGCTGTGATTCTTCCGGTACAGCTGACCATCACACAGCAGCACCTTGAGCCCATGCATGGATCGTGAACCCATTCATAGCCACCGCTCTGTGCTGTTGACAGAGCAATGGAGATTATAAACCAGATCCAGCTAAGTAGCAGCTAAGAGCTGAAATAAACAATGCTCCAGATGACAGTGGCTTTGGGTTGGTGAGGGATGACTCTTTCCTTCAACAGGCACAAGAATCAGGACAAAGTTGCCTTTAGTTACTGGCCGAGGAGAAGCCCAGATTATAAGGGCGTGTAGAAAATATATCTCCAAGCCAGAGTCCCAGACTGTAAACTGAAAAAGACTGTGGATAGGAGAAACCTAGTGTACTGCTCCTTACTCCAGGAAAGCCAGTCCTACCCAAGACATGCCAGATTGACAAGCCTAGAGGTCTCCAAGCCTCATGAGGCAGAGGTGGGCTGGAGGGGGAGAGCTAGAGATTTTTGGAAGTTTTCCCTCCTGGCCTCACCCCAGAGCCTCTGAAGGCAGAGGCCACAAAACAGAACTCTTGGAGGCGTGAACTATGTGTTAAGGGACTTATTTAGGTGGTTCTTTTATGTGAGCCTTGAGCAGGCTGTCACTGTGAGTTTTGGTGCCTGGCCTTGCTGGACTCAGGAGATTCAAGAGGCAGCACAAAGTTGTCCCACCACCCCCGAGGAAGCTCACAGTTAACACAGTGGGGGCAAAGACAGTCATTCATTCCTGGAGACAGTTTGCTTTCATCTCCAGTGCACATTTTGCTATTGGCAGTTGGATGTACCTTTTGTCTCTTTAAAAAGAAGATGGATACAAGGTTTCCTCTCAGGGCAGGGGAAAACATGAATGAGGTTTGTGCCAGTCCTAAACTGTCTCCCTGGCCTTTTGCAGCCATCTCACTGGCTGGTATCTTTCTTCCCTTAGTGCTCTGATGGTTTCCAAAAGTGTTAAATAGTAAGGCTTGACAGAATTAGTAAGTTAATGGGATCGACAGCCAGGTATTTAGTTTACTTTATCCCATCCCGGGGAGCAGTAAATAGATCCCGTTGGAACTTGATTGAGACTGGTCAGGGATGGTGGGACTGTGAGTAGCTGGCCAGATGCCTCAGCACGGCAGGATGAATTCTGAGTTGGTTTGGAGCTGGGTGATCCTGGGCAAATTCTGTGACTTGGATTCAGACATCAGATTTTCCATGAGCTTATGTTTCTTATGGACAAAGCTCTGGGCCTGGATCCTGTGAGGGAGCAGTCACGCTTGGCAGTGCTTTGAGTACCGACCCCTGGGTCTGGCCTGTGTGGGGCCAGACTTGACCGGTACCAGCTCCTCTGGCTTTTAGGGCTAAAGCAGTGATGGGCCTGGGTCAGTGGTTTCTGAGATCCCTTTTAGTGAGAGTGGCCTGTGAGTCTTATAAGGAAACCACCAGTCTGTGAAGAGATTGTGCTCCTGTATCCCTTCCAAAGGCCCTAAGTGATGCTCCCTGCCTTAAATTATGATGGGCAAAGCCAAGTTTGGCACTGAAGGGATGCCCCCATCTTGACCATAGCCACCTTTACTTCAGCTTTCAGTCAACTTATGAGTCTTTCTGGGAGTCAATGGGAGTCACATGCCCACTCCCAAGAACCAATGCCATAGGGTAATTCTTTGCTCCTCTCTGTGACCTTGGATCTTCCTCTTGGTCCTTCTGGTAAAGGTCCCTACTAAGCTGTTTCTTTTGCTTTGCCTCTTTCTCTGACATTAGAAAAGAAAAAATGCTTCCAACAGAGAAACTGAAGAGGGTAGTAGACATCTTGAATGTTTCCCTAAAGACTCAGAAACCTCTGGAAAGTTGGTGTGACTCAGACCTGTTAAGTGACAGGTATCTAAAACCACAGGGTTACATTAGCTAGGACCACATGCTTCAGAGACAGACATAAGTGGTAATGGGGGAGTGGGTGGGGAAGTTAGACTGCTGGAAGGGTGGAATTCAGCTTTCAGCCAGCGATGCACATCCCAAATCCACCCAACCCATTTGTTGAACAATGTCTGTATACTCAGAAGATACAGAGAATGAGAGGTCAAATTGACTGACCTCTCTTATTGAGGTGAGAAGCTTTCATGATGCCTGACTGTGGGCTAAGCTGCTTTCTGAGCTTCCCTTTCTGAATGTGTGACTGGTTTCCTCACCAGTAAAACAATCATGGGAATAAGATTGTGTGCTTGCTCATACTTCTCAGTGCTATTAGCATAGAAGGACATCGTTTCATGAAGTGTTTAGCACCATCTGGTGTATTTCTAGATAGAACTCAGTCCTGTCAGCTGTAATGATAGCCATTATCATGACCATCAAAGCTCCAGTGAGGTAGTCAGCTCAAAAGAAAGGTCTAGAATGTCTGTCCTGTGGAACACTTTGGATTGGTGAGTTGGGTGGGTTAGGAAAGATGCACAGAGAAGGGGTGATAGAAATGTGTGCCTAGGCTGACATGGAGTTTGCTAGTCTAGAAAGTTCTTTGGGCTAAGGGAGTCAAAGGCTGCTTTCCCATAGCCTCTGACTGTCTGGTCTCAGTCATTTCTCCAGCATCCACCTTCTGAAAAGTAAGTGGCTTCCTTTGAAGTGGCTACATGTGTGGGGCATCTGGGAGTGTGTATGTGCCTGTGTGCCTGTGTGTGTGTGCCCGTGTGTGTGTGTGTGTGTGTGTGTGTGTGTGACCATCAGCACATGTTGACCATCTTCCTCAGTCATGGCCCCCCACCATATATTTTGAGATAGGACCTCTCATTGAACCTAGAGTTCATAGCTTCATCTAGATTGCCTAACCAGCAAGCCTCATGGACTTTCCTCAGTGCTGGGATGATAGAGGTAAGCCACTGTTACTGGCTTTTTCACATGGGAACAGGAGATGGAACTGGGACTTCATGCTTATGCCTCAGTTTACTGACCTGAGCATTTCCCCAGTCCTTAAGATTTTTATATGGACTATCTCATTTACTGAGTTGGGACCTACAGGAGACAGCAGCTGATAGACACTCCAGGTCCTTCTTGAACCTGGACTGGTTTTGTTTTTATGCTCTGGAAATTCCCCATAGGGAAAAATTTGTTATGTCTTAAGGAAAGAGGGGGGAAAATTAACCCAAACAATTTGGGAGTTTACAAATGCCCCATTATTTTTATTGCTAGGGTAGTTTGTTGAGTCAGCATATTTCATAAATGGTCCTGTATAGCATTGGTTGACAGCAACTGCTCCCTAGCCACAGGACAGTCACATCTGTGCACCAAATTCTCGGAGGGCTGGTTGTCGTGGTTGGAATTTTTGATAATTTCCAAATTTGAATAACCCATGTCTTCATGAGTCAGAGCCTTGTGCAATAGTTCAGACTTCAGGAACGTCTTCTTCTCTGGTTGTGCAATGATCTCTTGCAGGAGATGCTCGGCTGCCTGTGCAGTGAGCATGTTTGTCTCAGTGTGGATGAGATGTATAATTTCCTTCCACTCAGTCTTGGACAAGATGCTACCCGATCATCCAATGCTTGGGGCATCTCACACCCTGTGACTAAGACAAGTTCTCTATTTGGTGCCCATATTCAAAGTAGGAGTCATCACTCTGTAGACAGATGGATACAGACTGCTGCCAGTTGGGGTTGCCTCAGTACATGCCAGCCAGCTGGCTATGGGAGAGGGAGGGCTCATCCAAAAGTTAACATCTGCTTTTTACACACACACACACACACACACACACACACACACACACACACACACACA
>JADRCH010000112.1:4007101-4055822 GCA_019843965.1 Rhynchomys soricoides
ACACACACAGAGTGAGCTGTGAGCTACCTGAAAGTGGAACATTATATTCTTGGGTCAGGATGAGGGAAATGTCACCAAACCACAGTAATCTAAAGAGTGACCACTACTGTTCTAATTGGGTGACAGGCCTTGTTTTGTTCCTTCATGGATACTGGGAAGGCAGTGGCGTTAACCCTGCAGACTGTAGAAACAGAAGAGTTCCAAGAAGTTTCATCCACCTTGGGCCACCCAGTAAGATAAGAGCTAGGATTTGAACTTGGCTCCACCTCACTGTCAGACTGGGGGACTTCCTTGACTTGGGTTGTTTAAAAGCATGCTGATTAATCTTCAAATATTTGGAGTCTTTTCCAGCCTCTTCCCTTTTATGACTTTCTGGTTTAGTTTTATTTAGGTCTGAGAACATGCTTGGTGATTTCTCATCTTTTGAATTCATTGGAGTGTATTTTCTGGCCTTGAATGTGGTCAGTCTTGGTAACTGCTCCACATGGGCTCAAGAAGAGAATGTGTTCAGCTGTTGTTGGCTGGAATCTTCCAGATATCAGTTAGATGAAGTGTATTGGTGGTACTATTCAGATCAACTAGACACTGATTTTGCACCTCTGTTGACAGGGTCTAAATGAAGGACTCTAAAGCACCCTCAGCTACAGTCTGTCTTCTGGGACTCTATTTTAGGAAACTGGATCTCCTCAATCCCAACCCCACCCCAGCATCAGTTAGTGACTCTCTATGGTCTGTTTCCTGATGTGTTGCTTAAGGATAATGGATGATACTGTCTGGGGAACACCAGCAGGGCATTGTGGGGTCAGATAAACTAATAGTGAATGAGCTTTGTCAACCAGGAATATGAATGTTTGACAGATACCTGGACTGCTAGACAGTAGGTCTAAACTCTTCCAGGTCTTTTGCTAGCAAAAAAACCCCACCAAGACTGATCCAGAAAAGATAGAAAAGTAAGGTGCATGCTTACTGGGTCACTTCTGTCCATGGTCACTGTCAAAAAATTCCTGAGACTGGGTATTTTACAAAGAAGCTTCTTACGCTCACTTTTCAGGAGGTGCAGGTAAGCTTGACTCAGGTAGAGATGTCATGGTGGGTGGCATCATGGGAGTGTGAACTGGAGAGATCATGAGACAACATGGAAGTCAGAGAAAGACCAACAGAAGTCAGAGAGGCCTGTTCTGTGGAAATGACTCTCTTGTAAGAACTAACCAGGGACCGAGGAAAACTGCCTTATTTCCCTCTAAGGGCCAGAACCCCCAGTTATTCAGTTGCTTCCTTATAAGGCCCTGTCTCCAAATGTTCCATGTTACCTCCTAACAGCGCCACATGGGGGGACACATTCTAACCACAGAAGCTCATCATTGCCACCACGGACTCTGCTGTTCTTTCCACTACCCATCCCTAACCACACCAGCTCCTCATTTTCATGTTTCCTTGTCTCCTGTGGACTAAGACACTGCCTTGTGGAGACACCAGAGGCTGGCCAAAGCCACCAACTAGTTGTAGGGAAGACAGTATCCCAGAGCAGGTGACCTGGAGCTGAAAGGTGCTGTAGGCCTTACAGCCTAATTCCTCACACTGTAGGCCGGAAAGCCAAGGTACCCAAAGGGAACTTGATTCTCACAAGCTGTGTTATTAGACTTGCTAGAGTCAGAGCCTGGGCCCTGGCAGCCCTAACAAAACTACATTCAGGTGCATGTCCTCAATAGGTCAGTTAAAGACACAATTAATACTGAAAAGTAGAAATAAGATAGTCAATGTGGCCACATGGGGAAGAAGGAATAGTCCAGTGACCCTTCCTGTTTATCTGTGGGAATTCTGACATAAGGTTTAGATTTAGAGGGTCAGAGGTGTGTGGCTTAAGCAGTCCAGGTCATGGTGTGGTCCCAACCATCACTGACCCATCATTGTCTCAGCTCCAGTCTCACTGGGAAGATGCTCTGATATGTCAGGATTATGTGAAACTTCTTTCCTGAAGACAAGTTCCTTCTCTGCCTAGCACCAGGCTTCACCCTTTTTCATCTCTCAGCATGAGATTTCTGAGTTGGAAATTCCAACTCCTTGGGGACCATTGTTTCAATAGTAAAGTAGCCAAAAGTGGATGGGGAGGGGTGTTGTGTTGCACAAGAGTCTCTTTAGAATATTTTCATATCTGGGGCTGGAGAGACACTCAGTAGTATGAATTCCTCAGGACCCATGTTGGGTGAATCACAACTGCCCATCACTCCAGTCTGGGTAATTCAATACCCTCCACTGGCCTTACATGCACAAGCCCCACACATGTGCACGCAAGTAAAAATAAAAATAAAGTCTTTTTAAAAGCACGTCGCCATCCCTGTCAGAATGGTTCCAGCTTCGTATGTATGTGCAGCTTGTTGGTGGGGGCCAACCCTATGAACCCATCTTGGCAGTCTCCTTCTTCTGGAGCGGTTAGGTGTTTGGAGGAGGCTGGGGTCTACATGCGAGATTTTCCCATGAAGCCTGAGAAACAGTAGGTGTTTTCACTTAGTCTCGCTTTTCAAAATGTCATTGAAGAGATGTTTTTCCTACTTGATAAGATGACTACAGAGGACTACGCAGCAATCTGTGTGGTAACTAGCTTCTCCCCTCAAGCGTTCTGAGGCCCTGGAATGCTAATTGCAGTGCACTTGCCTCAGGGAAAAATCTGCGCAAATATCATAGTGAATGATTCAGTGCTGAGGAGCCTCAGTGTCTTGACTTATCTCTGGTTTGAACTTCGTCAGGACGAGTCTGCTTTCTTCTCTTCAAACAGGCTTGGTTTCTTTCTTCCATGTTATTTAACCACCGTGGGACTCCCTCCATATATCTGATGATGGTCTAAAATTGTACTCTATCAGCTTTTAGAAATCAGAAGCATAATCACATCAAAATACACAAGGAAAGAGCTTCATGTTCCTACGGTATCAAGCTTCACTCCCACCTCACCTCAGGGGGCCATGGTTGTTAGCACATCAAGGTTTGTGTTCTGGTGTATTGAACTCTTTTGGGATAGATAGTACCAAGTGCGGTAGCTGGAGAGGAGTGGACAGGTTTCTTGTAATCCTTGGTATTTATTGTCAAACTCTTTTCCCAAAGGGTTGCTTTGTCACCAGTGATGGAGTTTTTAAGTGTCTGTTGGGAGAGAGTGTGAATGTATGTGTCTGGGGTGCATGTGTGCATACCTATTTTTGTTGGTTCCAAAATCCAGGGGTCAAGCTTGAGTGTCTCTTTTATTTGAAGTTTTATTTATTTAGGTATTTTGTGTGTACAAGTGCTCTGTCTTCATGTACAGACAGCACACCAGAAGAGGGCATCAGATTCCATTACAGATGGTTGTGAGCCATCATGTGGTTGCTGGGAATTGAACTCTGGACCTCTGGAAGTGCAACCAGTGCTGTTAACCACTGAGTCATCTCTCTAGCCCTTTGGGTGTTTCTTCTGGGTGCTGTCTTGGAGTTTTTTTGAGACCTGGGTCTCATTGGCTTGGAGCTTGCCATGTAGGTTAGACTGGCTGGTCAGTTAGCCCAAGGGGTCCGAGCCTCCTGGGTGCTGGGATAACAGGCATCTGTCCCAGTCTTCTTGTGGGTTCTTGGGCTCAAATTCAAATCTTCAATGTTTGTGTGGCAAGCACTTTACTGACTGAGCTATCTTCCCAGCCCAGCTGTGCAAGGTTAGCCTCCCAAGTTGCTGAAAGTCTACAAGGAATTCCCTCAAAGGAAATCCTTCATGATAAATGGCAGACGTGGGTCTCGAGCCAGCAGAACCTCTCAGTCTATAGGTTTTCATGTTTGTTGCCTGTTGACATCTTTATCTCTGGGTTCATCACCAGTAAGGGGAAGCAGTCTTTGGGGAAGAATGAGTACTTTTAGAGATTGGAATTATCTGGGTTAGTGAGTTGTGATCATAGCTCATCTAGGCTGAAAAGGGGCTGGTGACTGCCACATCAGTCTTCTGGTTGGTCACTTGTGTTCTTGATGATGTGTTTTTGAGGAGCCTGGGTCAAGTGAGGGGATTTGAAGGTCCAAGGACATTCACCAGCATATGACAGAAAATGCAAGTCCCTAGGGGGCCCAGTCAGGGCTCACTAAATGGAACCTTCTAGATGCTAGTTCTTTCCAGGATGTGGATTAAGGCCAGACTGTTTCTGTTTTGAAAAGTGAAGAATGTGCTTATTCAGATGTTTTGGACACATGTAGGGGTGTAATGTGAGCCACATAAATTCACTTTTCTAATTTGATAGTTCCATTCAAAAAGAAAATAAAAACATGACATTATTAACTTTGGTTTTAATGACAACATTTTCAAGGGTTCACATATAGGGTTTTTATATGTCCTCGGTGCTGTGGACTTCTCACCCCTAGTTCCAGAATATTCCCACTACCTCTAAAATAAGTACAACACTCATTAGCAGACACCCCATATCTCCCTTTGTCTGGCTCTATCCAGCCTACTGTCTATCTCTGGGAATTTTCCTTTTCAAGACATTTTCTACAAGTGGGGTCCTATAATGTGGTCCGCCGTGACTGGCCTCTGTCAGATGGTATCATGTTATCATTTTTATGACTGAAAAAAAATCTTCTTATTGTGTGGTTATGGGAAGACATCTCTCCCTGCTGGGGACACATAATCCCAGCCCTGAAAGTCACTTTGAAAGTCTAAACTGCTCAGACAGTGTTAGTGTATTAGTGGTTATGAAGTCAAAGTTAAATCTTGTATAAGGCTGAGAATCTCACACCGAAAAGATCAGGACGTGTACTTTTCAGATTTATTAGAACATTTGACTTTTTTATAATTATAGAAAGAATGTTGGAAATGGTCTTGCATCTTCTCTCATTTGACAGGCAAGATGCTTAGAAAAAGGAAGTGTCTTGTTTCTGGACCCACCCTTCCACCCCCCTTTTTTGCAGCTTGCTTGAGACATCATTTCCTTCTGGGGTGTGTCTCAGGTTTGTAAGCCCCCCTTGCCGTCCAGCTTGTCCACAGGAACTACAGCTCATTGGCAAGTGGGCATTGGTGCTTCTCTGGGCTGGACTCCTGCCTCTAGAGGAACAGCTTCCTGGGCCGCACCTCCCAGCCCTGCCCTGGAGGTTGGAGTTTCAGGGGCTGAGCATCCAGGCAGCCCCAGACAAAACAACCAGAGGAATCAAGAGCAGGAAGAGAGCTCAGTTGAGAAATCTGTGAAGGTCAGTCCTGGAGCCAGACACTTATCAGAGAAAGTGGATGGAGGTTGTATGGGCTGAGCTGTCAGCTGTTTCCTGCAGTTAATAATAAACACTTGTTGGGTGTTCAGAGATGGCTGAAACAGATGCTCAACCCCAAGCATTCACCATGGGCACATGAACACAGTTACTATTATTTTCTTTTCTCTTGTCTTTGAGACAGAAGTAACTTTTTAAAATGAAAGCATCATTTAAGATAGACACATGCTTCTATAAAAAAAAGCACCTTTTCCCAGGAAAGCCAAAACTACAGAATTAGGTCAAGCTTGTGAGTCACAGCACAATTAGGGGCTCTGGGTCAACTGGCTAGATGCCCCATTTGGGTCCTGATGTGGCCAGTTGGGGGAGACAGCCTTAGACTTGTTTGGGTGATCCAACCCCCTTCCCTTTACCTGCTGTGAGTGAGTGTCTGGGCACCTGGACTGCAGCCTTATCCTAGCCTGTGCAAGCAGTCTCTTGCATTACCTTCAGCCATAACAGCCTGAGGTCTGGCATAGGGCAAGCTTTTCCCACGTGGAGCCGTCTGGGAGACTGTACCGGAAAGAGGGGCTGCCAGTGCTTGGAAGTGCCAGTGTGGGCTGGAAATCAAGGCCAAGCTCCCTGGCTCCACCTCCTCTTCCTTCTTTATTCATTAGGAGGAAAGAAAGAGGTCACAGGAAATGTTCAAGAATTTTATGCAAAAGACAGGGGCTCTCTCTCTCTCTCTTTCTCTGAGAGGGTCTTAAGTATCTAGGTTGTCCTTGAATTCACAATCTACTTATGGTTGGTCTTGAATTTTTGATCCTCCTGCATCCACCTCCTGAGTGCTAGGATTATGGTGTGCGTATTGGGGATTAAACCTAGGACTTTGTGCAAACTAGACTGAAGAGAGAATATCTTGTGTACTGTATGGATGCATCAGCTGTCGATTAAAAAGCCTATGGCCTATGCCTTAGGCAGGGAATAGAGGTGGAAGATTGGCCGGGAAGGTGTGAGGAGACTGACCATGGTATTTAAGCACAGATAACCAGCCATGTGGCAGAATGTAGATTGGAATAAATGGTTTATTTTAAGGTATGATCTAGTCAAAGTACAGCCTAGCTATATGACCAAGATATTTGCAAATATATTTTGAGTCTGAGTCTTATTTCTGGGAGCATGGGGCTGGGAAGAAGAATCAGACTAACTTTAACATTATACACTCAGCCAATAGAGCCACGTCCCTAGTGCCCTCCCCTAAAATTTTTGATGGTAGGAAAGAAAAAACTGAACCAGGCATGGTTGCAAAAATTTGTCATCCTAGTATTCGGGAGGCAGAGACAAGAGGATTGCCACAAATTTAAATAAATTTAAATAGCTTGGACTATTTAGATGACTCCCCTCCCCCCCAATAAAAGGAGAAAGAAGATGGCTCAGTGGACAAAATGCTCAATGCTCATTGCATAAACGTGACACCCAATCATCAAGGAGCATGTCTTTTCTGTTCCCTGTGTCAGTCTGCAGGCAGTACCGGATAGTGGCACAGGGTTTTGTTTTTCAGGTTCACCTTGGACCTCCGCTGGCTGGCTCTGCCCTTTGTGTGCCCTTTCTCTGCCCAGGCCCCTCTTTTCTTGCCTGTATCCCGTGCTCAACAACCTGGAACATACAGTCATAGCACCACTCAGAAAAGGGATTCTGGCTGCCTGGAATGTTCAAGGTCTTCCTTCTGTTTCTGCTGCCTCCCCACCTCAGACCCATTACTGGACCGGGCTGGCTGGTGTTCACATTGGAATTTAACAGAGAGGGACACATAGAACACAGCCATGCAGACTGCTATGGGCTTTTGGGCCTGGTGGGACATCTTGGCTGTGATTGCTGGGTTATACTCTTTCTTGTTTTTCTTTCCTTCAGGGACAGGAGGCCTATCTTCTACTCACTTTGTACCTCATTAGCCCTACAGATTTCCCTGACCCTCAGAGAAAGCAGTCCAAGTCCACTGGCAGAGGGGGAGCCCTGAGAGCTTCCCTTAGACCCACACCTCTCTCCTTGGAGCTTTCCAGCCCCCACTGGGGGCTCATCTGGACTTTGGCTTTTGGCCTCACAGGCCGTTCTCAAATTCAGCAAGAACTCTCACAAAGGGAGCCTTTTCTTGGGGACAAATCGCCTGTCGCTCTCCGTGATGGTACAGCATGCCCCCTCCCCATCTGTTCCTCCCCCCCCTCCCCGCTTTGCAGCACACACCCCTCCCCAGCCACAGGTTCTAGTCCTGTGTCAACATGCCACCCATACCTGCCTGAGTCTCAGCTGCTTGTATTCTGCCCTGACAAGGAAAGTCCCAGGGTTTGTGTGCTGTGTAAGGATATCCCAGGAGTCTCTTCTTCCTCCCAGGGACTGGCTGCTTTGTGCCCTTGGTGTTAGTTGATTTGATACCACAGGTTACTCCTTCTCCTTGCTCTGTAATATCTCACTTAGTGCCCGTACATCCCCAGCAGAGAAGTGTGGGGATGAGTAAAGTGCTTGCCAGGGAAGCCTAAAGACTGAGCTGACCCCCAGCACCTATGTCAAAAGCCAGGCAGGGTGGTATGTGCTTGTAATCCCTGCACTGGGGAGAGGAGGCAGGATAGGCCAGCCAACCTAGCAAAATTGGGAAGCATCAGGTCCCAGTGAGAGACCCTGACACAAAAATACAAGGTGATGGCTATTCTGAAGGGTACCATTTGTGGTTTACCTCTAGTCTCCATGTACATGCACACTTGTGTGTTTAATGGCACACAGAGAGTGGAGGAGGGGTATGGAGCAGGCAGTGCATATACGGAGACTTTAGCTTGAGTTGGGAGTCTGGGGCCTTGGCTGCCCTGTGCTGCCCTGTGCTCCAGCACCGATGGTACGCTGTGAATAGAGCAGACAGGAACACTTGCAGATGGGCGTCTGGAGTGGGGTGCGTTTTCTTCTGGTCCTGCATTGACTTAGTAGCTTTAGACTGACCAAACTATCAAATACGACACATGGCTCTCGGTCAGACTAAAGATGGAGAAGAGGAAACGTGCAGTATGTACCCACTTGGCTGTGGGTTCTCAGCAGTGGGGTCATCTGTATTTAAAACCCAATGGCATTTCAAGGTTGCCACCAGAAGATGGACCTCACAGAGTGACTGTTGACTGTGGGAGAGTGCTGGTGACAGCTGAGGACAGTGTCCTCCCTCTTCATACCTTTCCCAAAGATCATTGCTAGTTTTCCATACCCGCAAGGTTCTTGCTATGTTTGCCTCTGTGTTTATAATCGCCTTGCCAGAGGGAGAGTGCTTCCTTGTGTCTGCTGGAGCCCAGGGAAGATGTTTTCCCCCAGACTCCTGGGAAGGACTTCAGGCTTACCACCACAGCCAGGGCTCCAGATGGTGATCTTCTAGATAACAGCTTTTCTTTGACCTCAGGTGGTCGAGGTGCCTTCCTGTGGCAGTGCACACATTTACCACTGGCTTCATCTCCAACTTCTGTACAAGGCATTTTGGCTCCTTTGAAAGGACTTGTATTACTTGGCCAGGCCTACAGGGCAGAAAGAAGCCATTCTGAACTCGAAGTGTCTGGGAGGAAGACGTTTTCCCTTCATGAGCCTGTCTGGCCCCTTTCATGCCCCTTGGCCTCCTGCTGAGCAAGCCTTGGTATGGTCCCTGTGTGTTGTTATCTTCCTTCCTACCCCTCCTTTGCTTGAGTCCTGGTTTCTGCCAAAACTGACCTGTGCTTGTATTTGTAGTCTTTCAAATAGGAATTCAGGTATGACTGCCTGTATTAGGATTTGGAGTTGAAGAAATTATGGGGAAAATTACAGCTGACTTGAAAGCTGAGAGGGACCATTGAGACCACCCAGAAGAACTCTCTCACTGTGAAGTAGAGGAACCCCAGTCTGAGGGTCCTGCCTGTGGTTGTATAGCTTGCCTCTGCCTTTGTGCACTGTCCTGACATTGAAGATCACCAAGGACAAGGAAGGCTTCTCAGCTCCCAGCAGATGGATCCTGTGTGAGCCATGTGTGAGATGGTCAGTGGGTTCCTGGGTTCCACAGAGTAGGAACATGCCCCTAGGAACTATAGCAGCATGGCTTTACAGTCAGAAGAACTTGACATGCTGGCAGACTGATTCTTTCTAGCATGGGCCTGTTTAGTTCCTGTAACTATAGTCAGAAGGCTCTACCTGTTTTAATGCTCTGCAGTTACTGCCTTGAGATTAATAATCTTTGCAACAAAAGCTGCATTTTCATTTTGCCCTGGAAAATGATGAAGCCAGTGTTGAATGTGGGTCACTGCACTAAATGCCAAGCATTTGATCAATCTGTACTTGCAACTGATTTGAATTTGGGGAACAGGCTGTTCCCTGGGAATAAAGGATTCATTTTTTTCCCCTCGAATACACTGTGTTCTGTCTTCCAAATTTGCTGTACATATCAATTCTGCAGATAAATTAGATGGCGGGATTGTTCTTGCTGGTAGTGAAGGCTGGACCGTTGGACTTCATCCTGTCCCCGATCTTTCAGTCCAGAAGTGTGAGTCAGGATCCCACAGTGATGTGGGATGTAGCGAGCTGAAAGCTGAGGCTGAGAAGGGAGGCTGCAGACTGCAGAGATGAAGCTGGGAGTCTCTGTGCATGGCTCAGCTTCCTGCTGTGCCACTCACCAGCTCCGAGGCTTTTTGGGGGGAGTCAGGCAGCAGATACAGGACCTCCTGTAGTCCAAGCTGGCCTCAGACTTGATGGTAGTCAAGGATGACCTTGGACTTCAGATCCCCCTGTCCTTTTCTCTTGAGTACTGGGATTACAGGTGCCTGGATTACTGTTTGGTCCCAGGGTTGGAACCCAGGGCTTCATCCACGCTAGGCAAACATTCTTATCAGTTGAGCCACATCCTTAGTACAGTTCTGGGCCTTCGAGCCACACACTTTCCTGCTGTATAGATTTGGGCATAAGGGCCACCCTGAAGGCTTTGAGGAAAAACTAGAGGAAACATCTGTGTCTAGCATTGTGCTTAAGCACAAAGTCTTATTGGCTAGTATCGCTGAGTATTTTACTGCCAATATTGAAGGCTGACTGGGATCTGACTAGCTGTTGGGAAGAATAAAGTATTCCAGGCAGGAAGCAAAATGGCTGGACTGGGGCACTATGTTTTGGGAGGATACTAAAGTTCTTAGAAGATTCAGAAACATAGGACGGGGCTGTGGTGGCAAACGCCTTTAATCCCAGCACTTGGGAGGCAGAGGCAGGTGAATTTCTGAGTTCGAGGCCAGCCTGGTCTACAGAGTGAGTTCCAGGACAGCCAGGGCTTTACAGAGAAACCCTGTCTCGAAAAAACAAAACAAAACAAACAAAAACAGAAATAAAAACAAGAACAAAACAGAAACATAGGACAGGCCCCATGGGGTTGTTGCTAGGCACTGGCCACAGGGTTGGGCTAAGCAAGAGTTCAGAGATGATAGCAGAGACTTTGAGCTGAGGTGCTCTCTGTGCAGTATTCACTTAGGATAGCTGCCCTGTGACAGAAGGACAGAGCCTGTGGTATCTCTGCTAGTGTTTCTGTTACTGTGACAAAACACTTAGTACGAACAACTTAAAGGGAGAAAAGTGGGTTTTGTTCTGTTTTGTTGTTTTAGACAAGGTTTTTAGGAATCTCAAACTAGCATTGGACTCAGTATTGTAGCCAAGGATGACTTGAGTTTCTGGTCCTGTCTCTGTGGAATGCTGAGATTACCAGCTACTGTACCCAGTAATGTAGGGCTTCCTCATGTTAGGCAAGCAGTCTGCCGACTGAGTTACATCCCCATTGCCAAGGGAGGGAAGATTTATTAACTGGCTCCATTTCAGTGGGCTTGTGAGGCACTTGCAGCAACTGGTGGGAGAGGGGCTTGCTCATCTCATGAGGAGGGCATGGGTGGGAGGAGTGGAGGGAGGGGAAAAGGAAAGATCTGGAGACCAGACATCTTTTTAAAAGATGCATCCCAGTGATCGCCTCTCAACCAGGTCAGATCTGCTACCTCCTAGTGATGTCACCACGTGATTATGTCATCAGTGGATTAGCCTGTTGGTGAAGCCAGAGTCTCTCAGTGATTGGATCCAACAACAATCAGAGATCAAGCTTCAACATAAAAGCTTATGGGGGGGGGGGTGTGATACGTCATGTCCAGCCCTGTAGCTTGTCTTTGTTACTTTGTGGGTTCTTCTTTTTCCTACCCTTTCGCCCCTCCCCACACACACCTTGTTTCATCCCTATCACTAGATGGGAGAAAAAGAAGGATAGAGGGGGGAGAGATAAAGATTCTTGAATCTAATTTCTTTTAATTTCTTCTTCAAGCACGACTACTAACACACCACAAACAATACCCCCTAATGACCATAAACCAACAACCCTGTCTATTGAGGCTCTAACATTTATATACCATCTGAAAAGTTCCCAGAATTCCAAATATCACAGTATTGTAGAAACTATCTGCAGCTGGGAAAACCACGCCTCTGCTAGAGCACGAGGCAAATCATAGTCAACTACTGCACCGGACAGTCTGAAGCAGCCCCGTATCCTTACACCTGGAATTAAAATGAAAACATATTCTTACAATATTTCTGTGTTTTTAAAAGAAACCACAATTCCAGAATCATCACTGCACAGCCCATAATCCTGAAGCAACTGCAGTTTCAGCATAATCCTGAAGCAACTTTCACCTCTATATGTTTCCCACATGTTAGTTAATGCTTTGTTACAGCTCTTGCCAGAGACATGGGGTCTTGTTTGGCTGACTTTCACTATCCATCATCTCTGCTCTGTATCTCTCATACTGGTGTAGGGATTCAGTAGCATCAGAGGTCCCAGACTGTCTTGGCTTCTGACAGTCTTAGCACACCCTGTCCTTCCTTCTAGAAGACAGTTGTATCACAGTAAACTTTTCATGATCTTCCCAGGCCAAATGAACACCAAAGAGTTACATTTGTTAAGCAGTGCTGTCCAAACAACGTATGTGTGTCCTTACAGCATAGTAGTCATTAGGGAAAAGACAATTACCTTTCACTTCACTTACCACTGTTTTCTATGAATGGAATATATATTATATGAATGGTTTTATATATATATATATATATATTGACTTTCCTAGTTAGCTTCAGGGATCCACATACAGGACCCAGAGTTACCTGAAGGAGTCTCACTTGGGAGATTACTAGGCAGATTGGTATGTGGGGCATTTCCTCAATTGCTAATTGATACAGGACGACCCATTCTCTGTGGGAAATACCATTCCATGATTTCTGCTTGAGTCCTGCCCTGATTTCCCTGAATGATGGATTGGAACTCTAAGATGAAATAAACCATCTTCTTCTCAAGTTGCTTTTGGTTGTGGTATTTATCACAATAACAGGAAACAAAACTAGCGACTTTTGACCTTTCCAGTGTTACAGACAAATTGAGTATGACTTCCATCATTTCCAGTGTTGAGTAATTTTTCTGTGATCTGTTCCTTTTATCAAAGCAACTGCTAGCAGCCTTCCCTTGTGGAGTTATGGGGTCATTCAAGGAATGTGGTGACACACAGCTTTGAAACTGTCATCTGTCCTTTCTTTCTCATATGCATGAATATATACATTTCATGAACACACACACACACACACACACACACACACACACACACACACACGGAAACCCATTTGTTCCTCCAACATAGCTGAGGGTCAGTTTGCTGAACCAGGAGCCCTGTTCTTTTCAGTAAGCATTCTGTAATGAGAACTG
Organism: Rhynchomys soricoides; assembly: GCA_019843965.1. Taxonomy (NCBI): domain Eukaryota; kingdom Metazoa; phylum Chordata; class Mammalia; order Rodentia; family Muridae; genus Rhynchomys; species Rhynchomys soricoides. Next base: position 4,020,032 of record JADRCH010000112.1, read on the forward strand.
TGTGTTTCTCTCTTTGTTCCTAAGAGGCAGTTGTTGAAAGTGATTAATTAAAAAAAGGAAAGGAAAGCAACGAATGGTGGTTTAGACAGTGCACACCTTTAATCGCAGCACTCAGGAAGTAGAGGCAAATGTTTCTCTGTGAGTTGGAGGTCAGCCTGGTCTACACAGTGAATTCCAGGACAACCATGGCTATGTAGAGAGACCTTGTCTTAAAAAAAAAAAAAAAGAAAAGAAAAAAAAAGGAAAAAGAAAAAGAAAAAAGAAAAAAAGAAAAAAGAAATAAAAGAAAGTGGTTAATAATTCTGTCTGTAAACCCCCAGAGACCATGAGTTCTACGGGTCAGACATTTATGAAGTGGTGTGCCTATTAGTTTATAACAGAGGAAGGTCAGCCATTTGCTTTTTGGGATTGAATCCTGGCAGCCATGAGCTCATAAAGCTAAAAGAAATCGTTGGCTGTACTTAATGGGCCATTTGTCGTGTTAAAATCAGTAATACTAAATATTTATTAGCCAAGTAGATGGATTTATCTTTGTAAATTGCTGTGACTCATCTTTCTACTTGCTAATTCTGGTTATTTAGATTATTTTTGTTTAAAAATGAAGTCCTGTTGTAAGGCCTTCAGTGTTTCCTGTCTGAGACTTGCTATGTATAGTACCAGTCTTTAATGTCAACATACATTTTAGAAGTAGGTTATCATTTTCTACTAAAACTCCTGAGGTTTTCTATGGAAGTGTGTTTTAATCTACACATCCACTGGGGGGAATTGAAAACTTAGCAACACTGAACCTTAAAACTGTGAGTCTGGCATTTTTCTGCATGTATTTAGGTCTAATTTAACTTGTTTGGACACTTGTTTTGGAGCATTCGTGGGACAGTTCTTACACAACCTTGTTAATATTTTCCCCAAGGATTTTTGGTACTTTTGATGTCATGGTATTTGTATGGTTTTTTTTTTTTTATGTAATTGTTTATTGCTAAATATACAAAATCTAATGGATTCTGTGTGTTTACCTGTTTTCCTACGGCACCACTAAACTCACTGATCCTGGTATTTTATTTTTACATTCCTAGGAATTTCTAGGAGGACCATCATATCATTTGCAAATAAAGGCAATGTTTATGTTTTCCTTTTTAACCTTCGGGACTCTAATTTCCCTCTCTTGCCTATTGAATGTGGGCTGTTAGTTACTACAGGGCAGCCAGTTCCAGCTTTGTGCTCTGTATAATAGCCACGGAATCATTAGGAAGGGCCAGCCTCAGCCCCACAGACTTCCAGGCTAAGGGAGCAAGGTGGGATGGAGAGTGGGGGTGGGTGGGGTCAGCTCCTTAGCTTGTGCTGGACTTGCCTTCTGGTAGGTCTCTCCATTGCGGTCGAGCGCCCATCTGGGTTGCAGTTTGGGCTACATCATGTACTGACTCAACCTCTGGCCTCTTCTGCAAAGCTGTGGGGTTGGGTAAGCCAGGAAACGGGTACAGGTTGTGATCAGAAAAATGAGCCTGTTCTCACAGGCTCTACCCATTAGCCAGTGCAGGAGTGGCCATAGTGATGCTGTTGGAAGCTCCAGAACCCACTTGAGTTTGTGCAGGTTGCACCTCTGCCTCCCTCCTTTCCCTGTTGTTTCATTGGTGTCCGAAGTACTCACATCTGCCCAGAGTCTCCTGATCAGCCATCCTCTTCTTAACTATACTCTGTGGCTTCATCAGGCGCTTCCTGGGATAGGTTCTACATTCTTATCCTATAAAGCAATGGGCTTTTATCCTCACACTCTTTTCTCAAAAGAGAATAAGCTTAGAGGAGTAGAGTCTGGTGAAGTGGCTGAGGCCACACAGTAGTGGGTGCGGTACCCGGAACCATCAGTGACCATCAGATGTCAGAGCTAGTGTTTGGTGTTCTTCCCTTGATGAGGGCTCTGGGTACAGCAACCTCCATCTCTCTGCATGCCCTGGGAGAGCAGAGTTTGGCAGAGCCAGCCTGGCTTCACCTATGGAGTGGATGTTTCTGTCTAGGTTGACCGTTCTATAAGGAGGTCAGAAGCAGGGCTACGAGGGTGTCTGTAGACACAAGGAGGCTGTAACAGTCATCCCCTCTGGTTAAATGAAACAGGGACAGGCCCCCAACGACACTGCTTGTACATCTAAAGATGCTCTGAAACTACAGGTGCAGACATCATGCATCTCTTCTCTTTGGGTTGACATTTTGTCCACCTATGAGCAGTTAGTGGGCATTCCTGTGCTTAGTTGTTTGTGTGTAGTTTCTCTGTGGATGTCTACTAGGTAACAGCAATGGAAGTCAGCAGCTAGCTTGTCACTGTCCTCTTCTCTGCTCCTTCTGCCCCAACTATCCAATGGGAGAGCCATCTCCAGAGCCACACACACATTCTTCGTTTTGATGCCTCCTGTCATGCTGATAGTTCCAGTCAGGAATCAAACTATAAGAAACAGACCATACACACAACTCATCCTAGAGACAAAGGCCCATTTTGCTGGCAGATGGGCCTCAGGCCTTCATATAGCGAGGCTAGATCCTTCTTGTAGCCTTCCTGGTGGGCAGACATCGGAGCCACTTTCCCTACTATGTCAAAGGCTTCTCATTTGAGCCTGAAAATCCCATGTTTATGTTCATCCCAGTGTGGGCAGATCATCGTAAGCCAGATTCAGCACATCAGAAAGAAGAAGTAAGTTAATTATTCTTCAAGGCAGGAGTCTCACAGCTGGTGGTTTCAGAATACCACGTGCCCTCTGGTTGCTGGCCAGCTGGAGTTGAACCTCCACTTGGTCCTTGTCCCAGGAAGCCCAGATACACTTGTTTACAGCTGTCTCTCAGTGATGTCTGCCAGACTCTGTTGAGGAGGAACGGTTCCACTCCCATATTTTGTTCCATCTTTTATTTGGGTGTTCAGGGGGACACGCCTATTGATCACAACTACCTAGGAACCTGGGAGAACTGTGGCGGTTTAAATGAGCCCCCACCCCCACCTCTTATGCTCTGGTGTTTTAGCATTTGGTTCCCAGTTGCTGGCCCTGCTTGGGAAGGCTTAGGTGGTATAGGCTTAGCTGGAGGAAGTGTGTCACTGGGGGTAGGCTTTGAGATAAAAAGCTTCTCACCATTCCCAGCTTGCTCTCTCTGATTTGTGCTTGTGGTTAAAGATGTGAGCTCTCAGTTTCCTGTTTCTGCCCCCACCACCATATCTCCCTGAAGTGTAAACCCAAATAAACATTTCCTTCTATAAGTTGCCTTGGTCATGGCAACAGAAGGTAACTGATGCACAGCACTTCTGTGTGATGCTGCTGCAGAAGTGGAAAAGCTATGTGTTTGATGAGGCTATGCATTTGACAGAGCTGAGGCGGCTCCCAGATTTTCCTGTCATTTATGTTTGTTATTACGACCATTTAGTATCCATGGAGAAATCCTGGCCTCAGTTTCCCCAAATATAATATGGTAACTGCTCATTTTCAAAGTCTGCAACAGAGTAGAAAATTAAAAGGCTTTGAAAGCAGACATAGTAATAAGGTGTTCCTGCCATGAATTTGTCAAGTTAGTCTGTCTCCCTAAAAGTTGCAGTCCTTTTCCTGAACCGAGAACCTCATCACACCGCGGGAAGAGAGATCAGATTTCATGCAGGTGTCAAGCAGCTTAGGAAGGGGAACTGGGTGGATGGAGGCTCTCTTCCTTCCAGCATAGACATGTCCCTGCGCTCAGTTGTGTCCAGTTGCATACTGCAGACCCTGATGGAACAGGAATAATCCACAGATGCCCTGGAACTTTTCGGGGAGCCTGGAAACATGCAGCTGTGATGGGTCACAAGAGGACTGGCAAGGTCCCAGTACTTACTCATAGCCCAGTGGCTAGGGAGTGATTGTTTCCCTTCCACAGAGAGGCATGTGTGTGTGTGTGCAGATGTATGTGTGCATATGCTTGTTATGTATGGTTACATAAATGCGTATATGCGTGCATATGCTCATGTATGTTCTATACATGTGAGTACACGCATATCTATGGAAGTGCATGTATGTGTCTGAGTTTGTTTGTGTGCTTGAGTGAGTATGCATGTAAGTGTGTGTTGATGCTTTAATGCGTTTTTGGCTTCCTCTAGCCCATATCTTGTTCCAGGCCTCAGCACAGGCTCAGTAGCACTAAACTGTCTCATCTCTGCCTTTGTCCTCCTCAGGGCAGGAAGATCCCAACAGTTTGCGTCATAAGTACAACTTTATTGCTGATGTGGTGGAGAAGATCGCCCCTGCTGTGGTTCACATTGAACTATATCGCAAGTAAAGAGGCCTTCCTTTTTCCCCTCACTAATAAATAGCACCAGAACTGCTTTTGAAGCACATTAAAGTGTCAGGAATGTCACTGGGCAGATTCCCATGTTAAGATCAAGTTCTCTGCCTTAGGGAAAGTTCCCTATTTAGACCTATAATCTTGGCCCTTAAGTGTTTTAATAACTTCTAGCTCTGAAGTGATTCCCAGGAAATATTTCCTAAGTGGAATATTTTTGATGCATTCCAAAAAGTAGCTTAGTGTTATTTTTAAAACATTAAATGCTTGCTAGATGTGTATGAGTTGCTCTTGTGGAGTCATTTACTTGTGTGCAAATGAATTCAAGCTCAACTAATGTCTGTTTCAGGCTTCCTTTCTCAAAGAGGGAGGTGCCGGTGGCGAGTGGGTCAGGGTTCATCGTGTCGGAGGATGGACTGATTGTGACAAATGCTCATGTGGTGACCAACAAAAACCGGGTCAAGGTTGAGCTGAAGAATGGAGCTACCTATGAAGCCAAAATCAAGGATGTGGATGAAAAGGCAGACATTGCACTTATCAAGATTGACCACCAGGTGAGACGCATCTGAGGCCTGAGGGCCTCCTGGGCCTGCAGTGCCCAGCTCTCAGAAGGTGAGGTGGAGATAGTGAGGACATCAGAGCTCCCTGGTACCCAGGGAACGTTCAGCAACAACACAGAAACTGCAGGGCCAGACAGGCCTCATCAAAGAAGGATCTGGGGGGGGGGGGGAGGGGGGGAGGGAGGAGAAGGAGGAGGAGCAAGAGGAGGAAGAGGAAAAAGAGGAGGAGGAGAAGGAGGAAGAGCAGGAGGAGGAGGAGGAGCAGGAGGAGGAGCAGGAGCAAGAGGAGGAAGAGGAAGAAGAAGAGGAGGAGGAAGAAGAGGAAGAGGAGGAGGAGGAGGAGGAGGAGGAGGAGGAGGAGGAGGAGGAGGAAAGCCTTTGGAAGAAGCTGGCTCTCAGATCAGAGGTTTTTAAAGGGGCATTTTCTCTCCCTCTTTTTTTTTTTTTTTTTTTTTTTTTTGGTTTTTCGAGACAGGGTTTCTCTGTGTAGCCCTGGCTGTCCTGGAACTCACGCTGTAGACCAGCCTCGAACTCAGAAATCCGCCTGCCTCTGCCTCCCGAGTGCTGGGATTAAAGGCGCATTTTCTCTTTATAAAGCAACAGGCTACAAAGGGGCTAACAGGTAGCCGGTGAGAATGGAAACTCCTATCCTTGATGATGAAGCTTCTATTACAAAATTATGTTTGTCTCCACTGAGGTGACCTGGATTCTCTGTGGCTACAGAATGGGCTTTAAAAAGATTTTTAAAAATTATTTTTAATTGTGTGTTGTGTTTGTAAGTGGGTATGTACACAAAGATGTTGGATACCCTTGGCTGGGGTTACAGGATTATAATAAGCCACTGGACACTGAGTCTCTGCAAAAGTAGTATGCTGTCTTAACCGCTGAGTCATCTCTCCAGCTCCTTGTTAAGTGTTTGCTTGTTTGTTTATTTATTTATCTATCGTGTATGAGTAGATAGACACACCAGAAGAGGGCATCAGAACCCATATACAGATGGTTGTGAGCTACCACACGGTTGCTGGGAATTGAACTCAGGACCTCTGGAATAGCAGTCAGTGCTCTAACCACTTAGCCATCTCTCCAGCTCAAGGTTTTGAAAATCTTAAGACAAAATTAACACCTCTCCCTTGAGCCCCTTAGAATCCTTAATATGATGACATGGCCATAGTCCCCTTAAAAGGGCTGTAATGTTCTATCTACCCAAAGTATAGCCTTCCACGAGCATGTAACTTAGAAGCAGGGCCAGTACAAAACTAAGACACAGTGAGAGCGAGCTCAATTTGAAAAATGCTTATATGGAGTTGTTTTGTAGGTTATTGGAGTAGCTACTTCTGGTCCTACCTGAATTTTATTTTATTTTATTTTTGGATATTTTGAGACAGGGTCTCAAGTTCTAGCTGTCTTAGAACTTACTTTGTAGACCAGGCTGGCCCTGATCTCACAGAGATCCTCCTGGCTTTGCCTCCCAAGTGCTACCACACCCAACAAAAAATTTTTATTAAAGGAAAAGAAAGAAAATGTTTTAAATTTAATATTCTGTTTACAGTCCCTTTTCTCAGCAAAGTCTTTAATTTTATTTTTAGGTCTCATGTAGCACAGTTGGCCTTTAAACACATTTATAATCTGTGGGTGGCTTTGAACCTTTGACTCCGATGCCTCTACTTTCTGTATGTGAGGATTATGGATCTGTGGGACCAAGCCAGGTTTACATAGTATTGGTGGATCAAACCAGGGCTTTGTGAGAGCTAGCTAAACACTCTGTTAACTGAGCCATATCTCTCACACTTGTTTAGCAAGGTCTTCATGCCTGAAACTAAATACAGTTCTTACTGGATCACCAGCAAAAATTCCCAGTTCACCTCATGTAGATCACATGGTGCTGTGATGTCTGTTTGCAGTCTTGGTGAGACTGGAGTTTCTGCCTTTTTCCTGTTGCTGGAAATTCCTTCAGAGAGAAGGTAGAAGGGTCAGTGGGAATTCTGTGGTTGGTGCAGAATAAGATGTGTGTGTGTGTGGGGGGGGGGGTTGTTAACGAAATGTAGCATTTTCCTGTGAAGCTCTTGCTTGCTTCTCATCTGACGGTGGTGAGCTATGAAGTCGGCTAGGTGTGAAGTCCTACGGTGTGCTCCAGCTATGGACGGAGAAAGCTCAGGGTACTCTTGGGGCAGTAGGATTCTGGGTCCTTTTATCCCTTTTACAACAGCATCAGGCAGCCTTTCAGAACCTCCCCCTCTCAGAGGCTGGGTGGTGAGGGCTGGGGCTGAAGGTTGTAGATACAGGCTCTGTGCCCATGCCATGACTGACTTTAGTGAGGTTACAGTTGTGTGTTATTTCTGCTATGTTACTGTGAAATTTCTGTCAACAGCTCATCTTTCTAAATGTGTTTCTTGGTTCCAAAACAGTTGGTCCAGGCTCCGACTTCACATCTAACCATGCTCTAATAATATACAGAGTAGCTGCGTTCCCATTTTATAAAAGAAGAAAGAATGCTCCGAGACCACTCCTCGATCTCACCACCCCTAGCCTCGGAGGCAGGCTGCAGGTTCCAGATACCCAACTCCATAGCCATTACCACAGGGACAGAGCCTGGCCTTCACATGAGATGGAATAGCCTGATCTTAAATAGCCCATGGAAAGGTTGGCGTGTCCCCATTTAGGAATGCTGCTAGCAAGGTGTCTAGAGTTTGGTGGTAGCACCGGAAGGCAGTTGGCCAGAATAGCACAGCCAGTGACCACATGTAGGACCTTCAGACTCAGTTCCTGGAAGGCAGCCAGCACTGGGGGCCTCCTGGCCATCTGCAGGCAGGGCTCTGGCCTGTGTGGTTCCTGAGCTGTCTCCTCAAGTAATTTCATGTTTGGAATGCGTGGGTGCCTGCCATGTGATTGCTTCCAGGGATATTCTTTTCTGATATTGAGCCAATGTGGAGACCGGAGGAGCCTCACGTCACCTCTGGCATATCCAGGCAAAATGTGAAGGCTCTCAACAGAGGAGCTCAGTGAGGGGCTTCGGGCATCTCTAAGAGTCTGTCTTCAACCAGAAGCCTGCTGTTTGCCGTGTGCTGTACGAACACCCCCTCCCCCCATGTTTGGAAATGTAAAATTGAACTGATGTAGTTTTTGAAAATGGAATTGGAAAGGAAAGGCATTGCAGACACCCACATCAAAGCCTGATTTCTGCCAACTAAGCCCCCTCCCCCGCTGTCCCTCTTTTCTGCTTGTCCCTGTTCTGATGAGAGTTACTATGGGGAGAGTCTGGCTTGTAACCAAGCTTGATTTGGAAGGAACAGACATCCACCCAGGTAAATTGTGTTCGAGCAGAAGTTACCCCGTAGTGTGTGGTGGGCAGTATGGGCTAGGTGCTTGTTTGGTGTTGTGCCGTCTTAGGGGCAGCAACAAAGGAACAGGTCAGGGAAGGTCAGAGAAGACAGACTAGGGTTAGGGGTATGGTGGTGCATACCTACAGTCCTAGCATTTGAAGGAGAGGGGATGTAAAGGAAGATCAGGAGCTTAAGCCCATGGACTAATTCAAGAGATGGTCATCTAGGTTCAGTTTCCTGCACGAGTTTGCTTGAGTTGTCTGTGACTCACACTGAAACTGTCCTTTTTGTGAAATGGAAGGTACAGTGGACATCTGGTGTCATTGTTCACTTGATTTTTTTTACCCCCCTCCTTTGCTTTTCCTGAGAGCACCAGCCATCTTTTCTTTGGGCAGATCCACCATTGGACAGCTTGGGGGAAAGGGGGTCCTACACCACAGTGCCTCAACCCACCTGGCCCAAGTCTGGTGAGAGCATGCTGCCTCTTAAAATTGCAAACTGCTGATGGATGCTGCTCATGAAAAGGACACAGCATGTAATGCCTCTTTAGTCACCGCCACAGAGCAGACCCTTCACAAGTTCCTTTCTGGGCTTGTGACCAAAAGCCTCTCTTTTGTTCTCTGCTGAGCTGACACATGTGCACTCACTCTGCCTGTTGCATTTTGAGACCCTGAAGAACTCAGTGGGAAAGGCTCACACCGGGCAGCCTTCTCAGCCTTCTGTGGTCCCGGACTCCTGTTCCACCCCCTGGAGGGGAGAGGATGATTCTTATGGGACTTCCCTTTAGCCTCATGGGTTGCTCTTGTCCTAGAGCTGAAACTAAGGGTCCTCAATGGAATCAGTGCTGGTCTGGAGGTGGGGGTGACTTGTAATCATTTTAATGGAAAGCAGCTTTGAGGGCAAACTAGTTCAGCTTGGGATACAAACTACTTCCAAATGTGTTTAACACAAGCCACTGGCCATGTGCACAGAATATTCTTAACTTTAATCCAAAGGGAGTTTTTGGTCTCCACCCCCCCCCCCCAGCAGTTTAAGAGGAGGATAGAGCCACAAGCGATGGAGGGAATGTAAAATGTCAACCTATCAGGTGTCTTTAGTCTGGGACAGAGGTATGGGCAGAAATTTGGGGAAGTGCTAAGAAAGTACAATGGAAAGTTGGTCACACAGCTGTTTTCCAGCTGTTGTGCAGATTCCTCCAGATGCTGTCCCACCTATGCTATGGAATCCCTCTCTTTCAGAGCAGCCATTCCCAACCTATGGGTCGCATAGCAGATGTTTACATTAGGATTCATAACAGTAGCAAAATTACAGTTCTGAAGGAGCAATGAAATGACTTTATGGTTAGGGGTCACCACAGCATGGGGAACTGTACTAAAGGGCGGTAGCATTAGGAAGGGTGAGAAGCACTATTTCAGAGTGTCCTGACAACTCCTCCTGAGACCACCCGGCTTGATCTGGAGCCCTTTCCCTCAGCCTCCTACTCCTCACCAACTCTGCACAGCTCCCTGGGATTTAAAGCAGTCTTTCTTCCTGGCCTTCCCTTGTCCTTCAGGTATGCAGTCACATCCTGCTTTAGACCCCAGGGACATCCCTTGCCTGACTCACTGCATAAAGTAGTTTCCCACATCTGAGTCCTCCTCAACCTCCCCCATTGTGAGAGGGACAAGACTCGAGACTTCATACCTTCTGTCTTTGCCTTCCTTCCTCATTTAAATAGGAATTTGCTGGTATTTGTTGCTGTTTGATTTTTCATTATTATTTGTGTGTGTGTGTGTGTGTGTGTGTGTGTGTGTGTGTGTGTGTTTTAATATGCCACTCAGAGTAGCCTCAAACTGCTGGGCACAAGTAATCTTCCTGTTTGAGCTCCCCAGATACCTAGGATTTCAGGCATGTGACCCTGAACCTAGCTTCCCTTGATTTTGATTTCTCTGTCTCTCCCTGTCTGTCTCTGTGTCTGTCTGTTATCTGTCTCTGTTTAGGTGATAGCTGCTTCCCACCTTATTCTTTGAGACACTGTCTCTTGCTAAACCAGGAGCTTATTGACCCTGGCTGGCCAGCAAGCTCCAAGAATCCCTTAGTGCCACCTCCCCTGTGCTGGGATCACAGGTGTGCCTGGCTTTTTCGTGAGTTCAGAGAATCAAACTTAGGTCCTCATGCTTGTGTAGCAAGCACTTCACTAACCGAGCCACCACCCTAGCTCCTCATCTGTGTTCAGACTCCACATCTTCTGCTATAGTATAAAAGACACATTCCTTTTGGCCTTCAGGTCAGGTCATGGGTACTGGACAGCTATGCTAGCCAGTCTTAGGTCAAGTTGACACACAAGCTAGAATTATCTGGAAGCAGGGGATCTTAGTGAAGAAAATACCTCCATAAGATCCAGCTGTAAGGCATTTTCTTAATTAGTTATTGATGGAGGAGGGCCCAGCCCATTGTGGGTGGGGCTATCCCCAAGCTGACTGGCCTGGGTTCAATAATTGGGCTGAACAAGCCACAGGGACTAAGCCAGTAAGCAGCATCCCTCCATGGGCCTCTGCATCAGCTCTTGCCTCCAGGTTCCTCCCCTGAGTGAGTTTCTGTCCTGATTTCCTGCAGTGATGAACAGTGATATGGAAGTGTAAACCAAAAAAACCTTTTCCTCCCCAGCTTGATTTTTGGTCATGGTATAGACCACGATCAATCGAAACCCTGATTGAGAATGGAGAGAACAGCATCTGCTCAGAGATTAGCCAGGTCCACAGCTCCCCAGTGTGATGGAGAGAGAGATAGATCATGGCTAGTACCTTGCTCCTCTGGAGCAACTTCAGATGAAGAGGACTGTGCAGCAGGCAGACTTCACACTCTTGTCTCCTACTGTTGGCTTTGGCCAGATACTGCCAGAGTCATGGCTACACTGAGCCTGTGGTCTTGGTACCTCAGAGTGCTGAGAAAGCAAGGAGACTTCCTGTGGGTTCTTTTCCCTGATGCCAACCACCAGGTAAATATTTGGACACAGCCTCTATCCAGGCTTGAGGTGGTTTTCTTTCTCCCCACAGGCCTACCATTGTAGGTAGGTGCCTGGCCACCTTTGGCCCTCTAGTCTCACAGACCTCTTTGAAGTAGCTGAGGCATAGCCTCTGGGTACACCATTGGTTTTGCTTATTGAGGGTCCTCTTACTGCTGAGCCTGCTGAGCCTGCTGAGAGGGCCTGAAGTCTGATGCTTCACCATGGAGTTCAGAGCATGGTCACTTGGGGGTTGTGGGGACTGGGGCTTTCATATCTAAACCTCCCATAATTTGGCCCTGTATGTGGAGAGTCAGCTTCTGGTGGCCTGCCACTGGGGATGACTCACTCGGGTTCTCCTCAGGCCACTTGACTGTCAGAGGATGCTGACTAAGCCCCTGGGCTCTTCCAAAAGCAAATCAGATAACCAAAGCCTGTGCATCCTCTGGATATTGTCCTCTTCCCGTAAAGCAGGCTGGAGCCTGGAGTAGGCATGCACTGCCCCAGACCTTCCTACCTGGCTTTTGTGTCTGTCCATTTTAGATGCTTTTCTGTGCTTCCTCCTGCTGCTGTTTTTTGTGGTCTTCTCTCTCAGAATGAGGAGGGCTTCTGTTGCAGTTATCAGAGATGTCACAGATCCTGTTGGTGTGCAAAGCTCCTATTACCAGATTGATTTTTACCTTTTTTTAAATAAGGAGGTGAGCATCAATATTTCATGAAGGAAGAAGTGCAGACAGGGACTCGGAAAGGTGGCTTTTATTCTGTGGTGCAAGTTCTCAGTCCAGAAGCGAATGGCTGCATGGCTCCTTATTGTTCTGATTGTAGTCATTTTGGCATGTGAAAATATTTCACTTCCCCAAACTCAGAACTGGAGCCCTGTGTGTTCTCTGGCTCCATTTCAAGAACTTCGTTGATGGTTGAGGAAATTCTTTGGCTCCATTTTTCTCTTAATATGGCAATGCCTCTTTTCTTTTTGGCACCCTTTGCAGGGAATCAGGAGGATATGATAGTTCAAGCAAAGCAAGTCTCAGGTCACTGGGAGTCTCTCCTGTCCTCATCTGGGGGGACAGAATGGGATTTATTTGACTGTTGTGAGCATGTCTGTGTGTTAGTCTAGATTGGCCATCGGTAGCCTCTCGTCCATATCTGACGCCCATCTTTTTTTAAAAACAGTTTTATTAGAGGCCTGTTCATTTATATAGTCTATGGCTGCTTTCATTCTGTTCCAAAGAAGTTGCATTCTTGGCCTGGAGACCATATGACAAGGGAAGCCAGACATTTGGTTTCCAGTCCTTCATAGTGAGACTTTACCAGCACTAGTGACAGATAGAATCCTTATTCCGAAGGAGTGGCAAGTGTCTGGGAAGAACATTCGAAAAAGTACAAAGCTCAGGGAATCACCAAGGGACCGGAAGTGTCAATGATGAAGCTGACTTCATTTGTCTTTCTTCTGGGAGGAGTTTGCCTCTGTGAAAACGAGGCTTTGGTTTTGCTGGACTGAGCAGAGAGAGGTATTAAGTCTATCATTTCTCTGTGGTGTTGGTAAACAGGACTTTTCTAGAATTACAAGATGTTTTCCAGGTTACTATCCAATGTTAAGCCCCTTTTCATTTGCTTATGTCATACATGCTACTGAACACCTGTCTTGGCCAGACATTGTTAGGTCTGCTTAGACATCCAGGGTAAACTGAGGTGGGTATAGAGTTGGTGTTTGATCATTCAGCACTTTTCTCTGAGGAAACCAAGCTTGATTCTATGGGGCTGGCAAGAAACTCCCTGGGGTTGCTGAGAAGGGTGAGGGAAATCAGGTGTGTGCCTGCATACATGGTGGATGAAGCAAGTTTCACCAAGCTCCAACCACTTTCCAAATATACATTCATACACACATTTAGTGGATGGAGCAAAGCTCCAACCAACTTTACATATACACATATACACATACACATATATACACATACACACATATACACTTACACATGCTGCACATATAGCAATAGTGGGCACAAACCATGGAGCTTAAGATTAGTGTGTGAGACAGGAGTGAAGTGGAAGAGACAAGGGAAGAGGGGCAAGAACCTGCCCGAGGCTGTAACGCTTCTATAAAATGTGTGGTCCCAGAGCTTATCTGCAGAAGGGATGGTCTGGGTGAGATGAGTTGCCTTGGGGATAGGTGGGAAATGATTGGTAAAGCTTCTTAATTCTTTCCTGCCCAGCCTGGAGGATCTGTATCTCAGACTATGTGCACACAGGCATTTTCCAGCGAGTTTTTGATAACGTCTAAATCACAAGGCTAGCGTTTCTAGTTAGCTGCTATCTCTTTGTATTGTCTAAGCATCTTGCTGGCCTGCTGCTCCTCTGGGAACTTCCAAGGCCTTCTAGGCACTCAATTTCCTGAAAGGCTCAAAATGAAAAGGGTTCTTAATTATCTGGACATAGAACACGGTTTCCCTAACCGATTGCTAAATCCTCCAGACCTCTATGGCAATGGAAAGGTAAGACCTTGTGGTGGATTGAGGACTGATTGTTCTACTGAACACACTAATTGACAAGACACTAGTTAAGTCACAACACTGAAATCTCATAGAAAGAACACTTTCAAGAGAATTGCAAAACAAGGCATTTCAGGTCAGTTACCATGGCCAAAATGCTAGGCCTTAGCTAATATGAGGATTGCCCCACCCCCATCCCCACTCCCTTGCTAAGAGTCTAATGGATCTTTTAAGCTCACTTATTGATTTTTCTAAATATTTATTGAACATCTGCCATGATGGGACACTGCCGCCTCTGCCATGCTGAGGTCCATGGTCAAACCGGTTGCTGTATCTAGATTTGACTAACATCCTGTTTCTTCTGTGGGTGACACAGAATATGTACAGCTCTTGGCTCCCATATAGAGCTGTTGACATTTTGTGGTCTAAAACAGAACAAGAGGATATTTGAAATAGTGAACATTTCTTGATATATCTCACAGGAGACTAAATATTATGGTCATGTTCATAAACAGTGAGGAGGAAGGAGGTTGCACTTCAGCGTTTACATTCTTTCTCTTCTTTTGCCTCCTGCATTCTGCCTCTCCTCCCGTCTCCCTCAATTGCTCTCATTTCTTCCATCTCTCTTCCAACTAGCTTCTAATGTGTCCTGCATCCCTAGACACCAATAGCATGTCCAATGGGGAAAGGGATGCTGATAACACCAATCTTATGAGCCTGTATATACTGGTGGTCTCAGTACCATGGAGCAGGTCCCTTCTGCCCTAGTCTCTCAGCAACTAGGTCACATCTTTCCACTCACCACAGCCATCCTTGATTCTACTCTTGGCCATGCTGTCATTCATAACCTCTTCCTTAATCTAAATGCTAGGTATCTCACTCTTGGTCTACTTGGCTGATGTCTTTATGTGCATGTGATTTGTGCTTTTATAATCCCTGGGCTCAGAGAGGTCCTATGCTCTGAGGCCAATGTTCCAATTTGATCTTTGAATTTGTATCTTGATCTAGATTCTTAATGGGACAATGGTGTATGCTCAGTGGGCTTGGAGCCTTATCTCAGGTGGTTCTTTCTCCTCATTTCTCCTGGTCTTCCCAGTACTGTGCTACAGAGACCTCTGACCCTACCTGACCCCCTTCTTTGTCTGTGTAGTGCCTGGAAGACATTCAGTGCCCAAAAGAGGCATTGGGATTTCTGTCACACTTCCCAGATCTTAGGGCAAGGAGTTAGACAGGACTTGGAGTGACAGATTGATGGCATGTCCCATGGATTACCAGGCAAGGGAAAGCTTCTTCTCTAGTCTAGGTACCCAAGATATCCCTGCATAGAGGTGGTAATGCTAGAGCCCTTGAGGTCATCCATCATCTCTGGATTGGATCTTGGGAAGGAAAGATGCCAGGCTCTACTCCCCTACCCTAGTTGATATAGTGTGAAGATTATATAGCTGGGAGGCAGAGTATTGGGTTGTGAGGCCAATTGGTTGTCTGCACTTGCCAATCTTGGAATTTCTTTGTTCTTCAAGGACCAAAGTAAGTACAGACCATTAAGATATGAGGAGAGTTTATAGAATAAAAGGAAAGATCCTATGAACCTGGGGTCATGTTTTCTTTCACATTGCCCCATAGATGCTATACCTGGTCCTCAGCAAAGCTTTGGCCTCACTTGGTCCCACATCCCATGGTTCTATCATCTTTGCTGGTCATGTGCCGGAACACTCTCCCCTCTCCTTTAGGCAAGTTCTTGTATGGTAACATCCCCCTCCCCAAGCCTCCTCTGCTTTCTTCTTTCTGGGTTTGGGGGATACACCATTCCCCTTACTGCATGGTTTAAAAAAAAAAAACCAAAAAACGGTTGATATAACTGTTTCCAGAAGGCATGTTGAATCACTCAGTTGAGTTGCAGCCAGTGGCTGCAACATTAGCCTTTGATGAAAACTTCAGCCAACATGAGGCCCAGCCTGAAAGCCCCAACCCTAAACAGGAGTGTGCCGGGCGGGCAGCTGGCAGACACAGAAAACTGCAGGCTCAGCAACAAAAATATTTTTGCAACTGAGGAACCTGTCATACTTCTCCAAGGAGAGAAAGAGATGATTGACTTGGCTCATTAGGTTTAAAAAAAAAAAAAGATGGGCAACTTTCCCTTCATTTTGGCTTTGTTGGTTCATTTCATTACTCTTCTCTTTAAGCTTAAGAGGACGAGGTGAGTTCATGAGCTGGTAGCAGCAGCTGAGCTGGTGAAGGGACCTGGCTTTCTGCTGTCCTTGCTGGAGGATGACTGGTCAAACGACCCCTTCATGAACATCTGTCCGTATTGTGCTTCAGATGCTGAAGTGATCTTGAGACCTCATTGAAAGTTGTATGCAATTAGAGGTCTCTGTTACTGTTCTGATTTTACCCATTTAAGTACTGCTAATGGAATTTTCAGCAACAGCCACATCTGGAAAGAGCCCTAATCATCATAACTGACTCTACACTCAACTTCTTTATTCTTGGAGGAAGTAAACGTAAGATCCAGGGAAATCAATCGAGTAACAGACGAAGTTAATATAAGACCCAGGACCAGAGAGATGTCTCAGTGGGGAAAGGCACTTGCCACACAAGCCTAATGATCTGAGTGTGATTCCAGAGCCTATGTAAAGGTAGAAGGAGAGAACTGACTCCATAAAGATGCCAACATCTCTGACCAACATATATGTACTGTCACACCACACACACACACACACACACACACACACACACACACACATACATGACTCCACCCAAACCCAGATGTCTGCTTGTCCTGTGAATATATAACACGCTAGAAGTAAGTGTGCATGTGAGCATGTTTTGCTTAATCTTTCTTTGGCACCAGCTTGTTTGATGTTGGACCTCAAGCCCAAATGAGCCATCACTTAGCAGGGGCTCAGCTTTCCTGCTCTCAAGAGTTCTGGCAGAGTTCATCCTCTGTTCACTAATGAAGTTTACAGCACTTGACACCTTGAAGCCAAGGCTAAGCTTACCAGGGCTTGGCTGAGGGTAAGACAGATTCTCCAAAAGATACCATGGGATAAACAGCAGGGCCAGCCCTTTTCTTGAGAACCACTAGCCCAGCACCTGTTAGCTGGTCCATCTGATGGTTTCATTTTTGTAGTTTCCTTGTGCTGGGGATAGAACACAAGGTCTCACACATGCTCAGTGGTAAGATTACCACTGAGTTCCACCTAGTCTCTCTGTCATGGTTCTTAAACTCCTCTGTCATTGCTATGTTCTGTTACACTGGCTGCTGTCCCCCTCCCTCCATGCATAGATCATTCCTTTCCTCATTGGTCAGCTTTGTGCTCTGAGCATCTGCACTGTCCCACAGACACAATTCCTGTGCAACAAAGCAGGAGGAAGCGCTTGTGTGAGGTGAAGCAGAAGTGAGCTTATCCACTGTGGCCAGGCTTCGCTCAGTCACCTGCATCTTGACTCAGCTGAGACACATGTTGCAGCCCAGATCTTGTGGGAACTTTCTTGGGGATGGAACTCGGTTCTTTTACCTGATGAACTATCTTACTGGCTCTTTCTGTTCTTCTGAGGAGTCATGTTGCTAGCAAGCACCTTGTCTTTGTGTGGTGTCTGGAGCAGTGGTGGCTGTCTTCCGATTGTGAGAGCACACTGAAGTTGACAGAGTAGAGAAGAGGATGTACTTGGTTTTTAATGTTGTCCTTCAGCTTTTGGAGCCTGGCCACAGTGGATGAGTCCACTCCTGGTTTACCTCAGAAAGTGCTTCACCTTTTTCTCAGTTCTGGTACAACCCTGGCCTCAGACACACTGCTGTGTCTGTTTTGGATTTGGCTTAGTATTCCTTGCATGTGATATAGACACAGAGCCTTACAGTATTATTCTGTGCTTCGTCTTATAGACAATTCTGTGCCCAGTTGCCTGCAGCAAGGGGATAGACTCCATTTCTCTTTACTCTTAAGCCCTGGTGGTTCATCCATGCTCTGCCAACCAGACAGGAAGCCTGGGGAGCTGGACTGGATATGTTGGTCCTTGAAGTTCTATGCCAGGCACTGGGAAGACAATTTGTTGAAACTGTCCCCTCTCATATTCACTTTCTGTCCTGAAAGTGAAGCTCTTGGGCCTGCTTGGGATGGTGGTGATAATTTAACCAACTAGGAAGACCTTTTTAGAGCCATTCTATGAACCAAGCCCTCAACCTACTTCACAATTAGCATCCAGCCTATGGCTGGTATTTAGTAATTTATGTGGACACTAGAAACCTGGAGTCTATGTCCAGGGCCATTGACACTGTCCCTTGGGCTCATTCTCTACCTACTCAGGTGACATTGTGCCTATAACTTGGGGATTATGGGTTCTTTTTTTTTTCCCATAAATTGTGCATGTGTGGTCACATGCCTGCAGGTGCCTGTGCATATGTGCACAAGTGTGTGTGGAGA
This sequence comes from Rhynchomys soricoides, assembly GCA_019843965.1. Classification (NCBI taxonomy): domain Eukaryota; kingdom Metazoa; phylum Chordata; class Mammalia; order Rodentia; family Muridae; genus Rhynchomys; species Rhynchomys soricoides. The sequence goes on from JADRCH010000112.1 coordinate 4,038,083, forward strand.
TTAGAGGACAAACTTTTTGGTGCCCGTTCTTATCTTTCACCTTGTGGTGGTTTGAATGAAAATGGCCCCCATGGGGAGTGTCACTATTGGAGATGTGGAATAGGTGTGGCCTTGTTGGAAGGAGTGTGTCACAGGGGATGGGCTCTAAGGTTTCAGAAACTCAAGCCAGGCCCAGTGTCACTCTCTCTTCCTGCTGCTTGCTAATCCAGATGTAGAACTCTCAGCCAGCTCTCCAGCACCAGGTCTGCCTACATAACACTGTGCTTCCCACCATGATGATAATGGACCAAACCTCTAAAAGTGTAAGCCAGCCCCAATTAATTTTTTTAAATATAGAGTTGCTAGGTTCATGGTATCTCTTCACAGCAATAGAAACTTAAGACACACCTTGTTGAAGATCTCTCTTGTTTCTGCCACTGCCCTGCATATAATTATCCAGGCTAACTAGTCCTTGAGCTGATGCTGTATCTCTTGTTTCTGTCTCCCATCTTGAAGTAGGAGCACTGGCATTACAGATATGTGGCACCACATGTGGCTTTTTTTTTAATAGGGTTTTTAGGAGTGCAACTTAGGTCATCTGGCTGCTTGGCTGAGCCATCTTCCCTGCCCCTAGGAATTCTCTGTTTCTCTAGTCTTTCTCATGACTTTGATGATACCACTTAGCATCAGGTAGTGCCCTGAAGATATGGTGGCTATACATCTTCCTCCTCCATAGCTGTCTTTTCTGTTGGCCTCTCAAGCTTGTCTCTCTTCAGCCTGGTGAGAACTCACTGTGAGAGACTGACTGTGCATATCCCACGTTCTCAAAAGCTGCTGGCCCTCCTGGTAGAGGCTGAGGGCTTCTTCTTGGTTTTATGATATGGAGCCTCAGCCATTTTTTTCTGACTTCATTTCATGACTTTATTGTGCCTACAAGTTGCCTTTTCGAGTTTCCCCATCTTTGAGGCCAACAGGAGTGGTGAGCCTTTTCCTTCTCCTCCGCCTTTGCAACTATCAGGACGGATGTTTGTCCTGTTTCCTTCTTAGGGGAGCTTTAAGTTGATGGATGGGGGATATGGGACATGGCTGTTGGGAAAAGAGTTGGTCTCTTGGATGGCCTATGGCTGGCATTGCTTCAAAGGGAGCCCCAGACAGAGAGTCTGCAGCCAGGAGCCTGAGATGGCTTTGATGTGGGCACACGGGAAGCAGCCTGCAGACACAGAGCAGAGACCCTGAAGTGTGGCAGGGTGCCTGCAGGTCAAGGCTGCAGTATGGCTGTGCCTTCCAGCCATGTACATATATTTCATCTCCTCTGTCCCCCCAAGAGTGTGACTGTCTAGACAGGGATAGAATTAAAAGCTCAATTACTGAGCAGGAATTTGGCCAGTGAAAGCTTAGCTACTGAGCAGACAGGCCTGGGTGAGGACTGTGGCTGAGAATGAGCCCCATTTGGACCTAAGTAAGGCTAGTGAGCCTGAGGCTCACAGCCAGCCAGCACCTGCAGGGAGCAAGGACCAGAAGGCCCCTTCAGGCAGCTTGACCTCATGAAGCTGTAAATCTGGCTTGGCCGCCACCTCGGCACCACCTCACTCTCCCTTACAGGGATTTCTGCCTATAATTGGAGTCCTGCAATTAGAATTCCTGCCTTATGGGGATGGAGGCCTGTGGCTGGGAACTGGTTCTCCAGCTTAACCAGGCTTCTTATGGCTGAGAGAAGCTCCTCCATCTTGAGCCTCAGTTTCCATATCTGTAAAATGGTGTGTGTGTGTGTGTGTGTGTGTGTTAAGCCCCCAAATCATCAGATTTCCCTGAAAGCACTTCTGTCATCTGACAAGGAAGGATTTGTTCCTTTCGTATACATGGAGAATTTAGACTGGGATATCCCTCTCCTTACCCTGCTATTATAGGTCTGCCTGTTTAGTTTTTGTGTTCACAGTCACCCTTCATGATTTGTAATATGTATTTAAGGAGACATGCTCATTGGGACTGCCCACCTGGACAGGTGTGACAGGGTGGTCACATGAAATCCCTATGGATTCTCATCATTGGTGTCCCTTTGTCTAAGCCCAATATGGGTACCTTGGTGACAGTGGATGAGACCATTGTTCTTGAGCCTGGCATGTTCTCTTAGTATTCTATACCGTAGAGGCCTCTATCTCCTGCCATTGTAGATGTTTCTGCCGTCTGTCCATACAGCTTTCTCCCAAACATTTGTCTTCTTTCTAGTATCCTCTGGACCTGAGCTCAAACTTGGGACAGAAGCACTGGACAGGGTATTGTTAGGTCCCTGATGTCTAAAGGCTCTGGGTCTTTTTTTTTTTTTTTTTGGTTTTTCGAGACAGGGTTTCTCTGTGTAGCCCTGGCTGTCCTGGAACTCACTATGTAGACCAGGCTGGCCTCGAACTCAGAAATCCGCCTGTCTCTGCCTCCTGAGTTCTGGGATTAAAGGCGTGTGCCACCACTGCCCGGCGGCTCTGGGTCTTAAAGCCTGTGTCTCTGGCTCTTCTCTTAGCAGGCAGAGGCAATGGCTGGAGGGTGTTACAGCCAGATGCTGATAAAGATTCTCACATCACATCACCTCAGACCTGATATAGTCCCCCACTGTTCCATGTCTAAGCTTGACTCTTATCTGTGTAGTTCTGCTTCCTTGGATGTCCAGGCTGACCTGCTGCAGGCCATGGCCACCTCTCTTGCCTGCCTTTCACAGTTATCCCTGAAGCTTCAAAGTCAGGACTTCCAGCCAGCCCCAGGCCCCAAGGGAATGGTACTATCCTGGTGGGCCTCCCCCAGTGCGGCCAGCGTTCATCAGCAGCCAGACTCTGCCCCACCCTGCCGTGATTGCTGAGGTCATTCTTGGCAGAGCTTGTTGGCAGAGACTATTGGCACCCACCCAGGATAAACATGTCGTGCTGAGCTTGTTGCATGCCATTGGATGCTGAGTGTGTCTGTGTAGGGAATGCCATAGGGTCTGGCCTCAGGTGACCTTGAAGTGGAAGGGTCACAGTCAGTATGGAACTGTGTCTGGAAGGGTGACATACCCTGGCTTGTCACAGCACAGTTGCTGGAATCCTTTATTGGATTTTCAGGGATTTGAATACTAGCAAACAGCTTATCCATTGGCCAAGCAGGCTGTTTCCGGAGAGCTGTTCAGGCTTCTAATTCATTGTTATCCTAAATCATCATCATAAGAGACTAGTGAGATTGGTGAGCTGTCTTATTCCCACTTCTCAGATAAGGAGCCCATGCTTGTTATGCAGAATTTCAGTTTGGCAGCCTGGCCCCAGCCTGTGCCACAGATGGCTGGTGCTCTGTGGGTTGTGTGGTATCTGAGAGTCAAGAGGTGTGGCTTCTTAGGATCCTAGCTGGTGAGAGCTTGCGCTTTGTCCTCCTAAATGAGTTTTCTTAGGCAGTATTGGTCTTACTGGTCAAGTGCGTGTGTGCCTGAAGCCTCCCTTATCTGCTAGACAATTGTCTTAGCTCATCAGCAGTTCAGTTCTCTTTGCAGAGGAGAAGATAAACTCTCTTGTCTGGGCTGTCCATTCCACCATTCCACCATTCCACCTCCACCCACTCTGGAATTTTTTTTTTGGTAGCTTATTATTATTTTTTTCCCCAAGGGGAATGAATATAAAGAGTTTCCCTTAGCAGGCAGCCAGCACTAGCCTTTTTTTTTTTTTTTTTGACTCCATGAGCAATGCATAGAGAATTCAGGATTTCTGGGCTATGTGGGAGGAAGAAAGCAAGGCCTGGGGCCATCTTAGTGGATGAAGGCAGCCTCTAGCCCTTTTTTCCCAGCCCTTCAACTTCCATGGTCTTATCTTGTTATGAGGAGTTATTTTGGGCATCCCGACTCTGCCCAGTATCTAGAGGGGATGGGAGATAGGACGTCTTCAGCTGAATCTTCAGCCTGCATAAGCTGGGAGTAGATGTAGTGATAGGGACTTTCCCAGTGTGCACAGGAGAGATGGTCCAACATTTGGGTCCTGGGTGCTGCCAGCCCCTCTGCTTGTCCTTGTGCCTCACCATCACCAGGGTGCACAAGAAAGTCAGTGTGAGTTTCTGCCTGGGAGCTCCCCACATCCCAGGCCTCAGGAAGACTATGCACATGGGAAAGTAGATCCATAGTTCCTTGCGTCCCCTAGGACACACGGGCTCAGGATCCCTGTCTGGGACTTTGATCTTTAAGTCTTAAACCTAGGTTGTCTCCCCATGTTCTCTGTCCAGCTGCACAGATAGTTCCAAGACATGAGTTTAGAAATGGTCTATCACCTTTTCCTGTTTTCCTTGGTGTAAGTGCCTCCTGTTTCATTGACTTGCTAATGGCCTGTGGGGTGCAGATTATGGTAGGGGCTTGGCCCTCAGGAGAGGAGTGTTCACCCCAAGCTCAGCTCCTAGGGACCAGAACTGTTCTTTGTCCTCTATTTGTATTATCCAGCTTGCTAAGCCACAGTGCAGCAACGGGTCCCTTTGTGCTCACAGGGAAAGCTACCAGTCCTGCTGCTTGGCCGCTCCTCAGAACTGCGACCGGGAGAATTTGTGGTTGCCATCGGAAGCCCCTTTTCTCTGCAAAACACAGTCACCACTGGGATCGTGAGCACCACCCAGAGAGGCGGCAAAGAGCTGGGGCTCCGGAACTCCGATATGGACTACATTCAGACAGACGCTATCATCAATGTGAGCCCTCTGCTCCCTCTACCTGCTGGGGAGGGGATGAGTTTTTACCAGAGGAAGCTGGTCTTCTTGTTATTTCCAAACCTTCTTGCAGTCTGCATGAATTCCCAGAACATCTGTGATGTTCTGGTGTTAGGGGGAATGTCCCACTTGGAGCTTTACAGAGTTGAACTATGGGGTCCTGAAGCAAGTGGTAGCCAGTCTCATCCGAGGAGGAGGAGGTAAAAGTGGGGTTAGCTGCTCACTGTGGTCTCAGGACTAAATCATTTCATTATGGTGCATTCCAAATATTGTGAAAATGGTCAAGATCTGTTTTCTCAGTTAGAGACAAAGGTGGGCAGAGACAAAGCCTGGGGAAGCCTCCTGCCGGCTGCTTCTATGGTGCTTTGAAATCTGGGCAGAGACATTGATTAGGCGGTGCTATGATACAGAGCCAACCTTTCCCTTTCTGTTCTGTTTCAGTATGGAAACTCCGGAGGCCCGTTAGTAAACCTGGTAAGGCTTTCCAGTACTTATGCTGTGTTTGTTTTGTCTGTGGGCATGTATGTCTTTGCTTTCTCTTTGGATATGAGCTTGTCAGAACAAGCAGTTAGCTTTATAGTCAGCTATTTGAAAGTACTGTTTCTTTGCATCTTAGCCCACCAGCCCTTTCTGGAAGCAGTAAGGTCAGAGGTCATGATTGTGTTTCAAGCCACAGGCAGATGTTATGGCGTTCAAGCCCAATCTAGGCAGAAAGGGGACTGAAAGTCCCTACAATACTGTCAGCTGCAGAAAGGTACCTTCAGCCTTGAGGATGACTGAGCGGAGATGAGCTGGCCTGGCACGTATCCATGCCAACACTCTCCCTGAACGCCTGAGGGTCTGATGGGGAGCCACCTGTTTGCTCATAGATGTCTCACTTAACCTACACTTCAATACTTCAGCATAACGTTGAAGGCTTCAGGTTGCAGAATGCCAAAGCTTGGAGGTGGTTTGAGAGAGTATAAAATTGAGGCCACCCAATGATAACATCCTGCTGGGTCCCCTTGGTGTCAGGAACTGACATGTACAAAGCATACCAGGAACAATTTATATGGAAAGCTCTCAGAGTCCTTTTTGTCAGCACAACATCAGGTCACCAGAAACTTCTTAGGGAAGAGCCACATCTTTACTTGCCCCTGCCATCCCCTGGGGCAGCTGTTGGGAGTAAAGCTTGCGGCTCAACCCAGCATCTACAGTCATTGGAAATAGGAGAGGAAGGAAGGGTGGATAGTCACCTTAGCAATTCAGAGATTCCGGAAGCATCCATCCTATGAAAAGAGGAATGCTGTGGGTCTTGAAGTCATCTGCGTATTCAACAAGGCAGCCATTAGCTTCTGGTGGAGCGTCTTTGCTCCTTTCAAAGCTGAGTGTGGGTGGCACTACCCAGGTGTCCTAATGTCTTTCCTCTTTATCCCTAGCCCTTCTCCTTCCAGACACAGTCCAAAAACTATTCCCCCACCCATGTGTCTGTGTATATGAGTGTTTGCATGTATGTGGCCCCAAGTGTGTGTGTGCACTGGAGAGGGGTGTTGCCTGTGCATATGTGTGTATTTGTGCCTATGGAGGCCTGGGGTTGATGAGGAACAGTCTTCAATTTTTTTCCCTTATTCAGTGAGGCAGGGTCTCTCAGTTGAACCCAGAGCTAGGTGCTACAGCTGGTTGCTCTGGCAGCTTTCACTTGGGATCCCGCCTCTGACTCTGAGGCTGGAATTATAAATAGGTCACTACATACACCCAGCATGCACTTGGCCCCGGGGATCCCAACCCCCAGTGCTTTCATTTGCACAGCAGACTCTTTAACCATGTTGCCGTCTTCTCGGCCGATGCTTGCCTTTCATTACTCTTTTAATTGTACACATTTGTGGGGTAGAGTGAGGGATGACCAGTCAAGATAGATAGCATCTCCCTCTCAATCTTTTGTTTTTGAAACTAAGCCTCAAACTGTAGCTCAGGCTGGCCAGGATCTCACAGTGATCCCCATCTCGGCTACTCTAGAATGCTGGACTTGCAGGTGTGAGGCACCACGCCTGGCAACATATTTCAAAGACCCCTGTCCTAGAGATTCTCTGCTCCCTTCCAGCCTGTGCCTGCCTCTGACCATCCTGGAGTTAGTGAGCGGTGTCCCTTGCTTTTCAGGATGGCGAGGTGATTGGGATTAACACCCTGAAGGTGACGGCGGGCATCTCCTTCGCAATTCCATCCGATAAGATAAAAAAGTTCTTGACAGAGTCCCATGATCGACAGGCCAAAGGTAACTAAAGCTGGGCATTCTGGGGACCTTTGCAGGTTCACACCAGAGGCCTAACTGCCCCTTCAGGACTTGGGAGAGGGGAAGACGACAGTCTGTAAGATCAGAAACTCAAGTTGAGAGTGAGTATGTCACCAGGGTGGTGGCAGTGGTGAAAGCTGAACAATGGGAGTCTCATTCCAGACACCCATAGTGGCATGAAGTGAGAGACGTTCCTCACTGTAGATCTGGAATGCAGGCCAGGGCTGAACTATAGTTTTTGGGTGCCGCCCTCTGGTTCATGCTACAAGGCGGAGATTTAGAACTCTGGCTCCTATGTCCCCACACTCTGAGGACTGGGCTGACTTTTTTTTCCCCTTTGTTGACACACTAGGGAAAGCTGTCACCAAGAAGAAGTATATTGGGATCCGAATGATGTCACTCACATCTAGGTGGGTAAATAGGACACATAACTATATAAATACAATTGTCTGACCTATATTTATATAAACTTGGGCTTCACAAGGCTTCGTGGGCATTCTTGAAGAGAAAATATTTCCTTCAGTCATCGTGGTTTCTGCTTAAAAGTAAGTCACACTGGGGAAGGGGAAGGGTACGGGCTTGGGCCTCTCTTGTTTTTACATTTCTGACCACCTCAGTCCTCAGGGAAGACTACGCTCTCTTCCCTGAAGGCAGGCCTGAGCACCAGAAGGCCGCTAACTGGCACACTTTTCTGCCTGCCTTTCTCCACTTGTTCTCTTGAAACTCACATTCCAGGAGTGCTTTAGTGCCTGCCTCAGTGCCTGGAGCACCCACCTCCCCTGCACGCTGGTTCGAGGGGTGTGGCTTCAGGAATGCAGGGGCAGGCCTAGGGGTACTGATGACTGATGGATTTGTTTTCCAGAGTGTAGAAGTTGCTACTTGGGGTTGCCAGGCTCATGTCATACCAGAAGAGGTTTGGGGGGAGGAGGGGACCTTTATGAAGTATAGGAAACAGAGTTGACTGGCATGTCTGAGTCATTCGAGAGCAGGATGTATTGATAGTGCTGTTTATTCAATTGTCAAAATATTAAGACATTCCACACAGGTTATGAACAATGGTACTTTGCCAAGGATGGGACCATGTGCTAAGACTGAAATCACAGCGGTTGTCTTTGGAAGCAAAAGAGATACAAGTGTTGGGGAAGGAAGCTAGGCTATGGAGTCACCTTCCTGGGTTGTTCCCCTAAGCTCCTATGCTTCTCAGTGTACTGAGTGCTCAGCACCCTCCCCTTCAGGATGAGGTTAACAGCGTAGGTGTGCCTACCTTATAGCCTGGTACAGCTCAGCCTTGGCAATGACAACCAGCCACAGCAGCAGTCCTAGGCTGATGCTTAAAGTAGTTCTTTCCTATTCTACAGAGTACTGTTCATGCTGGTTGGCAGGCCATTTTAGAGCAGAATGGGGGTTAGGGAGCTGGCTCAGTGGGTGAAGTGTTTACCATGCTAATTTGAGGATCTAAGTACAAATCCCCAGGACCTGTGTAAAGCCAGGCATAGAAGTTCATGTCTATAGTTGCTTTCTCTGTGGAGATGGGAGGTAAACAGAGGAGAATCCCTGTCGCAAGCCAGCTAGCCTAGTGTATGCAGTGCAAACAAGAGACCCCATCTGAAACAAGGTGCACGGCGGGGACTGAGGTAGTCCTCAGTCCTCCATATAAATGTTGTGCTGTGCCAAAGCCTCTATATGTGTCACGGTCAAGTAGGACCAGAAGACTTCAAGCCGAGAATAAGAAGGGAATTTGGCAAGAGCTGACTGTTGGCCTGAGAAGGCCGTGGGAAGTTAATATTAACACAAGTACCTTTTCTCCTAAGCAGCAAAGCCAAGGAGCTGAAAGACCGTCACCGAGACTTCCCAGATGTGCTATCTGGGGCATATATCATTGAAGTCATTCCTGACACCCCGGCAGAAGCGTGAGTGTGGAGTTGTCCTCTTATTCTGATTCTACATGGTTTGTAGGTCAGGGGGCAGCACCCTTTTTTGTGCTGGCCCAGATGACCATGTGGGCCCATCGCTTCCTATTAGCCAGGGCTCCTGACTGCCTTGGGCTCAGGGCTTGTCCATAGAAGGATGTTTCTTCCTTTGGGTCATCTCTGGGGTCATCCACATAAAAAGAACACTCACTAATGGGCTTGCTGGGAATCCCTAGGAAGCCTGGCTGTAGAGAGAGCTTGACAGAGCAGGATTCATTCTTTGCAGAGCCTTCTGTAGTTGTATTTATTACTAGTGAAGTCATAGCTACCAACACCTATAGGAAAAAAACCCTAATGACACCAAAACAGTAGAAATAGTTCAGCCGGAACTTAGGCTTGTTTCCTGGACCTCCATGACATCTAGGGAGTAATATGCGCCGAAGAGCTGCACATGAGGCCCTAGGGCCAGACCTGGCCTGATGCCTCTTTGCGGGTGACCCAAGAGCTGAGAAAAATCCATTTTTGCATTATTTTTATGATTGGGAAAAAATCCAAATGACACTATTTTGTGATACTGTAGATTTTCCGAAGCGCAAATATGCACACATATTTTATTAGACCACAGCCATGTCCCTTGACAAGATGACATCTTGTCTGGAGCAAATTTATGCTGCTGCAGCAGAATTGAATAGCTAAGACACAGAGACCAGATATTCTGTGAAGCTTAAGCTGTTTGCCATCTGGTCTTTTGTGGAAAAAGTCTGTATTAGACAAAGGAAGACTTTGGTAGCATAGTGATCCTGTCACGGATGAATTAAAGTTCCAGCCACAGCACAGAGGAGTCATCTTTGAATAGAGGCATCCAACACTCCTGGAGGAATCACTTTCTAGATTACAGAGCCATTTATGAGCCAATTGGCTGTGGTCGTAGAACCTGGTGTTTCCTTGTCTCCTCTGAGGACAATTGATCATACTTCACACAAATTTCATAGCCATTTCTACAAGGGACATTATTGATTTGGCAAAAAACAAACCAAAAATCTTGACAGGAAATGTCATCTTCTCTGCTTGAAGTCATTTCCATCTGAGCTCATCACCATTTCCTACAGCCCCCATTTGTTCTGGGCTTTTGGGTTCTAAGCTGTGCTTTTCTTGATGACTGTGAGGAATGGAAATATTAACAGTGTGTTTCCCTTTGCATTTCAGTGGAGGGCTCAAGGAAAATGACGTCATCATCAGCATCAATGGACAGTCTGTGGTCACTGCCAATGATGTCAGTGATGTCATCAAAAAGGAGAACACCCTGAACATGGTTGTACGCAGAGGCAACGAAGACATTGTAATTACGGTGATTCCTGAAGAAATTGACCCATAGGCAGAGGCAGGAGCCGGACTTCATGTTTCCCTCAAAGACTCCAGGGGATGGCACATGAGAACTGAGCTGGTGACGCAGGACACCCAGGACTTTTGTCTAACATTTTGCTTGTTCAGGGAACACCCCTGCTGACAGAATCCTTCTTGATAGTTTGCGGGCAAAACAAATGTAATGTTGCAGGTGCACAGGCAGAAGCCCTGCCTTCTGTATGCTATGTATGCAGCGTGCTTTTCCTTACGAGCTTGGGCTGTTCCTGCTTAAGCAGTCAACATTTGTCCCTTCCCTTAGCCCAATTTGTCCGACTAATGCAGTTGTTGGATGCATAGGTGAGAGGATGATCCTCACAGCCATGGTCTTGGGCGTGTTTACACTTTTCCTCCAAGTCAGCACTCAGAGGAAATTGATGCCCCAAGACCACAGGTAGGTAGGTGAACCTGGCTTTTGAGATGGCCAAAAATGCCTCTTAGGAATCCTGGAACCAGGAGTACAATGACTTTGAGTTTCAGCTATTAAAATACTTCTTCATACTTAGATTTTGGCGTGCTTCTTTTATCAGCTGGTGCTGTCCTTTTGAGATGGCCTTGATGTCAGTGGGCTTCTCATTCAGCTACATTGTGTTGAACCCTACGAGTTATTTCAAGACCCCCCTCTGGGATTTGCCTGTGTTACACAACCCTGTTTGGCTCCCCTGACTCACTGAATGGACAGTTCTACTTTTCTCTGGAGCTTGTGCAGACCTCACACGTCACGTCAGCTGTCAACAACGGTTCCCTGGACATCTGCTCTGTGCCAAAAGACCTTGCATCTGTCCTGCTGTGGGCCAAGTATGGAGGACAGCCAGAGCAGGAGAGATGCAAGCCATTGGCTCTCTGGGTTCCTAGTAGTCTATCAGGTTTTCTGAGAGACAGTCAGTTTAGACCAGGACACAGGAATGGCCTGATCTAAGTCCACATAATGCACAAGGTTACTGCAAACTCACTTATCCTGGGTCCAAAATAAGAGCAAGACCTCCATCCTCCAGACTTTGGACATGGCTCCTTCAGCCTGACTTCCCACAGGTATCATCTCCACAGCTGCAGGTTTCTTTCTCCCTGGGAAAGCTTTACAAGGCCCCATATATCTGTGCTCAAGCAAATCATTGTGTGACTTTAAGTTAAAGTGTAACATCTAGACTCAGGACTCCATGAGAAGCATGGTGAAGTGTGTGGGAGGTGGTGTCAAAAGTTGAATAATCAACATTAACAACATGGTCCTGGCATGAGTTTTATTTCTGGAAAGAGGAGTTTAATTTTTCCACTAGGAGTACCTGGAGGATCTGTGAAAGGGCAGATAGCAGGGTCTTTGATGATGTTAGCCAAAGTATATGTCAATATTAGTGTGAAATATCTCTAGTTCTTGCATCCTAGTCCAGCCTTCTGCTCTCCATTTTGATGATGCAGGCAAGTTAGGAAGGATCCAAACAGTCCTATGCCCTTAGCATGTGTTCTATGTTCTGTCTCTTAATGGAGAAGAGCTCTTTTCTGTTGGCCTCAGATACTATTGATGTTTCTCTCTCTCTCTCTCTCTCTCTCTCTCTCTCTCTCTCTCTCTCTCTCTCTCTCTCTCTTCCAAGACAGACTTTTCTGTGTTCCCCTAGCTGTCCTGGAACTCACTCTGTAGAACAGGCTGGCCTTGAACTCACAGAGATCCGCTTGCTTCTGCCTCCCCAGTTCTAGGGTTAAAGGCTTGTGCCACTGCCACCCTACTTGATGACAACTTAAAAGTTTGTACCTGGTAGTCTAAAGAATTTTAGGTCAGATACAGAAGTGGGTAATTAGTGGTTATTAATAGGACTGAAGACAGCCCAAGGTAATTTTAGCAGTCAGTCACGTCCACAGTCAAGAGCAGAGGGATGCATGAATGCTAGCGCTCAGTTCACTTTTTCCATTCATACAATCCAGGACGCAAGCCCAGGGAATGGTGCCGCCCACTGTGGGCTGGGTCTTCCTCTGTCAGCTAACACAATCAAGGTCATCCCACACAGACATGCCCACAGGCTAGCTCAATCCTGACAGTTTCTTATTTAGACATTTTCCCCTGGTGATTCTAGACTGTGTCAAGTTGATAATTTAAACTTAACCATGACAGTGACATGGACAGCATGGGGTCTGACTAGGGAGTGAATGGTGCAGGAGGCACAGCACATATGTGTGCTTTTTGTAACCAGATCCACCCTCACTGATCTGTCATTTCTTCAGTGTGTGCAGAGTGAGCACTGACATTTTTCCCTCATTTATTGTGAGGGAAATGGAGACCCAAAGAGTTGGAGAGAGGCAGGGAGAGTTAACCCCACACCCACCCCTGCCTCACTATCTCTGTAATTATTACTTAGTACCACAAAACCAGTTATTAATGGCCAGTTGAGGCTTAAACACTGCCAATTTATGAATGAGCACATGACTTGAGAGTTCTAACTCCATGTTGCCTCCTCTTACTTGGTTGGCCCTTCACAGACATTGTGGATGCATAACAGCTTTCCCACATCCCTGGAAGAGTTGCACACATTACCCTATGGTATATATGGATCTGGCTTCTCCTTGGTGTCTCACTTGGTCTTATGGCTAGCTCCAGATGGATACACCGTGCTCCCCAACTTCCAGCCTAGCAGAAGCACAAAAAGTGCTCAAAGGCCAAGCGAGATGCCAATGCTTAGAATCAAATCGTGACTGTCTGTTGCAGTCACACATCAGAGGGGCTGGCCTTTTCAGGGTATCCACCTTGGCCTTTGGAGAGCTACGCTGGGAGGTCTGCTCACTGTATCCAGTGTCTGGGGCCCTCATGGACTCTCTGGTGCTCCTGTCAAGATGTAGGTGGAACAGAGCCAGGGGAGGGGCCTTCCTCTACTACTTGGCTGTTTTATTTAGAACTTTGCAAAGCTGTTGCCTCAGTGTGAGGCCCTAGCCAAGAGCCAGCAAAGATCAAATGCAGACAATGCTAATGTGTGCATTTTTCATTTAGTTTAACTTAAAAGAGCTCAGCTTTTGCCTGGAGACAGCTTCCTATTCACCAGGTCAGGTAAGCTAGGTATGCATGCTAAGGAATTCAGGAGTCTCCCTGTCTCCTCTTCCTCATCCTCCACCGCTGTCTTTACCACCAGTCATGGAGACAGTGTGCTGAAGGTAGCTACAGCCTCCTGCTATCAAGAAACAGGTAGTGTTAGGATCCCCATTTGACAAATGAGGACACTGAGGCTCAGAGTGGTTCAGTAACCAGCCTGAAATGCCTCACAAAGAGGAAAGGTAGCTAACATATTGGAAGCCATGATGCTGACCAAGTTCTAGAACCCTCTCCTTTAACCCTATGATCCCCTCTTTCTGACTCCCAGTGACATTTGTAACTGAAGTCCTACTTTCTACAATGGCATCTCAGTAGCATTAAAGAAAAGCTGACCGGACCCAGGCTTAGGGTAGGTGTGTGACTGAGTTTGCGAGACTGATAAATTCTCATCGTGTTCCACAGGCACTGATGGCTGTGCAGGTACCATGGGTGTTGTAGGGAGTACAAGAGGGCAGGAGGGTACGAAGAGGGCGTAGGCAAGTCTACCTTGTCTTGTGCAGCTGCTCAAGTTCTGTGAGCTTGCAGTAGTCTATCTTGCAATATCTACCCCATTCTCTTTCAACAGCTCATTGGACCAAGATGTGAAGTCCGAAGGCAACCCCAAATCAAAGCTCAGACCCGAAAGTTTAGACCCCTGAGTGATGCAGAGTTCACGGAATGTGTTCTGGGGGTTGGAAGAGGAAACCAAGACAGATTGTGTGCACAGCTCCATCTTCCCTGATGTTCCCACAACCCATTCTCCTCACTGTCCAACCCCTTCCTGCCCTGCTAATCCTCGCTCTTCTCTCATTAATCAGTGGCTCTTGGGTCTAAGAACCAAAACTGAGAAAGATGAGGTTGTAGTTAGTTTTAAAAGGTTCCAGTCATTTGAGAAGGGAATCTCAATGGAAAGATTGCCCAATCAGATTGGCTTGTGGGCGTGTCTGTGGGGGATTGTCTTGTTGATTGATGTGGGCAAGTGGCCCTGATGTTTTCTAACAAGGCCAGCTAAGCATGAACCTGGGAATGAGCCATCAAGCAGCGCTTCTTCATGGTTTCTGCTTCAAGTTCCTGTCTAAGTTCCTGCCCTGACTTCTCTCAGTGAAGGACTGTGGCCTGGGAGTGTGAGCTACACAATCTCGATCCTCACCTGCTTTGCTTTTGGTCACAGCATTTTATGACAACAGAAGAAAGTAGATCCAAGTGAGCAGAGGTTTCCAGACAGTAGTCTCTGAATCAGGGAGCAGGGTGGGGGTTGGTCAGGTCATTTCCCACTCTTGAGAGAGGCATTGGGGTACTACATGGATAGGGTCAACACTCCCACTGACTTCCCATGATACTGCAGCCAATGTATGGATGTTTTTGAGAGAGGAAGAACAGAAGTTCTGAGAAGCACCTTCCCTTGCTCAATGGTCCACAGCTACAAGAGCCAGACAGTAGAAGCTAGCTTGTGTAACCTCTAAGACCTGTAAGCTGGTTTCCAGTGCAGTGGCCAAGTTTGTATCAGGTAGTCTAGGCACTGAAGTTCTGACTAGCTTACTGGTCAGGAGGTATATAACTCTGTCCCTACTGATGATTTTGAAGGCTGAAAGGGAGTAAACATTCACCACACATAGATTTCTTATTAATAAAAATACTTAAAATAATGTTTTAAGATTATTTTTACTTTATGTGTATAGGTGTTTTGTTTACATGTATGTCTGCACCACATGCATGCAGTGCCAGTACAGGCCAGAAGAGGGCGTCAGAACCTCTGGAACTGCAGTTGTAGACAGTTATTATGGTGCTGGGAACTGAAGCTGGGCCCTCTGCATGAGTAACAAGTGCTAGTACTTTTAAGCAAGAATCCATAAAGAATAAAAATCCTTTTTTTTTTGAGACAAGGTTTTTCTGTGTGGCCCTTCTTCTGCCTCCTGAGTGCTAGGATTAAAGGTGTGCACCACCACCACGCAGTTTACATTTTTTTGTTCATTTATGGT
Source organism: Rhynchomys soricoides (assembly GCA_019843965.1). Classification (NCBI taxonomy): domain Eukaryota; kingdom Metazoa; phylum Chordata; class Mammalia; order Rodentia; family Muridae; genus Rhynchomys; species Rhynchomys soricoides. Next base: position 4,053,362 of record JADRCH010000112.1, read on the forward strand.
GCACACCTGCAATCCCACACCCGTAATCCCAGTACCTGGGAAGTGAAGACAGGAAGATCAGGAGTTCAAAGATCAGCCTTGATGTAAGCAACTTTGAAGCCAGTCTAAAATCAATTTGGAGTAGAAAACTCATACTTTATGCATATCTACCCCAATTAGAAACAACAAAGATGTCCTTCAATAGCGAATGAATAACCAAACTGTAATGTAGCCATCCAGCAGAACCATGTTCAGTGACTGTGCTGTCAAGCCATGAAAAGACAGAGGAAGCTTAAATGTATACTGCTGAGAGACGCTGATTGGAAGAAGCCATGGTCAAACGATTCCAACCAGAGGGTGTCTGGGAAGAGTGAGGTCAGTGGGAGCTAGAGGTGGGGTCAGGACGGTGAGTAAGAGTCCAGAGGAGCTACTAGGCTTCGTAACTACGTCGTATGATGTTTAATGGGGGAGAAGCATCATGTGCATACAGGTCACAAAACCCATAGGAGGGACAAGCCGTGTCTGGGGACACGGTTCGGTAGGTAAAGAGCTTGCTGGGAAAGCATGAGGACCTGAGTCAGATCCCCAGAACCCACGTGTCTTAGTTTGGGTTTTATTGCTGTGAAGAGACACCATGACCACAGCAACTCCTATAAAGGAAAACATTTAATTGGGGCTGGCTTACAGTTCAGAGGTTTAGTCCATTATCATCATGTCAGGAAGCACGGCAGTGTCCAGGCAGCAAAGTGCTGGAGAAGGAGCTGAGAATTCTGCATCTTGATCCTCAGGTAGCAGGAAGAGACTTGTGTTACACTGAGCGTATCTTGAGCATAGGAGATCTCAAAATCTGCCCCAGCAGCAACGCCTCCTCCAGCAAAGCCACACCCACTCTAACAAAGCCAGATCTCCTAATAGTGCCTTGTGGGCCTCCTAACAATTGGCCCTACGGGCCAAGCATTCAAACGCATGAGTCTATGGGGGCCATTCCTATTCAAACTACTATACCATGGAAAAAGCCTGGCATGGTGGCGTTTGTAACTCTGGGGTGGGCTGGGTGCAGGGGACAGATACAAGTGGATCTTAAGGCCTTGCTGGCAAATTAGTCTAGTCTAAACAGCAAGCTTCAGCTTCAGTGAGACACCTTGCTTCAAAATAATGGAGGGAGTGAGCCCCTTTCTCTCTCTCTCTCTTTCTCTCTCTCTCTCTCTCTCTCTCTCTCTCTCTCTCTCTCTCTCTCTTTCACACACACACACACACACACAGAAAGAGAGAGAGAGAGAGAGAGAGAGAGAGAGAGAGAGAGAGAGAACAAACATTAGAAGTGACCCCTACAGGACACTGTGAACTTAGGGTGACAGTGAGGGGTTATTGACAGTGGGGGAGAGGGTTGGAGGGCCCGGCTTATATGGGCATTTTCTATACTTTATATTCAGCTTAGCTGTGAACCTAAGTTGATCTAAAACATAAAGTTCACTAATTTTTAGACTAAACAATAAGAGGTGGTAATCAATCCCAAGGGAGGGGCCTGTCCTACCCAAAGACTCCACCCTGACCCTCGGCCACAGCCTCTATTGGGCCAGACTGCAGACCTAAGACAATGGTGAGAAAGGAGGACTCGCTAGAGGAGGAAGAGAAGACTCCCAGCAGGCTTAAACTTGTAAAATGAACTTGAAATAAAAGGGGAAAATGCCACCGTAATTGCTGGAAGCATGGCAGATGGGCTCCCACGTGGCTTCCACGTAGCTCCAAGCATCATTCCTACCCGGCCAGCACTTCTGACCACACCCTCTTCCTATGATAGAAACACATGTTCCTATGGAGGAAAATTTGTTCTAGACTAATGATTCCCTGGGAACTGACAGTGTAGATAAATCATCGTGCCCTGTGCCTGCTTGGTGCTTAGGGTTCTGGGTGGGCCACCTTCACCATGTGCTTCTGTATGAGGGGCACAGACCCCTTTCCTGAGGTGGTGAGGGGAGCTACAGCCTCCTCCTCACAGCCACCACCTTCTCTGCTGGCCTCTTAGGCTGCTTTTCTTGCTGTTTTGCCTCATCCACTCACTCAGATTCACCTGCTTGGGTAGCATGTCCTTGTTTCTTCGTCCTGTATCCCACCAAGGTCTTTTAGGGGGTGCTCGGGGCTGTACATCTGATAGTCTGGTCCCTGCACACCGAGGGCCTCCTCCTCTTCGTGGACTCACTGTATAGCTTGAGTCCTTTTTCACTATTGTGGGTGTGATACTAACTTTTTGTTTTTACCAGACTGGGCTAAGGGAAGCAGAGGCAGCTGGGAAAATCTTATTTCTGATTACGTGCCAGGAAGTTTCTGGAAGAGATTAGGTTTTGAATTAATGGAGTGAATAAAGATGTTTGCCCCTAAAACTATAGGTGAACATCATTTGATTCACCGAGAGTCAACAGGGGAAGTTTCTCGTTTCTCTCTCTCTCTCTCTCTCTCTCTCTCTCTCTCTCTCTCTCTCTCT
>JADRCH010000112.1:4055832-4083827 GCA_019843965.1 Rhynchomys soricoides
TCTCTCTCTCTCTCTCTCTCTCTCTCTCTCTCTCTCTCTCTCTCTCTCTCTCTCAGCTTTCACGTGTAACGTGTGACTTCCAGCCTGCATCATCATGTGTCCACCCTCATAGTCCATGTCTTCTTTTGTACCTAAACATATTCTCTTGTTTCTGTTTCTCTGTAGACCCTTAGCTTATTCTGTAGTGGAACTTCAGTAGAATCGTTATACTAGGGTAAACATCAGAATCAAATTGTTGGTTTTCACTGTATCTAGGGTAGACATCAGAATGAAATAGTTGTCTTTTAGAAGTACTTTGATCTTGAAAAAAATCATTGCAGAAAACAGTGATTGCTTTCTGTTAATCTGTAAGTTGTTTTTCTGAAGCCTTTGCAAGACTTTGGTCACAAATGGTCCCGGCACACCTGACACATTATTGAGCACTGCAAACAGTGCACAGTAAGAACTAACACTGCAGGTGTGTGTGTGTGTGTGTGTGTGTGTGTGTGTGTGTGTGTGTGATGTTTTCCTTCAGGAAATATGTAGAGTTGATTAGGGCCTTTGGAATGAGGAACTTGTTTTATCCAAAAAAACAACTTTTGTGTAACAATCAATAGATAGGCTTCTGTGTGGTTGTTTGAGGTTCACTTCATTGAGACTGCTCCTTCCTGCTGCCTCAGAGCCAGAATTACGTTCTGGAGTGACCATCTTTCTTCGAAACACCAATGTTACTCAGTGAAGGAGGCATATGGCATCTGAGTCTAGGGTACTTAAAAGATTTCTTAGTTTGCTGGGAGAGAGGAAGAAAAAAAGAAAACAGATAAAAATTGTGCAGTGGCAATGTGTGTCCACTAGGTGGTGAGCTGACTTCAGGGAAGCCCAGGGAGGTGTCACCTATGAAAGGTTGAAAACCTGGAGAGAGGAAGAGAGGGTGAGCATGTGAATCTGGTAGCAAGAATGGATGCTGCATCCTTCAGCCACACTGTGGAGGACAGCATACAGTCAGACCTCAGGCCGGGGCCTAGAGCCCACTTCCCACCATCCTCTGCTTCAGCCATGCTAACCTTCTGCACGTGGCAGTCCCACTCACTTGCTTGGTTATTCTTACTTTCTCTTGTTAAAGTTTAAGCCCATGACAGTAAGGACCTCATGTGTGACTTCTTCAGCCTCAGCAACATGGAGCAGGATGGTGTTTTTGATATGGAGCATTTCCCCAAAGTTACAGGTTTTGTTATGGGTTTGGTCCACAACTAGTGGATCTAATCATTAAGAAGTGACTAGATCCCGAGGGCTCTGATCTAGTGGATGGAATAATCCATTGATGGAGACATAATTTGATGATATTATTGGGAGTTAGTGGCTACTCAGAAGATCAGCTGTGGTTGGAGGAGATGGGTCACTGAAGACAACTTTGAAGGGCCTATCTTGTCCCTGGCATTTTCTGTTTCTGTTTCTGGCTGTCAGGAGGTACCCCTGCACCACCCACACCCATAGCTGTGATATTTGGCCTTGCTTCAGGCTTAGAGCTACCGTAGCCTAAAGACTACAGAACAGAGTCTGAAACACTGAGCCAGAGTAACCTTTCCTCTTCTTAGCAAGTTCATGTGAGACATTTTGTCACCAGAGTGAAAATCTGACCAAGACAAGCAGAACACACACACACACACACACACACACACACACACACACACACACAAATGGAATGAAAGAAAAGTTCATGAAAAGCCAGGTGGTGGTGGCACATACCTTTCTCCAGGACACAGGAGGCAGTAGCAGGTGGATCTCTGTGAGTCTGAAGCCAGCCTTGTCTACAGAGCAAGCTCTAGGACAGCCAGGGTTACACAGAGAAACCCTTTCTTGAAAAAAAAAAAAAAACCCAAAAAACCCAAAAAACAAAAACCCCCAAAAAACAAAGAAAGAAAAGAAAAAAAGAGAAGTCTATGAAAAGATACCCGGTATCTGGCTCATGCTACAGGAGGCACCTGCTGTCCCTGGCTTTAGGCAGCTTAAAATATGGGCACATTTTGGGACATAAGGGGCAAGGGAACATTGCTTAGGACATAAGAACCTTTCTGAGGTCCCCTTTCAAGAGTGTATCACATCCCTCTGTATTTATCTTTTTGAAGATAAGAGACTTCCCTAAAGTTTTTCTTATATGGAAGACTAAGGAGGCTCTATCTTTGGTGACACTGAATAATGATCAGGTCTGAACCTTTGTTCCCAGGGCAAACTTTCTGGGGATCCCCTCCAACATGGATTCCTGATCTACCCTTATCTAGTCTAGGTTGTGTCTGTAGATAGACATGCAAATAGGCATGAGAACTCTACCAGGGGAAGGGCTTGATGTCAGAGTTATTAAGAGTCAGACCCTGGGCCTTGACAGCTCCAATCATCCAGGTAAAACCACTTATTCTAATAAGTCAATAAAATAACTAATAGTTAAAAGCAAGAAAAGAAAACTTATTCAATGTGGCCACACTGGGAAGGGGTGCAAAGAGGTCTAGCAAGGGCCTTCTTCCTCCACAAGAAACCTCCAGAGTCCTAACTTGAGGGTGGGGTTTAAATGGAAGTCTAGGGATATGTAGAATTAATCAGCCTTGGACTCAATAAGGCCCTACCCATCATCCAGTCATCATTGTTTCAGCTTCAGACTCTCCTGCAAGTTGGGATGGCAAGCTTTGACACTGCATAGTCTCTTCCCATCCCCAGAGACAAGATCCTCTGATGGCTGGTACTGGGCTGCAGCCTCATTTTTCTCCTAGCTCTAGATTTCTTGGGGAAGAAAGTCCACCTACCCATGATGCTTTGTTTCAATAACCCAGGTAGGCATTACTGGCTCAAGCCTGTTTCCACCTCTTTTTGGGAATCAGCTGATGCCATAGGGCAAGAATGACTAGATATAGCCATCTCTGCCTTCCTCTGCTCCCACAAGACTCTCTTCCATCATGGCTGCTTCCTCAGGCTGTGATGTGATGCACTTCTGGGAAGCTGAGCTGGGTTCATTTACCTTAGACATCTGAAGCCTTTCCTCCTCCTCAGGGTCAGAGCTGCAAGAGTCCAGTAGGAGAGAGGGAGTTGCAGAAGTAAGAGTGGTGGTTAGCATGATGCCATTTTCATCACATTGACAGAATGCCCAGTATTGACTTAGGGGAGGGCAGAACTTAGCTGTGCTTTAGTCCACAGTCCTTTGCATCGTTGATTCTGGGCCTGTTGTGAGGCAGAGCATCATGATGGGAGTGCATAGAGGAGGGGCTTCTTCACCTTGTAGTAGACTGGAGGTCAAGAACATGGAAGGGGTATTTAAAGGGATATAATATTTAAAGGCACACTACCAGTGACCTATTTCTTGCAATGAGGTAGTACCTCAAAAAGTTTTCATAGATTCCCAAATATCAACACCTCTTGGAACCAAGCATTCAACGTATGAATCATGAGGGACATTTCATAGTGATACTGTTAGGTCCATATAGGGCAGAAACAACTACTGAACTGGTCTCTGTGGCCCACTTCTTTGATGGTCATAATGACCTTTTCCACCATTAGAATTTGTTTCTTCTGTTTGTTGGCCTTGTAGGTGTGAATAAAAACTTATGAAAGAAGTTGTGTCTGGCTGTGAACATCAGCAACAACAACAAGAACAATAACAATAAAACTTCTAGGAGGAGTCTGTGTCTGGAGAGACTGCTAGACAGATTGGAATTTCAGTAATGTGAAGAGACTGAGTTTTGTAGGTTCAGAGGCAGATACTTCTATCTTGGACTAGTTCTAGCTTCTGGAACAGCCATCCCTTACCCTACTGTGTATCTGAATTGACACCTTATGATAACAAATAAAAACCTTGTAGAAGCTATTAACTTAGCAGAACACTAACTTCCACCAATCTAAGGGTTATATATATCCTCAGATAGCATCTTGGGCTTATAGAATAGTGTCTTCCTGTCTTGATATATCAGCCCCTCTGGTATATCCACCAATGTATTTTAAAGTCACTTTATTTATGACTTTCTATGCTCTGTAAAATCCTGCAAAACTGTTTTCAATTGGAATATGAAATTTGAGGTAACCTAAATCTGTGTTCTTGGCCCATGGTCACTTATAATAGCTACAGAATAAAGTATGTATTATTCCCTTTAATATGAGAGTAGTGTTGTTAAAACAATAACATCGTTAAACTTCAGGAAAATGGATGGGACTAGACAAGATCACACTGAGTGAGGTAACCCAGACCCAGAAAGACAAACAAGGTATGTACACACTTATAAGTGAACACCAGCTGCTAAGTAAAGGACAATCATGCTACAATACACAGATCAAGAAAGGTTAAGTAACAAGGAAGAGCTCAAGGGAGGATACGTAGATATCCCCAGGAAGGGGAAATAGAATAGATTTGTGGGTGGACTGGGGGTGGGTGGGGTTGGGAACAGGAGGGAAGTAGCTGGCATTGTTACTTTGTGGGCTCTTCTTTCTTTCACCACTAAAACTAGATAGGAGAGAAAGAAGATACAGAAGAAAGGAAAAAGGTTCCTGAATAAGTCAGGGGTCCAAAAGGTGGGGTAACATTATCATTAGACTACATCTTGCTGATTAGGGCCTTCGAGTTCCTTGGAGCAAGTTTGATATTCACCATCAGAATATCAAATTTCTTCTTGTTATTTCTTCTTTGTGCATGGCCACTAACAAACCACAACCAACAACAACTAACAACAATTAACAATGACCACCACCAACCAACCAACAATCCACCCCACCTCTCAGACCCTAGCATTTATATACCCTCTGAAAAGTCCTTAGGATTCCAAACATCACACATTTGTAGGAACTATCTGCAGCTGGCAAAAGAACACCCTTGCTAGAGCATGAGGCAAATCAAAGTCAGCTACTGTGGACAATCTGAAGCAGCCTGGCATCCCAGATCTGGGATTAAAACAACAACACATTCTTATATTTCTGTGTTTTTAAAAAGAACTCAAAATTCCAAAGTTCTCACTACAAGGGATCTGACAGTGGGGTGGAGGAGAGAATACTGGGAGAGACAAATGGAATTGAGGGCCATTTGGAGGGCAAAGCAAAAACTTACTGTGCAGAGGAAACTCCCTGGAATCTATGAGAGTGACTCTAGTGAAGTCTTCTAGTAATGCATGGGAACAAACCTGGCACGGTGGAAAGAAGCCCCATGTGTCTGTCCTGGGAGCTGCAGCTCTGGGTGGGACAGGGGACACTCAGGAAATGGCCGCTCGTCTTCCCACACAGTCCGACAGGCAGGTGGGGGCTGTGGGAAGCATTTGCGGGCCCTGCCTGTGGGTGGGGGAGGGGGGCCATTCCTGGGGAACTTGGCAGCCGTCTCTGTGGGTTCTCTAGCCTGGGGCACAGCAGTTGCTGCAGGGTGCTGCAGACAGTCTAGCCGGAGAGCAGCAGGGGTTCCCACCGGGACTGGGGTTTTGGTGGTTTGGGGCTCCGGCTAGCTGCTTAGACTTGGGTGAATGAGTAGCATCTGGGAGCTCTGGGAAGCCCTCCGTGAGAGATTAGACGAGGCTCCTTAATCAAGGGTTGGATCCCTTGCTTCCCATGGTGGGTCCAGATGAAGAGACAGTCTGTAATTCTAAGACATTTATTTTCATCATGTGGAGAGTGGTGTGGATGGAATTGAACCCCCCCCCCCCCCAGGCAGATATAGTAACTGGGAAGGGGCGTGGCTAAGCCTCTAGGTGTCTCATTAACATGGGGATAGCTTGGGGCTGTGTGGCCATGCCTCTACCTGAGGAGGGGTGGTACGTGACCGTGAGCCAAAAGCCTCCTGGGAGTGTTGGCATAACGTTTCCTGTCCTTTGCGGATTCCGCTGGGTCTCCCAGAGTTTTCACCTGTGCTCAACTGGGTGCCAGACTGCCTGTCACAGATCACTGCCCCACAGTAATGGAGGATTCAGAGTCCAAACTGGCCATCTTTTATAACCAAGCAAGGTTAGCTCCTAGTAGTGGTACTGGGACACCAACTCAGTAAGAGAACCTTTGACCTACAAACTGTCCTGTCTGCAAGATGTGCTAGGGTAAATGTGGCACAGAACTTGTGGGAGTGCCCAACCAATGACTAGTCCAACTCGAATCCTACACAAGGAGTGGAAGTCCACACCTGACACTGCCTGGATGGTCAGGAACCAGAGACAAGATAACCCAGAGACTCAGGATAGAACCAAACACAACTGGAAGAAAAAGTCAGTGAAATGATTCCTAATGATATTCTGCTACACTCATAGATTGGTGCCTGGCCCAATCATCATCAGAGAGATTTCCTCAGAAACTGATGGCAGCAGATGCACAGGCAGAAGAGGGGGAGAAAGGATTGCAGGAGCCAGAGGTATCAAGGACACTAGGAGAGAACAGCTCGCAGAACCAACTGAGCAGAGCATGTCGTGGCTCACAGAGACTGAAACAAAAAACATGGACCCTGTATGGGTCTGAGCTAGGTCCTCTGCATATACCTTATGGTTATATAGCTTGTTCTTGTGGGACTCTCAACAGTGGGAGTGGGGGGAAAGGTCTGGGAAGAGTGGAGGGGGAGGAAACTTCAATCAGGATGTAATGTATGAGAGGAAAAAATGGAGAAGTATATTTATTGTGATAAGATGACAATGAATGATTATTAAAATGAGTATCATATGAGCCTATATAAACTAACCTAAATGAAAATAATAAATATTTCTGAAATAAAAAAAAAGATGAGTGCTTTGGATTTTGATTTTTACATTGACAGAAATCAGAAGGAAGATATTCTAAGCTTAAAGTTGGTCTCTGATCCCCCCTCGTGTGTGTATGTGTGTGTGTGTGTGTGTGTGTGTGTGTGTGTGTGTGTATTGGTCAGAGGTCACCCTGAAGTGCTGTCCTAAGGAGCAGTCTTAAGGTATAATCCACTTTGTTGTATGTGTGTGGATGTTTTGCCTGCATGTGTGCCTATGCACCATATGTGTACCTGATACTTGTGAAATTCAGAAGAGGGTATCAGATCCCTTGGAACTAGAGGTACAGATAATTTTGAGCTGACCTGTGGGGAATCGAACCTGAGTCCTCTAGACGAGTGGCCACTGCTGTTAACTTTGAGCCATGTCTCCAGTCCCTCCACTTTGTTTTATGAGACTGGGTTTCATTTGGCCTGGGGCTTGCTGACCTGGGTAGGCTCACTGCTGAGTGAGCCTCAGGGATATGCCTTTTCCACCCCCAAATTTCTGAGATTACAAGGGCAGGCAACAATGCATGGCTTTTTCACAAGCGATTTTGGGGATTGAACTCAGTACCTCATGCTTGCAAGCATTTTTATGATGCACTTTCTCCCCAGATCAGGCTTGCCTGGTTTCTTAAGGACAGACAAGGGGGCCTTTGCAGGTGTCAGTCAGGGAAGTGAATCATGTGAAAAGGTGAGAAGGAAAACTTGGTTTTGATTACTTTGTCAACCTGGATCAAGACTTCAGTGAGTCTGACACCAGGTTGTTCAATGTCAGCATATTTAAAGTACAGTATAATTTGGAAAAAAGTTCCTGGTGTAATACAATCCCCGTTGTACAAGAAAGCATGATTAGGTCAACACTCAATTCAAGGTACATGTCTATTTTTCCAAGAAGACAGGTTTTAGAGATAGGCTACCTGTACTAGCTTAAGGGCCTAAAAAAGGATCTGGCCTGGGCTCGGTCAAACAGATAGCATGGAGTTCATTTGAGCTATTAGCCACCTCTGGTCCTGCTTGAGGGAGCTTGGGGGAACGCTTGACTATACAGATAATATAAGGGTCATCTAGATTATTAGGTTTTTCTGGTCCTGATTGTGGGAACTTGGGAAGCCCCTGCTGTAAGGGTTATTTAGATTACTAGCCACTTCTGATCCCAGTTGCAGGAGCTTGATATGGCCTGGTCCATAAGATAACACAGGTCACCAGGCTGTCACCTCAATTCCCCAGCTTTCTGGAAAAACATGTTATATATCCTACCCTTTAAAAGAACAATCCTGGAAGCTTAACATTCTTGAGCTCTCTGGAGATTGGTGAGTGATGGGCACACAGACTTTCAGGCTGAGCTCCTAACATATAGACTCAACAAGAGTTGTTGACAGTCTGAGACTTTCCTGAGCATCAAAGGAGACCTATCCGGAAGGGAGCTGTGGAGTCTGAAGCAGCAGAGAAGAGGGAAGGGCAGAGTCCTTAGGGGAACAAATCCATTATTCCCAACCACTTCTGGGTGGCTCCATTCTGCCCACTGGGGCGTATGGGATACCTTAGATGAACCCCTTTGTGCTTGGGTGCTTCCAGTTAAGTTTCTGTTTCTTATGACTAAAACAGAGTCTTGATTCATGCAGACATAAGAGCCCAGCTGACTCCAGTGCTCTAAACAGTCACCTGATCTACACCAGAATGGTGTCTGTTCCCTCAGTTCCCCCAAAGGCCTCTGTTGCAATGTCTTCAAATGCTTCTTTTTGAAATGAGTATTTATCCTAAGCCACTTCTTCTGACTTGGAAGGCAGAGGGACACCAAAATCAATAAAGTGCAGGCTCTATGGAGGAAATTCAACCCAAAGTTTGAGAAGCTCCAAGCCACTGCTTTGTTCAAAGAATCAACCTGGACTTGCCAGGGACTCTGTCCTACCACTTCTGTTATGTTAGAGATCGAAATCAGCTTCCAGGTGGTGTTTGTAACTGATCTTGCTGCTTACGCAAGCTGGAGATTGGTCCATCCCAAGCCTGCAGGAAATGTACTAGCATCTAGGCCTGGTTCCATCATATTTACTACTAGAAAAAGTATGTTACCTGAGAAGGAAGTTCATTCCTTCTGCCCCACCTTCAGCCACCCTGTTGTGCCCAAGGTCAAGAAACTGGCAGATTTTGTATCTGGCATGGGCCCTCTTCCTGGTTCAATAGGAGGCCATCTTTTTCTTTATGTGCTCACAGGAGCAAGAGGTCTTATCTAGGGTCCCTCTAGTACAGTAGTTCTCAACCTTCCTAATGTTGTGAGCCTTGTGTTGTGGTGACCCCCCAACAGTAAAGTTATTTTTGTCACTATTTCATAACTATAATTTTACTACTATTATGAATTATAGCCAGGCAGTGATGGCGCATGCCTTTAATCCCAGCACTTGGGAGGCAGAGGCAGGCGGATTTCTGAGTTTGAGGCCAGCCTGGTCTACAGAGTGAGTTCCAGGACAGCGAGGGCTACACAAAGAAATCCAGTCTCAGAAAAAAAATGAATTATAATGTAAACACCCAATATATGGGATATCTTATTATGCAACCACAAAGGGGTTGAGACCCACAAGTTGAGAACCACTGTTCTAGTAGTTATTGATCCCATAGTCTTCCTGCTCTAGTCACTTCCCAATAAATGAATACTGACTACTTATTGCTGTGACAAAAGCAATTTAAAAAGTGGGGGTTCACATTAAAAAGTTTGGTTCACAGTTAGAGGATGCAGTCATCATGGTAGGAAGGAAGGCATGGTGGTAGGAACTTGAGGCAACTGATCACATTGCATCTGTAGGAGAGAGAGAGAGAGAGAGAGAGAGAGAGACTGATGCTCACCTTGCTTCATCAGGCTGGGACCTCAGCTCATGATGGTGACACCTACTCTTACTGTGGAACCTTCTCACTTGAATTTACCTAATCTAGAAACTCCTTCACAGACATGTCCCAGGTTCATTTCTATGGCAGCACCAGATCATCCCATCAAGTTGACAGTATCAACCATTACCAGCCCCAATTTCAGAGTGTATTGTACTGAGGACTAGCCTTCAGCAGATAGGTGTAGACAACCACTACTGGGTTTGAAACCAACAATTCTTGTCAGACTTATTTTTCTCATGAACCCAGCCCAGTGTTTTCAGAGAAAACAAGCTTGGTGCTAGGTTATGTGGAAATGGCTTCCTGATTGAAGCTAGGTTCTTCCTCTGGTTTGACCACACCCCTAGTTTCTCTCCTTTCTGAATGGAAATAGCCAACTAATTTGGCAGGAGACCTTGACCACTGGCTGGGGCCCTTAGAGTTTCTGGGAAGAAAAATGGCATCTCATAGTGGTTTTGTGGTCTCTTTTTGGGCGCTCATTTTCCGTTGGTAATTTCTCTTTTTCCTTTCAGCCTTGGGGAGAGTAGCTGGAAATGAGCTGCTGATGTCATCTCTAGTGTTTTCCTAAGTCCCCAGCCTCTCTCTTGTACACATTAGTCACACTGTGAAGATACTTTATGTACATTACCTTGGTCTTTGAACTAGCCCATGAAATAAATATTAATATTCCTACAGTGTATGGAATTGAGCATGGGACATACCCACAATCACAGCACTTGGGAGTCTGAGGAGAACTACCCTGTGTTCCAGCCTGGATTATAGACTAATAGCCTCTCTACAGAAGAAGAAACTAAGGAAGGCCTCAGGTTAGAGTCAAAAATGTGGCCTCACTTGCTGCATCTCACGTGAGGAGGCTGCCACACTTGCTGCATCTCACGTGAGGAGGCTGCCACGTTACTGCCCTAAATGTCAACACTGTAAGATTATCCTTTCGGAAGCCGTCTCCTCAGTTAGTTACCAGAATGTCAACACTTGTCACACCCACCGGAGGGGAATCTCCCTCTCCCAGCCCTGTTGTCTGTATGCCTCGCATCTGTCTGTGGGGGTAGGATAAATAGCACCCCTGTCTATCCTTATTCTTGGGATCCGTGAATGTGTTCTTTACTGTAGCAAAGAGGGGCTTTGTGTGTGTGATTGGATTAAAGCTATTGAGTTTTAGAGAACATTCTGGGTTATCTGATGGGTGCAGTGTTTTCCAAGCTCCTTGTAAGAAGGAGGCTTCGGGGTCAGAAGGCAAAAGAGGTCACAGAAGCAGGGGTTAATGTTGGGAGCCGCCTGAGCACCCACATCCGCCATTACAAGATAGCGCCTACATCTGGCCGAGGACAAGTTGTAAACAGGCTAGTGCGCATGCACCAGGTAATTTTCCACCTCAGAGTCTCAGCCTCTCTCGTGGCGGCATCTGGCCTGGTGTGCGGGAGCCAATGGGGAAGCTCCATGTCCCAGGCAAGCGCTGTGACCCATATAAAGGGCGAGTATTCTATTGTTCTGAGTCTCCACTCGTGGCAAGCTTATGCTCTCCCTCTCAAGAGGCATTAAAGCTTTTACTGCAGAAGGATCCTATGTGTGCCGCGTCGTTCTTGCTGGCGAGACCGTAGCGCGGGACAGGTTAAAGTGATGGGTGGCAAAGGCCCTGGAGAGAGGGTGGGAGACAGATGGCCTTTAGAGACTGGAGAAGTAAACAGAGGGCTTCTCCTAGGGCCTGCAGAAGGAATGCAGCCCAGCAGACACCTTGATCTTAGCTCCTAAGATCCACTTTGCACTACCTACCTCAAGATAGACTGTGAAAGAATAAGTTTGTAAAGGGAGAATGGGCTGTGCTTGTGCAGTGATTTCCCTCCCTGCCCCGTATCCATCTCTCCAGCCAGATGGATGCTCAGCTTCCCTGGGAGCACGTGTCGACTTAGCAGAAACCTGACACCTTTTTGTGCACTGCCTCTCAGGAGATGTGATGGGAGCATAACTTGGTGAGCAGCTAAGGGTGTGATGAGATGACTATAGCTGGTTGAAGGGGTACACGCCTGCAATTGCAGCACTGAGGCTGAGGCAGGAGGATTGTGAGTCCAAGGCTTGAGCTACGTACTGTGATAGAGATATAATTTCAATAGGAAAATACAGTAGAAGAAGTCAACAGGCCAGGAGGTTCTGGAATGAGGAGAGGCTTAGTAGACAGTTGAGGACTTTTGTGAGCTATGATTTCTTATCTCTCTCTTTGAGCTGATTGAAACATTAGCCCCCCCCCCCAACAATGATAATGGTTTTTATCACTACACTATAGCCTTTGGCTCAAAAAGAAGAAGAGGAGGGAGGGCTGGGTTAATTAGGGTGATTGTTCCCAGCAGCAGAGGGTGAGTGACCCTGGGCTTTGTTGGCTGTTGTCCAGGGATAGGCTAGTTCTGACTCTTCTATATAGTATTGTCCGTCCACACTCACCCACAGCAGAGATATGGGGATGCATATTATGGTTTATTTTATCATTTTACTTTAGTGGATGAGTGTTTTTGCCTGCATGTGTGTTGGTGTGTCACATGTGTGCCTGATACCCATAAAGGCCAGAAGAAGGTGTTGGGTTCCCTAGAATTGTAGTTAGAAACCACACTTTGTGAGACCTCGTGTGCATGCCAAGACTTGAACCTGGGACCCCTGAAAGAGTAGCCAGTGCTCCCAGCCTCTGAGCCATCTTTCCAGCCCCCATATTAGGATGCTTCGTTTGTTTTGAGAAAGGGTCTCACTATTTAGCTCTGGCTGTTCTGAAACTTGCTTTGTAGACTGGGCTGGCTTTGAACTCACAGAGATCTACCTACCTTTAATACCCAAGTGTTGGGATTAAAAGCATGCACCCCTATGCCTGTCTCTACATTAGATTCTTAAACCCATTTCAGACCCCTTGATTCTGATGTCATACAAGATATGGGGGCAAAAATCGAAATTTTCTTTAGCAGCAAAAGTTTTCCCCCAAATATTAACTGTTATCTTTATGAGCTTAATTAGTGAAACATAAAGTTTAGGGGTTGGTTTACACAGGCTGAACCAACTGATTCTTGTGGCTAATTTCCTGTTAAAATTTTCCTGAGCACATATCAGTCTGAATAAAGAGTATCTCATAGTTACTATCTATTAACTATTGACGGGAAGTATTCTATGGAATCTCAATCATGCACCAATTTCAGTAAATTACACGTTATCTCAACTCCTGTTCAACATGTCTCACCTTGTCTTATGTAACAGTCCATTTACTGCATGATACTGTGTAGCATGTAGAAGCTGATGAAAAAGAGCAGGGTGGTGGACTTTGCTTAGAAAACTTTTGGGAATCAACTCTATCTATTACAATAAAGTGGGTCTGGTACAGGATGTTTCTACATAATGCCGGTGCACGATAACCTCTGGGCCAGCAATGTAGTTATTTTATAACATAATCTGACTGAAGCTAATCTTTCTGATGAATTACTTTTGTGCTGTGCATTACTAGCACTGTTCAGATTGTGAGGGACCTTGTGAATGATTAACTGCAGGGTAGGGAGTGGGCATTAGGGGTCAGCAAGAGCCTCAGTGGATAAAGGTATTGGCCATGTAAGACTGACAACATGCAGGGCATTCCTTGATCCACACCATAGAAGGAGAGAACTGAGTTCTAAACGTTGTTCTCCACATGTATGTGGTGGCACACATGCACCTGCATACATGCATTTGAGTGTGCACCCCCACTACTGCTATCACCACCGCCAATAACAAATAAAATCTTAAATAAAACAAGTAAATAAATGAAAAAAAATGTGAACTGGAGCTGTCTCCACATGAGATGACAGTTGGGACAAGTTTTCGTGATCATTTCTATGCAAAGGAAACCAACTAGACAGCTAGTGTTGAATCGCTCTGGAGGAGAGGCACCTGGACCTGTAGGCCCATTCTTGCATGAGGATGTGAGCTGCAAGTCAGGCAAAATTCCATCCTTTCTAGGCATGGATCCACATTGCATATGCTTCAATTGCAAATCTAGAATCAAAGTCTATTTCTTATATCAGTAATCTAAATATGCTTCTTGCAAGAATAAGTAGTTAAACAGTATATACTAGGGACTGCATTGATCTTAATAAGTTAATATAACTAGGGTCTGCATTGGTCTTATGGCCAAAGGTTCTCATCTCAGTAGAGGGCAGAAGGATGCGGGGAGATATGGGGAAATGAAAATTGAGCTTGGGCCTTAGCCTTTCACTATGTGCCACTGCGTAGTTTTCCCAACTCTATCCCATCTGTAAAATGGGTCAATACAACCTACTTCACAAACTTGTGTGGATCTACAAAAACACATTCTGTGCCCAAGATGTGCCCTTATTAATTGGAGATGATAGCTGTGATCTCTGTCATTATGACACCTTTTTAGTCTGACCCTTTAGGCACATTTGAA
Source organism: Rhynchomys soricoides (assembly GCA_019843965.1). Classification (NCBI taxonomy): domain Eukaryota; kingdom Metazoa; phylum Chordata; class Mammalia; order Rodentia; family Muridae; genus Rhynchomys; species Rhynchomys soricoides. The sequence continues at coordinate 4,069,812 of JADRCH010000112.1, forward strand.
GCAATGGTTTTGGTCCTGGTGTAGCCTGTGCAGAGCAGCTGTGAAGCATAAATGAGAATCTGGATTCTATCCCAGCACCATAAAAGTGATTGTGATGATGGTGATGAGCTGGGTATGGAGGCTTGCATTTGTAATCTCAGTGCTTGGGAGGCCGAGGCAGGAGGATTGCTGTGAGTTCAACTTGAGCTTGGATCACAGAATGTGTCAAAATACTCTGTGTCAAAAGGCAAGTCAACCAACCAAAGAAAAACAAAATAAAGAGCAACAAAATCCCCTCAGTCACGCCATGGTTTCACTTAGTGTTTAGGGACACATCAGCTACACATAATAATGAATACATCCTTTTTCTTTCCAGAGAGGCTGCATGAGGTCCTGGAATCACTTTTGTGGTCAGTCTCCTGGCTAAGGTTGCTTGGGGCCTATTGTGTTGAACTAGGCTCAGACTAGATTATAGGTGAGTAGACTTTAATAATAAATGTTGGCAAAGCCATCTTGACAGAGAGGATGAAAGGCATCAACAGAGACCATTGTGTCTCTGTGCTCAACTGTAATTGAGCACCAAATTTTCTCTGAAGTGAGCACACACTATGGGCTCATGCTTCTGGCACAGAGAGCTCTTGGAAACCTGTCTAGATTTCCTTATTTCTTTATTGTTAGATTGCCAGAGACACACTTGTGGGTCTTTCTAGTCATTGGGGACATGGTTTGGTAAATGGTAAAATGGTAAAAGGGGGTAGCTGGGCACTCACTGTAATTCTAGGGTTCCTGGGTCCCTAGGAGAGATGACAAGTGCAGTTAACTGCTGGGTTTGATCTGGGCCAGGCCACAGGCTCAAGTGTTGCTTCATTCCCCTCAGTGTCTGTTTCTTCTCTTGTGAAGTGGATGTGATAATGTCTGCGCTTATCCTCTGAGCTATGGGAATGATGCATGAGATAACGCAGCTATGGCTCTCAGACCCAGCATAGAGCCCAAGAAAGCGTGTTGCTGCTTGTTTCTCCCTAAGAGTGGCAAATGCCAATTCTGTAGGTGACATGATTGCTGAACATGGATGGATTCACTAAACTGCATTTGCGTGCAGACCTCTGCTCATGATACCTAGTTACAAGGAAGAAGGGAAGCCTAACATTCTACTTAGAACACACACACACACACACACACACACACACACACACACCCCACATACCACACACACACACACACACACACACACACTTTCTTCATCTGAAGCACACATGCAGTCCTGAAGTCCATATGATATGTCTGTGGAACCATATCTAAGAAGCTCCAACACAGGAAATCAATAATGGAACACTAGCATGGAGCAATGCATCAGGCACGAAGATCCACGAGACACAAAAATCACACTAAATGTGCAGGAAGCTGGCCCCACTCACTCTTCTTGTGTCATCTTTCTTTCCTTCAGGTCATAATCTAGGTTCTCTGAGAGGAGGATGCATCTCTTGACAGCGGAAGGTTTGGCCTCTCAGATTACGATCCCCATAACAATGGGAATGGTCTTCCAGCAATAACTCAAGTGAGAAGCATTTTGAAGTCAAAGGAAGACTAGCTAGCCCAGGGGACTCTCTGAGAGAAGGATGAGTGAAAGCCTGAAGAGCCCTTTTTCTGCTGGTCGTTGAATGTATTTCTTGGGTGACTCTAAGAATGGAGAATAGAAGGGAACATTGATGTCAGTCCTTTTTGATGTGTTTGCTTTAATTTGTCCTCTGGTAGTCCAGAAGACTCAGGAGGGCAGCACCCTGTGTTCTCTGATCTCTCTGCAGAACTTATCATACAGTAGGCACAATAAATATTTATGGAGGAAATGGAGCCTTGTGAGTCTCAGACTGACGTTTTATGAGAGAAACTCTAGAACCAACCGTTAGTCTGTTCTTCCACAGAGCAGAAAGGACCTAAAGCTCACAGAATGCTTTTGACTAATCATAATAGAGAAGTATCTATTGAGGGAAAAACTGTAAGTTCATATAGATGATCAAATGATACATTATACTTCCCAGAGTCCTTATAAGTTCTAGCAAAGTTGACACAGCTGATACCACAAATGTTTCCTTTATCATAATTATGTTACTTTTGCTTCAGTGGAATTTTCCCACTAGTAGTTTATTTGTTTTTGTTTGTTTGTTTCTTGGTTAAAAGTATAACATCCACATATTAGTTACTTTCTTGCTTTCATTGGAACCAAATATCTAAGATCAGCAGCTAAGAGTTATTTTGACTCACACAGTTCACGGAATATTGTTTGTCCATAAGGGGAAGGCATGGTGTCTTCAGTGGCTTAGTTTGTAGTTGTGAGAGCTTGCAGCATGGCCTGCTTGTACCTTGGCTGATAAGAAAACAGAGTTCATCCGGAAGTGGGGCTAGGCTTTCACCCTCAAGGTCTACCGCTAGTGACCTACACATGCCTGCTAGGACCTATGTCTCCTACGTTCCTAAATCTTCCCAAACACTGTCACCATCTGAAGACCTAATCTCCAAACCCAGTAGCCTATGGTGAAGGCTTCACTCTCAAACCACAACAAGCTACATGCAAAGACCAGAAGCTATTTAACCTACCAACAATAGCTTTTCTGTAAGAAAAAGCATAATTGCAATAGCTATGAAAGCAAAAACCCATGAACTTAGATTTTACCAAAGATTATAGAGACATTGATAAATGAAATTGAAGGAGACATAAATAAATGAGAAAGTATATTATGTTTATGGATTAGAAGATAAAATATTTATGCTACATGAAGTAACCAACCGATTCAATGCAGTCCCATCAAATCCCAGTAACATTTCCCACATAAGTAGAAAAATAATACTAAAATGTATATGAAACTATAAAAGATTTCCAAGTAGCCAAAACAATCTTGAGGTATGAAGATTACAAATTTGAGGTCATCCTGGTCATGTTAGCTATATAGTGAGAGCATGTCTCAAAAGACTCAAACCTAACCGACCAACCAACTAAACAAAAAAGATGATCAGTAAAAGAAATAAAATGACCTCCTAAAAGTAAAGACTACACTGATGGTTGCCAGGGTCTGTGGGTTTGAAGATGTTAGAGTAAGCACATAGGATTTCATCTAGACCGAAGGCACAAGTTCAAGAACAATATGGCCAATATGGGATCTAGTTAACACAAATGTGTTGTATTATTGAAAATAGCTGTGTAGATTCAAAACATTCATACCACAGGATAAGCACACGTCAGTACATATGTACCAACTTTATTAACTATTCCACAATGTCTCCTCAGTACAAATAAAATATTGTGGGTTTGTTGTTTGTTTGCTTACACAGTCACTGGTGCATGTGTAATATAGAAGGACTAGTAAGGCTGCTCTGAGAACAGACAGCAAGCCAGTGAGGAGACTCCTGCAGCTGTCTTTGAGAGGAGAAGCTAGTCTAGACTGGTCTGCTGGCAGCAAAGATAGATCAAGAGACAGATTGAGATACGTTATGGCTGGACCACCAGCTGGAATTGTACATGGAGAATGCACATGGGGACTATGGAAGGGGCTTCTCAGCACACTCTCTCTCTGACTCCCTGTCTCTTTGTGTCTTTCTATCTATCTCAGTTTCTGTCTGTCTCTCTGTCTCCCTTCTCTCTCCCCTCTCCCCCTCCCTCTCTCTGCCATTCAAGTGGCCTCAGGTCACTTGAACCTGTGGTAGGCTGGATAATTTTTATACGTACCTCTGTAGCATCCCTCCCTAGGACCTCTGGACTGGATAGAAACCATCTTTCTGGAATGTGTAGTATCTTGTTTCTCAGAGATACCCACCCCTTGTTATTTCTTCCTCTAGATGCCCAGTTATGAGAATGGATTTCCCCTCAGAAGTTGACCCCCCAAGTCAAAACTTCATCCTTCGCCTGCTTTTTCTTGCTCTAAGAAATGAGGTCCCCCCCTTTGGGAGCAGGATGAAGAACTTCCCCGTGTCTGTCTTGATTAGTGCCTGCTGCCCACATCTTCTGGCTCTGGCTCTGTCTTAGCACACATTCTGAACCTGTGCACTGATGTTTTTGAATTAAAACCCTGTTGATACCTGTTGCAGTCTGTCTTCCTGGTACCTACCCCAGCCCTAACATTTTCAGGGAGATAGAAAAGAACACAAAATTCATCTGGAGTGTCATTTCTATATGCTTCCTGGTTGTTTTAAATTTTAAAACAGCTACTCATTGTGTCTATGAGCATGTTTTACATGATAGCCATTGGTTCAGATGATGTCAAAGTTCACAGAGCAGTAGAGAAAATCCCTGGTCATTTATATGACCACTTTCAGAGGTCAATCTTCCTCACCTCTGGCTCTTCAGTGGTCTAGAATTTTGTGGATGACAGAGTTTGCTGATAAAAGCTGTAGGTGGAGAGATGATCTTGGCAGTGGGTGGACAGGTATGAGATCGCCTGCATTCAGAATGAGACACTGAGCTTTCATCCCGTCCCCTGTACTCTACTCGCCAAGATGCTTGGCTTGGTGTGGGCTTTGATATTCTCTTGCTACCTAGGCTCTCCCCTGGAACAGTGATATAGCAGAACTCAGTTTCAGGCCCACTTTGGACTATATAGTGATCCTTTCTGTGCATGCTCCCTAACTCAGGAACTAGCAGTTCATCTCAGGAGATGAGAAATAAACATCAGAAAATGGATAAAGCCAACACAAGGGCAGTGAGACTCAAATCAGGTGTATCCACGGTGAGTGATCTCCTGTCGCACGTTTAATTTGTATCTCATGGCAAGAAGGCACACTTTTCATCTGTCCAGGGCCATGTTTCTAGGCTCTCTCTGGTAAGCTCTGCTGCAGAAGGATAGGTGGGCTGCTGCAGAGAGTTGAAGGGCGTTAAGTCCTACTACCGGGGCACAGCTTGGCTAGGACAGAAAGCTCATGGACAGGCAGCTAGATTAGATACAGCTGGTGGAAGGCCTGTAGGAATCCATCCGGTAGGCTGTGGGTATTAAAGGTTCTGGAAGGTGAGTTAGGTGGCTACTGGAAACTGCAAGAGGCCAAAGTTGATTCAAATGCCAAAAGAGACAAAGCAAAATGGCTTTTCCTGGTCTTCAGATGATGACAGTGTTGTTGCTACAACCTCCTATTCAGCCAGGCATACATCTGCTTGTCCAGCTATGCATGCAAGGCTGCTCTCTGGATGCCACACTGCTGTCCGACCCTGTCCCATCTCCCACTCCTCACTTCCTCCCATCTTGCACCTTGGGCTGTGGTCTTCATTTTCACAGTGTGCAGCTTGCTCTTATCTTCCAGTTCCCACGCATACCAGTTCCTCTGTTCTGAAGCCCTCTTTCCCTCCCGCCTCCCTTCTGCCCTTGCTGCCTGCTCTCTTTCTCACCATTACCTTTACGACTTGATGTCCATACTTTGTGCTACTCCCTCCAGCTAGGGCCTCTCCTTGCCGCCCTTATCACCTACTCAGCTCCCTTATTGGTCTGTCACAGAATTACCTTCTCATTTGGCTCTCCACCACAAGCTTTTATGGACCTTATTTATTCATTTTAACCCCTAATACCTGACCCAGAACCTGACATGGAGCAGACACTTTAAACATTCTTACTAAATGAACAGTGTAGTTTAAATATTAATTTGAACTATTTTATACAAAAGAAAGCTCCACACGTTACAAAGTCCTATAATGGTTTAAGGATGGTGAGATCCTAGCATCATGGCTCTCAGAGGTTGGGCTCTGGCACTAACGTGTCGTGATCTCTTCTCCAGAGAGTCAGTGGACCAATGCTTACAATACATTTGCATTATAATAAAAGATATATTGTTATATCCATCAAAAGCTTGTTGAACAAATCAGGACATTTGGAGAGAGAGAAAGACTTTCCTGTGATCTTCGTTCAAGGGAAGAATTAAGAGCTTAGTATGCAGTTGAACCTGAGACTGATGTGGAAGTGTGAGCACAGTCAAAGCATTAAGTTCCTGGCCAGAGCTTTGGTGGGAAGAGCAGTGGGGAATATTAGCTGGATGCTTTTATAGGCAATGCAGAAATTCTCTTACAGTTTTCAACATTGTTTTGTAAGTTTGATTCTTCAAGTTCCCACTAGAATTCTAGATGCAAACCATTGCTCCAGAAAGAGTGGTCAGCCCACCAATAATAAGCCACAAGCCCTGGGGGAAGGCTTTTCGGGGACATCAGTGGCCCCTTTTCCCATAGATCTCCTGCCATTTTTCAAGATGATTATGTGATAAAAAGTCAGGGGCTGCACCCCCTTGTATTTTTATGAAACTCTTATCCTTTGGCAAGCATTGCAAATATGTCTGTCCTTCCACTCCCAGTATTGAATCATTTCCCAGTAGCAATCTCCATCTGGCTGGTTATAAGTAAGTGCCTTTCAGACAACTGTAAGAGGGAAGGATGTTGACACAGAATGTCGAAATCACGGTGTGAGAACTTGTGCTGGTTTCCTGCCAGTGGTTAGATTTTAATCATGATTTGGTAGCTGGTTCTCTTTAATATTCTATAACTCTTCCCTATTTCTATTAACTTTAGACCTTCTTAATCTGAGCTAAAATCTTGGATTGTGGTTTTTGGTAGTGTTTTTAATTTCTCCTCCAGTCATATAAATTGTTCAATATGCTGCAAGATTATGTTGGTAGATGTAATCAGATGTTGGTGAAATATTTCCCATAAAGATTATATAATTTTTATCCTTGTTAATATTTTTTACTATAAATTATATATTTTTGTTAAAATCTAACATCACCATGCAAGCCTTTATTTGATATTTGAGTGGTACCTCTTTTTACAATCTTTTGTTTTAGGCATGACTTTTATAGACAGGACATAGCGTTATTTTTTTTTTAATTAATTATTTTTTTTTAATTTTCATATTTTATTTACATTTCAAATGTTTCCCCCTTTCCAGATCTCCCCTTTGGAACCTCCCCATTCCCTCCGCCCTCCCTCTGCCTCTATGGGGGTATTCTCCAACCCACCTCCCCACCCCACCCCACACCCACTCTCGTCTTCCCTCTTTGACCTTCTCCTCTACTGGGGGATATAACACCCTCAGGCCCAAGGGCCCCTCCTCCCCCTGACGGGTAACAAGACCCTCCTCTGCAGTCTTTGTGGCCAGCACTATGGGTCCCTCCATGTGTATTCTTTAGTTGGTGGATCAGTCTCCAGAAGTATGGGGGGGGGGTCAGGTCAGTTGCCAGTGTTGCTACCTCCCTGGGCCTGCACACTCCCTCAGCTCCTTCAGTCCTTTCTCCAAGCCTTCCGTCTGGGACCTCGTACTCAGTACCACTGTTCCTGTGAAGTGACTCTTGGGTATTTCAAACTTTTAAGCTAATAACCACTTAACAGTGAGTACATACCATTTTCATTCTTTTGTGACTGCGTTACCTGGCTCAGAATGATGTTTTCAAGATCCATCCATTTTTCTACGAATTTCATGAAGTCATTGTTTTTAATAGCTGAGTAGTATTCCATTGTGTAACTGTACCACATTTTCTGTATCCATTCCTCTGTGGAGGGACATCTGGGTTGTTTCCAGCTTCTGGCTATTATAAATATGGCTGCTATGAACATAGTGGAACATGTGTTTTTATTACATGTTGGAGCATCTTCTGGGTATATGCCCAGGAGTGGAATAGCTGGATCCTCAGGTAGTATTATGTCCAACTTTCTGAGGGTCTGCCAAACTGATTTCCAGAGAGGTTGTATCAACTTACATTCCCACCAGCAATGGAGGAGTGTTCCTCTTTCTCCACATCCTCGCCAACATCTGCTGTCACCTGAGTTTTTGATCTTAGCCATTCTGACTGGTGTGAGGTGGAATCTCAGGGTTGTTTTGACTTGCATTTCCCTGATGACTAAGGATGTTGAACATTTCTTTAGGTGCTTCTTGGCCATTTGAGTTTCCTCAGTTGAGAATTCTCTGTTTAGCTCACTTCCCCATTTTTTGATAGAGTTATTTGTATCTCTGGAGTCTAGCTTCTTGAGTTCTTTGTATACATTGGATATTAGCCCTCTATCAGATGTAGGATTGGTAAAGATCTTTTCCCAATCTGTAGGTTGCCGTTTTGCCCTAATTACAGTGTCCTTTGCCTTACAGAAGCTTTGTAATTTTATGAGGTCCCATCTGTCAATTCTTGACCTTAGAGCACAAGCCAATGTTCAAGAACATTTCCCCTGTGCCCAAGTGTTCGAGACTCTTCCCTACTTTCTCTTCTATTAGATTCAGTGTATCTGGTTTTATGTGAAGGTCCATGATCCACTTGGACTTGAACTTTGTGCAGGGAGATAGGAATGGATCAATTCTCAATCTTCTACATGTAGACCGCCAGTTGATCCAGCACCATTTGTTGAAGATGCTGTCTTTTTTCCACTGTATGGTTTTAGCTCCTTTGTCGAAGATCAAGAGACCATATGTGTGTGGATTCATTTCTGGGTCTTCGATTCTATTCCATTGATCAACCTGCCTGTCACTGTACCAATACCATGCAGTTTTTATCACTACTGCTCTGTAGTACAGCTTGAGGTCAGGGAGGCTGATTCCCCCAGAAGACCTTTTATTGTTGAGGATAGTTTTTGCTATCCTGGGTTTTTTGTTATTCCATATGAATTTGAGAATTGTTCTTTCTAGGTCTACAAAGAATTGAATTGGGATTTTGATGGGGATAGCATTGAATCTGTATATTGCTTTTGGCAGGATGGCCATTTTAACTATGTTAATCCTGCCGATCCATGAGCATGGGAGATCTTTCCATCTTCTGAGGTCTTCTTCGATTTCTCTCTTCAGAGATTTGAAGTTCTTGTCATACAGATCTTTCACTTGTTTGGCTAGAGTCACACCAAGATATTTTATATTGTTTGTGACTATTGTAAAGGGTGTCATTTCCCTAATTTCTTTCTCAGCCTGTTTATCTTTCGAGTATAGGAAGGCTACTGATTTGCTTGAGTTAATTTTGTATCCAGCCACTTTGCTGAAGTTGTTTATCAGCTGTAGCAGATCTCTGGTGGAGTTTTTTGGGTCACTTAAGTATACCATCATATCATCTGCAAATAGTGATATTTTGATTTCTTCCTTTCCAATTTGTATCCCTTTGATTTCCTTTTGTTGCCTGATTGCTCTAGCTAGAACTTCAAGTACTATGTTGAATAGATAGGGAGAGAGAGGGCAGCCTTGTCTAGTCCCTGATTTTAGTGGGATTGCTTCAAGTTTCTCTCCATTTAGTTTGATGTTGGCCATTGGTTTGCTGTATATTGCTTTTACTAAGTTTAGGTATGCTCCTTGAATTCCTGATCTTTCCAAGACTTTTATCATGAAGGGATGTTGAATTTTGTCAAATGCTTTTTCAGCATCTAACGAGATGACCACGTGGTTTTTTTCTTTGAGTTTGTTTATGTAGTGGATTACATTAATGGATTTCCGTATATTGAACCAACCCTGCATCCCTGGGATGAAGCCTACTTGATCATGGTGAATGATTGTCTTGATGTGTTCTTGGATTCGGTTTGCAAGAATTTTATTGAGTATTTTTGCATCAATATTCATAAGGGAAATTGGCCTGAAGTTTTCTTTTATTATTGGGTCTTTGTGGGGCTTTGGTATCAGTGTAACTGTGGCCTCATAGAATGAATTGGGTAGTGTTCCTTCTGTTTCTATTTTATGGAATAGTTTGAAGAGTATTGGTATTAGGTCTTCTTTGATAGAATTCTGCACTGAACCCATCTGGTCCTGGGCTTTTTTTGGTTGGGAGACTTTTAATGACTGCTTCTATTTCTTTAGGAGTTATGGGACTGTTTAGATGGTTTATCTGATCCTGATCTAACTTTGGTAATTGGTATCTGTCTAGAAACTTGTCCATTTCCTCCAGATTTTCCAATTTTGTTGCATATAGGCTTTTGTAGTAGGATCTGATGATTTTTTTAATTTCCTCAGAGTCTGTTGTTATATCTCCATTTTCATTTCTAATTTTGTTAATTTGGATACTGTCTCTGTGCCCTCTGGTTAGTCTGGCTAAGGGTTTATCTATCTTGTTGATTTTCTCAAAGAACCAGCTCTTGGTTTTGTTGATTCTTTGTATAGTTCTTTTAGTTTCCACTTGGTTGATTTCAGCCCTTAATTTGATTATTTCTTGCCTTTTACTCCTCTTGGGTGTATTAGCTTCTTTTTGTTCTAGAACTTTCGGATGTGCTGTTAAGCTGTTAGTGTATGCTCTCTCCAGTTTATTTTTGGAGACATTCAGAGCTATGAGTTTTCCTCTTAACACTGCTTTCATTGTGTCCCATAGGTTTGGGTAAATTATACTTTCATTTTCATTGAATTCTAGGAAGTGTTTAATTTCCTTCTTTATTGCTTCCTTGACCAACTTATCATTAAGCAGTGCATTGTTCAGCCTCCATGTGCATGTGGGCTTTCTGTTGTTGTTGTTGCCATTGAAGACCATCCTTAATCCATAGTGATCTGATAGGAGGCATGGGATTATTTCAATCTTCTATCTGTTGAGGTTTGTTTTGTGACCAATTATATGATCAATTTTGGAGAAGGTGACATGAGGTGCTGAGAAGAAGGTATATTCTTTTGATGCAGGATGAAATGTTCTATAGATATCTGTTAAACCCATTTGGTTCATAGCATCTGTTAGTTTCACTGTGTCTCTGTTTAGTTTATGTTTCCAAGATCTGTCCATTGTTGATAGTGGAGTGTTGAAGTCTCCCACTATTATTGTGTGAGGTGCAATGTGTGCTTTGAGCTTTAGTAGAGTTTTTTTTATGAAAGTGGGAGCTCTTGCATTCGGGGCATAGATGTTCAGAATTGAGAGTTCTTCTTGGTAGATTTTTCCTTTGATGAGTAAGAAGTGTCCTTCCTCATCCTTTTTGATGAATTTTGGTTGAAAGTCAATTTTATCTGATATTAGAATGGCTACTCCAGTCTGTTTCTTGGGGCCATTTGCTTGGAAAATTGTTTTCTAGCCCTTTACTCTGAGGTAGTGTTTATCTTTAATACGGAGGTGCGTTTCCTGGATGCAGCAAAATGCTGGGTCCTTTTTATGGATCCAGTCTGTCAGTCTATGTCTTTTTATTGGGGAGTTGAGACCATTGATGTTAAGAGATATTAAAGAATAGTGATTGTTATTTCCTGTTATTTTTGATGTTGTTTATATTGTTTGTGTGGCTATCTTCTTTTGAGTTTGTTGAAAGATTACTTTCTTTCTTTTTCTTGAGTGTAGTTTCCCTCTTTGCGTTGGCATTTCCCATGTATTATTCTTTGTAGGGCTGGGTTTGTGGAAACATACTGTGCAAATTTGGATTTGTCGTAGAATATTTTGGTTTCACCCTCTATGATTATTGAGAGTTTTGCTGGGTATAGCAGCCTGGGCTGGCATTTGTGTTCTTTTAGAGTCTGTATGAGTTCTCCCCAGGATTTTCTAGCTTTCATAGTCTCTGGTGAGAAGTCTGGTGTAATTCTGATAGGTCTGCCTTTATATGTTACTTGCCCCTTTTCCCTTACTGCTTTTAATATTCTTTCCTTGTTTTGTGTATTTGGTGTTTTGACTATAATGTGACGGAAGGAATTTCTTTTCTGGTCCAGTCTATTTGGAATTCTGTAGGCTTCTTGTATATTTATGTTCATCTCTTTCTTTAGTTTAGGGAAGTTTTCTTCTATAATTTTGTTGAAGATATTTACTGGTCCTTTAAGTTGGGAGTCTTCACTCTCTTCTATACCTATTATCCTCAGGTTCTGTCTTCTCATTGCATCCTGGATATCTTGGATGTTTTGGTTTAGGAGCTTTTTGCATTTTGTGTTTTCTTTGACTGTTGTGTCCATGTTTTCTATGGTATCTTCCACACCTGAGATTCTCTCTTCCATCTCTTGTATTCTGTTGGTGATGCTTGCATCTATGATTCCTGATTTCTTTCCTATGATCTCTAATTCCTGGGTTGTCTCCCTTTGTGATTTCTTTATTGTTTCTATTTCTGTTTTTAATTCTTGAATGGTTTTGTTCATTTGTTTGATTGTGTTTTCCTGTATTTCTGCCCGTTTGATTGTGTTTTCCTGTAATTCTTCAAGGGATTTTTGTGTGTCCTCTTTAAGGGCTTCCAGTTGTTTACCTGTGTTCTCTTGTATTTCTTTAAGGGAGTTATTTATTTCCTTCTTAAAATCTTCTATCATCCTCTTGATAAGTGATTTTAAGTCTGAGTCTTCCTTTTCGGGTGTGTTGGGGTATCCAGGGCTGGCTGTGGTGGGAGATCTGGGTTCAGCTGAAGCCAAGTAGTCTTGGTTTCTGTTCCTGGTGTTCTTGCCCTTGCCTTTCGCCATCTGGTTATCTCTGGAGTTAGCTGGCCTTTCTCTCTCTGACTGTGGCTTGTCTTCCTTCAAGCTCAGATGTCAATATTCCTGGGAGACCAGTTCTCTCTTCCAGCTGTTCTTCAGACCCTGCATCTGGAGTACTCATGTTGCTGGCTCCTCAGCACAAGTGGGCGGGTAGCTTTCTCCCTGAGCTACTTGTATATGGAGAAGCCTGTTGGCCCAGGCGGGGTTTCTAGCCACAGGTGGAAGCAGGCAGGCTCTTACCTCCAGGCTTTTCCTCGGTCCCTTTGTCTGGAGCCCGCCTTCCGCTGCCCCCTCAGCACAAATGGGCGGGTAGCTTTCTCTCTGAGCTACTTGTATATGGAGAGGCCTGTTGGCCCAGGTGGGGTTTCTGGCCACAGGTGGAAGCAGGCCCAGGGCATAGCTTTATTGAGAAAACACAGTAGATATTTTGCTTCTACTGAAAAGTGAATTTAGCACACTTATATTTAGTGTGATTTCTTGTCTATTTTGACTTATTCTAAATATTTTACATTTTCTGCTTCTACCTAATTTGTTTGTTTTGGTTTTTCAAGACAGTGTTTCCCTGTGTAGTCTTGGCTGTCCTGGAATTCAAGTCTGTAGACTAGGCTGGCCTCAAACTCGTAGAGATGCCCAATTATTGGAATTGAAGGCATGCATTACCACTTTCTGGCACTCCTACCCAATTTGTTTGCATTTCTGTGTTATTCCTATTTTGTATGAGAATGTGATATTAGAATACAGCCTCTGCTCAGGCCTCTTCTCATAGGTATGCTATTTGGACATTGTCTGTGCATACCTAGCTAACAGACTTGCTGGTGCTGTGACATCCCAACAGTGCTATATCCCACTCTCCACTTCTTTCCCTGCTTCCTGCCTTGGAATAAGAGAGATGGGCTACAGGCTTTTGTTGTGAACTGCTTCCACACTAAATAAAAGGTACAAGAAGAGACTCCCTGCCATGCAGGCTCTGATTCTCTTCAGATACTCTGCATGCTGTCTGTCTCTGATGGTGGGGCCTAACTCTACTTGAAGTCCCTCCCATGCTATTGCCCCTCTATCTAGCTGTTCATGGTGTTAATAATGTTTTTAATAAACTCCTTAGGTCCTCACGGTCCATCTCAGTGTCAGGTCCCCATGGTCCATCTCAGTGTCCTCTCAAATCATCCTCTTTATTCAGAACCTAACCAACCAATCTAATTCAAGATTGAATGTCACACTATCTCTTAACAGCTAAGGCATCTCTCTCCCCCCACTTTAACTAGTTACTTCTAAATGTAATAATATGTTTGGTTAATGTAACAATAGATAATACAAACAATAGTTATTGTAACCTTTTCTATGAACTATGAGGTTCTTCAGTTTTTAGATTCTACCTTCCTAGCGTCAGTAAGATACATTCTTTTTTACTTTTATCTTATACAAGCCGGTCTTCATCAATGATGCTGAGGGAGTAGGAGTTAGACAGATTTCCTTTAGACAGACATAGCTATGTAATAAAGGTGGCAAACTTCTAAGAGGATTGGCTTCTTCCTTACCCTTCTGACTTGAGACAAAAACCTGATAGCTTAAAACAAAGGCTTTGGACCCCATCCCCCAACCCCTCCCCCTGAACACTAGCGTGTTCCCTGCTGAGGGACTGGCCCAGGCCAGATCAGGACATGCTACATAACACACTGGCCCAGGCCAGATCAGGACATGCTACATAACACACTGG
>JADRCH010000112.1:4086769-4100810 GCA_019843965.1 Rhynchomys soricoides
ACACACACACACACACACACACACACACACACACACACACACTAAATTAAACTAAAATAAAAATAAAATGGTTTGTATTTCAATAAAAGGTAGAAAACAGATATTCCAGAAATGTCAGCAGTCACTTTCAAAGTATCCGTTGAGGCCCCAAACTGCTCTGTGAGCCTCAGTGCATTCAAACCCCGGAGTGCTGGCTTCTGGAGAACTCATGCCACCTGCAAATGCTGCTGAGTAACCTGTGTTCTGTTTATGGTTTTATTTTCTGCTTTTAAATGAAAGTATTTCTGCAAATAACATTTTAAAATAATGATTTCCTAATTCTGAGTGTGTAGAAATTTCAATCACCATCTCATAAATCGTTGACTATGATAGATCAAACACTTACCTGTTCCCTAAGTCAAAGTTCATAAGAACTTTGGCGAGTGACAGCTGTTTCTTAGTGTCAGAGGCTCTTCAAGTCTAGAGTATACAGCTCATGTCTTTAGCCCCCATTCTGATGCAGGGCTCTTGAAATTTCCAGGTTGTCAGTTACTTTCCAGTGCACCAGTGAGGGTTTTTTTCCCCCCTTCCACCTGAATTGTAAATGCCTTCAGACAGGAATGTTGGTCTTCCTGGAAATTCTGCAGATCTCTAGAACAGTGCATTGACTATGTCGGTCCTTGATTGATTAGTGTACACTTTTCATACCTCCCAGGACAGATCCACTTTCCTTTCCTTTTGTATGTAATGGTGCAGTAAAAAAAAAAAGAAAACCAAAAAACCCCCAAACAATAATAACAAAAAACCTTCTGAAATGACTGCTCCATTAAGGGGAAGGTTTTTACTGTGAATGAGAGAGAGAGAGAGAGAAAGAATCATCCAGGGTCATCTGGAAAAATCCAGAGCAGAGAGAGAGAAAGATGTAGACCAGACATGGCCAGGGCTATTCTTAAACTGAAGAATGCACACATCCATGGTTGACCAATTAAAACAAGTTTTACCCAGTACTGGCCAGGAAGATGGACACTGGCAAGTCCATACTGAGGATTCCCAGAAAATGGCACCAAATTAGGTTATTCAGGTGCTCATAAAGGCAGAGCCCAGAAAGCCATGGTACTTCCTACTTCTGTCCAATCGGAGACAAGCATACATCCCGATGTACTTTCTGCTTACACAGCTCCTGACTCCATGTGATCAAGCACATCCTGTGCAGTTGGGGCAACAAACCTAGTTTACTGAAGTGAAAACACATGACTTGTTATCTTATGTGGACAACAGCCCAGCATTCCAGGAACATATCTGTCCTTGGGCAAATGGGCTTACAAGTTAACTTTAGCCCTTATTCTATCTTCAAGAGAAGAGAGAAAGTGAGAGATGATGGTAGAGACACAAGAGAGCAAGAGCAGGAATGGTAGAGGACAGCAGGTTGTAAGGACGCTGAATAGCCACAGGGAGGGAAGAGGTGAGCTGGAGCAGGTCTGGCGGTGGAGGGTAGAGACAGGTTGGAAAGGTCAGGATGCCAGTGTGGGGTGTATAATGGGTGCTTGTGTGTAGTGACAGAGGTATTCTGAGGCCAGTATAGACTTTTATATGTAACCACAGGAATATGTCAGTGGAAAGCCGTATGTCTCTTTTGCCGGAAGCCAGGAAAATGACTCCTTTTGTGGGACAAGAATCTGTCCCTCAAGTTCCTGAGGAATGCTGGCTTTTATCTAACAACTTGAGGTCCTTCTGTAGTCCAACTTAGGTTCATTTCTAGACTATGCACTAAGACCTAACAATGTGTTTTCCTTTCTTCTTACTACCTGCTTCTTAAAAACCCACCAGGGCTCTTCAGTGCTACTGAATTAAGTCCAGAGTCCTCTATGAGCCATAAGCAATGCAGCATTGCAGCCCAAAAAGTGTTCAGTAGCCCCTTTACCCATGAATGATGTATTTTAAGGCCCCAGTAGAGCCCGCTAATTCCCAAGGTGGACCATGTTTTCCCTATACATGAATACTCTAGATAGAGTTTAATTTGTAAACTAAGTCCAGCAAGAATTTAACAGCACCTGGCAGTAAAACAGAGTATAGCAAAAGAGGATCTTGGCAATTGGGGGCCAAAGAACACCATAAGATCCACACATGCAACAGATAGCTAAAAAGGTTGAGTTATAAAGGAGCCAGAGCAGCTGGGAAGAGGGAAGCCCTGCCTAATACCTGAGCTGAAGAGTTTAGGGTAGGGGATAGGATATGCCAGCTAGGATGACCCTGTAATAGGTAGAGACTGAGGGATTCTGGGAGAACCTGGTGGTCAGTATCTGCTGTGATATGTCAGTGGGCACCTCAGTTAGTAGTTTGTCCCAGGTTTGAGACCTAACAAGTAATTCTTTTACTTTTTACTGAAACAATAATCTATTTATTATTTTTATTTTATGTGTATTAATGTTTTGCCTGCATGTATGTCTGTGCAAGGGTGTCAGATCTTGGAGTTATAGACAATTGTGAGCTGCCATGTGAGTTCTGGGAGTTGAACCTGGGACCTCTGGAAGAGCAGTCAATGCTCTTAACTGCTGAGCCATCTCTTCCCCCCCCAAAAAAAGTAATTCTTTACCTCTTGAACTAATATATATGTATTTTTAATTTCATAATTTATTCATAATTTTATTGTTAGTAGACCACTAATCTAGAAATTTTAAACAAATACTTAGCAAAGGCACCTTGGGCCTTTGTTAGGAACTTAAATAACTCAAAGGTTATTCTATGTGACTTGAGATAATATGATGCCTAAGCTTGCCACTGGGCAGTTCTGGTAAGAGCTGGTCCTCAACAGCAAGCCTCTACAGGCCACTATACAGCCCAGATCCAAAGCCTAGACTAGGACAGGCCTTCATATGATAGTGAGCTAACCCCAAGTGGTGTTGATGAAGTGAACCAGCCTCAAGCTTACAGCCAATGAAATGATACACAATTTGGAGCTTGGGGATGGTCTCTAGGATCACATTGCTGTGCTCCCAGACACGGCTTCTCCAGCCTGTGTTGTCTATCTACTAGAGGACTTGAGACTCTGTGTATGGCCCTGGCCTCCGTGACCACTGAACTTCCCACACTGTTGCTGGGCCCACGCAGGCTGGCCTGTCAGCACTAGCTATTGGCCTATGCTCCCAAGGACCTCCTACGCCTGTGTCAGTGCCGTTCTCCTAGCTCACCACAGCTGAAGGACTTCATGTTCTATGTAGGTTCAGCCCTTACACTTCTGAAGCATCCTCATGGGAGATTCCCCATGGGGAACCCTGTAGTAGTATTTCTCACATGATGAGACGTCTGTTTAACTTCTATGTCAGCAAGACGTTATAAGGAATGTTAGTGTGAATAAACCAAGCATATCTGAGAGACAAATCTTGTGCAGACATCCTGATTGCTGGGTGCTTGATAGTCCTCAGGCCGTGCTCTCTGCAGCTCTCCTTGTGTCGGGGAATCAGAATCTAGATGCTTCTAAGCTCAGGTATACCCCTGGAGAGTCTTATAGGCACTCAGAATAGCTCAGGGGCCTCTGAGTATGGCATAGTCAGCTCTGAGCAGCCTCCTCCTTCTGACTGCTGTTATGTTTAGCCTCCTAGAGGAACGAAGCTAGCTCGAATGGCCCTCCACGGTAAGTGTCTCTTGTCAAATGAAGGCAGCTTCCAGATGGACTTGGAGGAGGCAGCTTGTGTCTAGTCTGTCACTGGGGAAAGCCCTCCTAACCTTTGAGCTACAGGCAATTCTCTGTCCAACCAGGAAGCAAGGGTAGAAAAATAAGGCCCTTGGGGTCACTGTCTTATCTCCAAACTCCTACTGGATTTCTTCTGACTGGCAGGGCTTAATCCAGGTGATAAAAACAACAGAAGCCAGAAAAGAGGAAGCAGGTGGGCTAGGGAGACATTGACTAGGAGTCTGGAGATGGCATGCAACCTGCAGCCTCTGTTTTCTCTTTGAAAAACAAGAAATGATCATTAAGTAGACTCTAAGTTCTGAGAGGAGACTTCAGCCCTGGGAACAGGAAAGTAATGCATCTAAGATCCAAGACTTGGCTTAAATTTTATGGACACACACACACACACACACACACACATTTGAGACAGGGTCTCATGTATTCCAGCTGGCCTTGAACTTGCTATGAAGTTAAAGAAGACCTTAAACTTCAGATCTTCCCTCTTTTAACTCTGAGTGCTGAGTTTATAGGTATGCACCCCCCCTCCCTCCAAGTGTGTAGGGCTCAAGCCTTGAACTTCTTCACTCCAGGCTATCAAACATACTATCAAAAGAGCTTTATCTCCAGCCTTGATAGATATCTTGTTTCCATCTTTGCTTTGACTGCTAGGAGGTTCACAGCCACAATCCTAGTTGACCTTCAGTTTCTAAGTCCCACTAGCAGGTGGTGAGAAGAGTGGGGGTGGAGAGGCCTATGAGGGTGCTTATGGGGAAGGCTCATGGCATATCTCAGTCTCTGCTCTGTTTCTCTAGCTTCTATGTCCGTGTCAGCCATTATCTTTCTGTTTATATGGTCATTGTTTGCCAGTGCATTTTATGAGGTTTTGAAAATGGCATCAGACTGCTTTGGTATAAGCAATACAACACCAATCAGGGAGGGGCAGTGATGTCACAGTCATGGCTCGATGTCCTCACTTCTTGATCACCATCTTAGGAAGGTTGAGTCCTCTCTTAGAGCCTCTTCTGTTTATCTGTAAGACAGTTGTACTGCTGCACCGTAAGCCTTGCCTGCCCAAGGCATGTGGGACTGATCCACGAGGTATAGGGTGCAGAAGGGTGATACCAATTGCAAGTCGGTCCCAGCTGCTGTTTGAGGTCATTCTGGGTGAGCAGTATTGGAGGCAGAACTTCCAAATAGGAGCAGGAGTGCACATGGATGTAGGCTGCAGCAGCAGGTGACAGATGAAGGAGGTATGAGGAGAGTGAGGCAGGCAGGAGACTGCAGGAGCTGGAGAAGAAGGCACCAGCTTTCTGTGTGGGACCAGAATGAGAGGCAAGGACTCTTACTAGTTCCTTTTGCTTGGATGAGAAAGGCCCTTTGGCTCCTGGCCTATGAGACACAGGGCAGACTGTATCAACAAACCTTTCAACCAGAGCCCCCTGGTAGAGTCTAGGCTGTTTGCCTGGGGATGCTCTAGAAGCCATGGAGAGCACTTTGTGCAAGAGTGCTTCCCCCAGCTCTGCTCTCTGACCCTGGTTGCTTCTTCTGGAACTGACGCTGTCCTATCAGAGCCACCAGCAAGGTGGCCTTCAAGGCAGTGGAGAACGTGTGCTTGCTTGACTGTGCCCACCAAGATAGGCTTGTGTTAGTCATGGATCTGCTGTGACTTGCTACATGACAGCATGCGTGAATGTAGACGCACAAGTGTGCGCGCGCGCACACGCACACACACACACACACACACACACACACACACACACTGAAGCTCTCAGGCCTGAGGTTGTAATGAAGAAGCAGGAAATAAGACTGAAATGATCCCTCCACTAAAGGAACTCACTCGAGTGTCAGTGAGCTCAGTGGAGGCCATCCACTGCGGTTTGCCCCTTCACTGGCCACACATAAGAATCCCATTATGGCCCTGCTGCCCTCAGAAACACCAATGGCACTTTTATTTTCTTTGCTTTGGCTTAGTGTTGTGAACCTGTCATTGTCCCATACACATTTAAAGCTCCCCTTTTGTTCCAAGTTCCTTGGGGTGACAGTGTGTGTTGTGTTCTTTCAATGCCACCTGCCAAACCCACTGACAAAGGCTGACTGAGGACTTGGTAGCAATTGTTGAGCAAATCAATGGTTCTGAGCCATTGTGCTCAGCTCTGCAGGAATCAGTAATCTGGGGTAGAGAGGTCTGGTCGGGGCTTCTGAGTCCTGAGGGACACACCTTAGCTGATTTGGAAATACAGCGGACTCCTTAGCATAGTGGGCAACAAATTATGGGTTCCCCCTCTTTCTCTCTTCCTTCCTCCCTCTTTCCTCCCCTCTCTCTCCTTCCCTTCCCTCTCTCCCTCCTCTCTTTCTCTCTCATTCCCTCTCCCTCCTCCTCTCCCTCTCTTTCTCTCTCTCCTTTCCAGACATGGTTTCCATGTAGCTGAAGATGACTTTAAACTTGCTGTGAGGTTAAGACCTTGAGTTTATTTATGATCCTCCTGCCTCAAGTGCTGAGATGCCAGGTATGTGCCTCCACATCTGCCTTGTGATGTTCTAGGATTGGAACCCAGGGCTTCATATATGCTAGGCAAACACTCTCCCAGCTCCCGTTCCAGCCTTACCCCCTCTTTTTTAGGGCTTTCCTTTTAGCTGAGATGTTCGGGGCTGTTCAACAAGACCCACTCAGCTGGCAGCTCACAAAGTTGCCATTGTCCTTAGAGAAGCGGCACAAATGGACTCTGTCCAGCTAGAGAAGTCATGGCTTGGGACGAGGCCCTGCCCAGAGTCCAGTAGGGCCCTGGTGGGGCTGGCGTCTCAGGACAGCTCAGGACTGAGTTCCCTCATGTCTTTCTCTGAGCAGCCACAGCAACATTTCCAGCACCGCTCCCCCACCCTTTGTCACATTGTTTCTTGCCTTACCCCTGTGCCTTCCCAGACTTGAAAGGTACAACCCTCCTATCAAAGGTAAGTGCGTAGAACATTCTTCCAGATCTCAAGAAAAGGAAGGCCAATCTGCTGGAAGCCAGAGGGCAGGAGGATGGTGAATAGGGCCTAGGCATGCACTGTCTTAGGTGAAACAATGATCCTAACCCAATATTCCACCCAGTGGCACTGTCATTCACAAGCCTTGGATAAGAAGTAAGGGCCTCTGCTGCTCCAGGTTAACTGGACACGTGGTCTCTGCTTGGGATAGTCATGGAGTTCAGTCTTTATGCAGAGACACTGAGGTGGCCACACATGTGTTTAGGAAGGTGTCGAGATGCAGAACCAGCACAGGCTGTCAGAAGGAGGTTGTCTCTAAGCTGGGATACAGCCCTTTAGAATGGCCTATGTCGCTCATCTCTGATATGTTCACAGATGATGCGGATATGCTAAACTAGAACCTGGTACTTATCCAGAGGCCAGGCCTTGACTCTGAACCTGTATCACTCTTGCCTCTTTTTGTTTAAATATCCATGGGTTTATGATACAGAGGGGAAGGAAACTGATTTTTAAACAAATCTCTGTTTACCAAATAAAAATTAGCATTATTGTGTTGGTCTCAGAAGTGAAATTTATTTGAACGTTTGCAGGTTTGTGGAATGTAGTCAGAAGAAGGAAGTCCCCATGGCCTGAAGCATGGGTCTCAGTAGAAGGTTTCGGCTCTCTGATTTTTTGTCCTCTCTGACTTTTTCATTCTTGAGCTTTGACCCTCAGTCATACTGCCACACCCCAGCCTTGCCCACATTAGAGACCATAGCCTGCTGGACTGATGCCCATCTTGGCCTAGGTCCCTGCCTTTTTTTCTTGGCTTCAGCATGTATGTGGGGAAGTCGCCACACCTCATTTTATTTCCTTTATGCCTCTGCACCGACTCCCCGCGCCAGCTCCTGTCTCCCAGTCTCACCTGTGTTCTCTGCCACTATAGTCTCAAACCTTCTGTTTCCACTTTCCAGACAAAAGCCCTGGGATCGCCAGGTACTGATTTTTCCACTCTCCCAGAAGTTGAGTGGATACGGGGCCCCTTATGTGTAGCCCAATCCTAGCTGCCCGTGGCTGCTTGGTAGTGCTTCAGTAGACCTTTGACCCTGGTTCTTTTCTCCTGGTCAGATCTGTAGGACAGTTTTCACAAGGTGGAGGTAGACTGTAGGTTGAGAAGGACTCAAGAGCAGGGCAGGTGGAGAGATGTGGGTTCATGGAATATTGACTGTCAGCAAAGCTGCAGACTAGATGGACCATGGGGAGAAAGAAAAGCAGTGGATGGGACAGGCCCAGAGGACACATGCCCTCCACATTCCCACTTTCCTTCTGAGCTCCCTGTCACATAGATGGCACTTCTAGCTGGTATCAATGACTCAAAGCCCATTTGGGGGCCATTCTGGGTTCTTGTGTTTGCTATGAACATATTTCTCCAATATAATGGCCATCTGTGGAGTTTCCTATGCTCACTGCCTCAGCCTCATGATGGGAGTTCAGGCTCATGCCTTGTTTGTCCTTGTGTCCCCAGATGTAAAGCAAATCTGGTACACCGACAAAGTTCTTTGTGTGTTCTCGAGTGTAGATATCCTCTATGTTGAGTCAGGTTCTGAACCCATGAATGACCTGTTGAAACACACCACAAGGCCCTATATGGCAGTCTTGGGTTTTATACTACAAGCTCTTAGCAGATACATGAAGTCCAGAGCCCACTCTTTGAAAGCCAGGGGTTCAGTGCAGAAATGCTCGGGGTAAGGTAGTTCATTAGAGGAAAAAGGTCTTCCTTCTTTTAGGGTCCAAGACCCATCTACCTTTTGGGGTAGTCTCTGCTTGGCTTGCAGTCAATCCTGATGATTTTCAACACAGCATTGCTTTGCTATGTGCCTCCTGATGCACCTCATACCATTCCACCCTCCAAGTGTACAGCTAAGTTTTAGACTCTAAGGTAGATCTGACTTGGGGTACACTTGATCTCATTCTGCTCTGTCAGTGGTGTCTAACTTTTTAGACTGTAGTGGGCACTGATGGCATCTGTGTTTCCTTTTCATCTTTCCCTTGCATTCACAGATCCAGGTAGAGACTGAAGGGAAAAGGGGACCCTTCAGTTGGGCATCTTTACTGGAAGGCATAGCCCCAACATCAGTCCCTCTGGACCATAAACTTTCTGATGGAAGAAATGACTCCACATCTTACTTCTGTCCAAAGACCAATGGAAGCCACTGTTTAACCCAAACTGGAATCCAACAGGAATCCTTAGATGACCTGAACAGGCTCAACTCATGCCCTGTGGCCATGCTCATACATGCTCTGGCTTGGAGGTAGCCTAGTCAATTCTCCCATGTCTCCAACATACTTGGGACCATATGTCCATGATTTGGAGGGGCAGTTGCGATTGCCAAGCACTTAGAGGTGCTCAGAACAGTTCTTTGTGCAGAAACTGCCCAAGGAGGTCCATGGCAGTTGCCCCTTATCTGGATAAGAGTTGCCCTTGGATGCCATTCAGTTTCCTTCTTCTTCTTCTTTGCTCTGAAACAAACTATTAGGATATATTTTAGTGTCTTGAACAAACTCACTCTAAAGCCAAAATACACTTCCATTGTCAATGACTGATTTGGTTTCCTGGTGTACCAATAGTATCCGATAGTATAATTAATGCAGTTGGACATCTGAGGATCGGGTTTTACTTCAAAGTCTGCCATGGGTGATGGTGCAATCCTTGTGAGGGAGGATCTCTCTGAGAGAGCTGTCCCCACAGTCTGAGAACCCTGGTCAGCACAGAAACCAAACCTGGAATGTAGCTTGCCTTTGGATGAAATTAGAGGCAGACTTCAGTCCCTAACTTCACAGCATCCCACTAGAATCAAGTGACAGAGACTGTTAACAGGGCAAGGTAAAGGAAGCGAGGTACGGGGGGGGGGGCGTCTTATGTGGCAAGACCCTACTCACCATGGCCAGAAAACAGTCAATTCTGCTAAGCTAGCTGTTTCTTACCAGCACATTCCACCACAGAGACAATTTGACAAATGTGACAAATGTCAAGCAACCTCCTCTGGGTCTCCATTGGGTCTATCAGAATCCTGGAATGCAAACTGGGGTGTCCTGAAGAGTTTGGGAACATTTACATCACAAACCCAAGGACGGGGATTAGAATGTAAGACAGACAGAAGCAAGGGGCAAGTTCTGTGGCTTTTCCCAAATCTGAGCATCATACTGTGCAACTGCAGAAGATAAGAAATCGAAGCAGGGTGAGATGGATAGGGGTGGTTCAGTTTGAGGCCATGTATTTCTCAGCTCCCGGATACAGCACTGTTGAGATGAGGATGCTGGTGGATCATCTGGTAGAAGCTGGTACGGGTGCATGGTCTGGGTGAGACCGTTCTTCATGCCTTCTACTTTAAGTCAGTATGCAAGGGCATTCTCAGTCCTCTGAGCCTTGGTGATGCCCACAAGAGCTAACTATGAGGACAGCATGCCAGTATAAACCACCCTGAACACATGCCTTCCCCTTGGCACCATGTCTCTTATTTGCCCAGCAGCCCACATCCTGCTTCCCATAAGTTGCTTGGACTCTCCAAGATAAAAATCAAGGCCATGTTCAGGGAGCCACTGGGAGTCTTCAATGTTCACCAAGAAGGAAGTTTTATCACCAATGCTCTTTGCATTGGGCAACAGTTAGGTTGTTCCTACCACAATCAATCAAACACACCTAATCTTGTTCTCACGGATTAGCCAAACTGTTAACAAAGTTTTTAACGTCCGTCATATTGATTTATGGCAGCAATAGAAGCATACCAACCAAGAGGGCACACCTCCTTCTACCCAGGAACTTATAAATGTCAAGGAATTCCTACTCAAACCAAGAGGAACCGGCACAATGGGGATCTCCACCATTATCTTTGAAATATGTCTTTTGTGGGGTCAAACCCTTTCTGCAGGTATTTTTTTTTTTTTGTCTCATTTATTTATAGTCATAAATTGTGCTCCTGCAAACCTCAATCCTGGTGGGTTGGATGCATTTGTTCATGGTTGTGGGACTGTCTGTCTCAAGGAGACTCTTTGCTAATAATTGTAAATATTTGCAAGTGTGTGGAGGCGTGTGCTTTTCTTTTTGCCCTGTGTCTGCCTGAGAGATAGAAGCAGTGATGGTAGGGAAGAAGCCAGGCATTCTGTTGATGTTCAATGAAGGGAATGATTGACTTAAGTTCCCAGGCTCAGGAAAGGCTTCTGGGCATTAGGAAGAGGCCTTAAACCTTGCTAAATACACAGGCTGGCGCTTTGAAGCTGGACAGAGATGAGTCTGTATTGATGGTCTGCACGCGCCTTCTCTTCTGTATGTCTGGCTCTGTGACCAATATTTGCTGAGCAAAGCCAGGTCAAATGACCAACAGACAGGATGGTGTCAGTGTGCCAGTCACTTACTTGCAGCTCAGTCACTCCAACATGGTTTCATGTTCTCAGAGTGTCAAGTGATGAGCAAGGAACAATTACCTGGCCAGTCCTCCCCATGCCTAAATGTGTCATATCACAGAGGACAGCCTGTCTGTCCCCTCTTCTTCGTTCTCTTTGTCTGTCCTCCCTCTGTCTGTCTCTGTCTCTCTGTCTGTCCTCTTTTCTCTTTTCTCTTCCACTCTGTGTCTGTCTGTCTGTCTCCCTCTCTCTCTCTTCTCCCCACCTTTCCCTTTCCTGGATATCCTATCTCTTCATCTCTCTCCCACAGTTCTTCCTCACTCCTTCCCTCCTCCTCTTCTTTTCTTCCCTCTGTCCCTCCCTTCCTCCCTCCCTCTCTCCCTCCTTTTCTTCCCTTCCTCCTCTCTTCATTTCTTCTTCACACACCCTGTCCTTTTCTTTCTTCCTTCGGAGTTCCTATGGCTAAGGTTTCAAAATATTTGCAAGATTTCCCGATGAATTCCAGAATGCTCACTCTCCCCAGGCTGGGTGAGGGTCTTCTGAATATGAAGACTCATTTGGGGAATGGCTTTCATGAGAACATCACCCCAAGACAAAATCCTCAGGCTTTCATTGCTGACCAAGGGGTCCTAGACTGAGGCAGCCTAAAACTAGCCAGGCTGTCTGTCTTCGTGGAGAGTGTGAAAGGGAGGTAAGGCCAGCTTTCAGGGTGACAGACTTGTTCTGTCCCTACCCAGTGACCTGGAATCACCATAGTCCTGGAGGACAGACAACCTTGCCCTTATCCACAAAGAAACAAAGTCAGTAGTGCTATGGGGCTCAGAGAGTTTGTCCTTTGAACATGATGCTACATGTGTGCTTACATACAGGTATGTATGCTTTCTTTACATGTGTGCTTACATAGAGCTATGCGTGCTTGCCCTACATGTGTGCTTATATGCAGGTATGCATGCTGTGGCTTCAGCACACAGCGGGAGAACTGACTCTCTTCCACTTGAGCTTCTCTAATTCAAGCCAGGTAACACCCCAAAGTTAGGCACCATCACCTCCATAGTTCAGATGGTGGACACCAAGACTAAGGAGATCTGCTATATGGGAGCTGGCACCGAAGTAACAGCTTTGTCAGATTAAGCCATGGCCTCTCCACGCAGGGAGCAGAAGGAGCTGAATCAGTTGCATGTATGACATCAGTGCCATCTTTGTACAGGGTCAGGTGCACAGGTCATGCTGGGCAGGAGAGAGGCTGAGACATTGCTGCTGGTCAATGGCAGAGCCAGAGACACTGTTGGGACAGCCCCTCTCCTGCAGCAAAACCCAGTTTACTCTTCTGCAAATGGGGTAACATGCTCTGTTCTACAGAGTGTAGGGATACAGGTAGAATAAGTCTCAGGATAGTTACGCTCCATTTGGGGCATTCTAATATTTTATCCTCATGTGACTTCCTTAGAGTAGTGTGGTCTCAGAATATCTCCCGGAAGAGGAGACTTGGGAGAAATCCAAACATTAACCACATCCTCCCCATTCCTGAGCAGCTATCTCCCAGTTTCCAAAGAAAATGAGTTCCCAGATCTTCCTTACTTCTATACAGAGTCTCTGACACTCAAGTCTTTGATCAAGAAGTGTGTGACCCACAGACACCCTCCTGTGTCCTTCCAGTCATCTTGGATATAATCACTCAGAGAACATCAACGCTGTGTGACTTAGTGCTGTACCACATTGCTCATGTGAGGACAGGAAGAGGGAAAGGATTCCATGCTCAGTAATGCAGAGGCAGGCTTTTTTTTTTCCTTTCATATTTTTGATTCACTACTTGTGTAATTTGTGAATGAGCCCATGGTACAGAGGGCGGACTGGAATATTCTACGACTCTTTTGACCAATGACAATGGAACCTCGGTGTTTGAGTTTGGGCTTTGAGGGAGCCCACACAGCAAAGGTGTAAAAGCTATCGCTTCAGGGGTTGGTGAAGGTGACTTCAGGTGTCACTGGTCTGTCCTTGCATAAGTGCTGCTGCTTCCTAGGAAGGTCTTCCCAGGGTTCCTGTACATGAAACACAAAACCTGAATTTGCTTTTATTCCTTTCACAGCGTCTCAAACAACTGTTCCCAGAACTGGTAAGTACATTGAAAAGATAGACCTGGATTAGTGTATAATTTTCCCCTCTGTCGTGATAGACACTGACTCAATTAGTATATGTTAATAAATGACACTAGGCTGAAATATATAGTGTCCCATCTATATATGTAATGACAATAGAAACTCCTGCCATCTATAGCATAAAGTGTCCTGTGGTAAGACCATTAAATTACAGTCTTCAATTTTATGTTGCTCCTGCTTCATGTTTCAATTTATGTTCGAATCAAACAGAATATCTGAATTTAGGTCTTGGATTCAGTCCTGCTGCAAGAACTTCTGGCTAGGAGACATGAAGCAGACTCAGGGATCTGTGGTTGGCAGGTGATATGCAAGGATAACATGCCCTCTTCATACTTGGGCCATCTCTTGCTTGTCCCACCACTAATCAGAATTTAATGTTAGCCAGGATATAGAACCATTTGTTTGCTATTGGTTTGTTTATTTACTCTATTTTGAGACCCACCTAGGCCAGGCTAACCTCGGACTGGCTATGTAGGCAATGCTATCCTTTAACTCCTGATCTTCTTGCCTGTAGTTTCCAGGTTCTAAGAATCTAGGATTTTTGTGACCATACCCAGCTCTTATCACATTTGAAAGGACATATAATTCACCTCCAACCTCCTGGCTTTTATCTTCTCTTGTAAAAAAATATTTATCAAGACCTTTGGCAGTGCATATAGCCAAAACTGAAACACCAATCTCCCCAACTCACAGTGGAGTGAGTGCAGTTGAGGCTAACTTTGTACCCTGTATGAGACTGTTTCTACACAGAGGGTTCAATTCTAAACAGAGCTTTGTCTTTTTTAAGGTTGGTGGAACCCAGGGGGTACAAATAACGGTAAGGCCATCTCCTTGTCTCTTGTCTCTGGCTCTGGGCTGCTGATGGAATTGGGGTCGAATCTGCTTCCGG
>JADRCH010000112.1:4100820-4153133 GCA_019843965.1 Rhynchomys soricoides
GTTTGGATCTGGCTCAGGGTCCATTGTTCTGGATGATGTGGCCTGTACAGGACATGAGGCCTTTCTGTGGAGCTGCTCCCACCGAGGCTGGCTTTCCCATAACTGTGGACACCATGAGGATGCTGGAGTCATTTGTTCAGGTATAACCCAAAGGCCATCAGATATTCTTTTCAACAATGGGCTTTTACACATCATGAATTTTGTTCTCAATGCTGCATTTGGGCTCCATCATTAGTGGTACTCATTGTGCATTGATGAGTTTTTCTCACTCAGAGAACTGTCCACAACTCAGACAGCTGTCTGAGAACTCTCGAGTTTCTTTGGTGGAGAGCTTGGTCCAGAGCTTGAAGAAATCCTTGTGTCTTCACATGTTTCCTCTTGTATGCTGTCCCATAGTATTTGAAAGTTCCTAGGTACTGGTTTAAGCATCCTGCATCTCATATGTAAAAACTATATTCCATTGTTTTACCTGAGGAACATCCATTTGACTCCACTGCCTGTGATCCCTGATATTATTCACAGAGATAGCGCCTTTGTAGGGCACGTGTGTTGCAGCTCTCCACTTTCTTTTGTTTCATAATTATTTGTCATTAGCCATAATCATTTTAGGTTAGCCCAGTAGCTAACCTAAAGTGAATGACTCATTGACACAGGTAGAAATTCGGATGATGGAGTAAGGTATAGGCATCGCCGGGTGGTAATATATTTTGTGCTCATGAACCAGCCATGAAGAATCCATATTGGAACAGTGTAGCAAAGAGGATCACATGTTTTCAACAGTATCCTCCTAACATGAAGGTAG
The DNA here is from genome assembly GCA_019843965.1 of Rhynchomys soricoides. Lineage (NCBI taxonomy): Eukaryota > Metazoa > Chordata > Mammalia > Rodentia > Muridae > Rhynchomys > Rhynchomys soricoides. The sequence goes on from JADRCH010000112.1 coordinate 4,101,623, forward strand.
TCAGTGGGTCTTCAACAGCTTATCCCTGAGTCTGATTTTAGCTGATTACCTTCATGGTCATGCAAAGAAGTTTGTAACCTGTTCCAGGAGTAGGCATTACTTTCTTACTCCAGATAATGACTTATGGGCACTGAGGTCCAGGCTTTGGTTGTAGGGTGCAGGATGGATTTCTGTGAGTGTATCTAGGTTTCTGGGTATACTGGTTATATGCAGAATATCAGCTGTTTGTGTAAAAACACCAACTCTGTCCCACCTGTTACTCTAGGTGGGGTCCAGTGCTCTGTGTCTAACCTACCTTCTTTCTTACAGATGCCCAAACCCAGAACACATCCAGGCCAGGTGAGTCTCAGCATCTTTAGATGGAAGACTTCTGTTTTTGGGAATCCCATTTTGGGGGTACATACTCTTCTCTTGCCACTTTAGTATTTGGGAGGCACTTTCTTATCCCCAACCCAAGTTTGCACCAAATATTTGGGTATAGTAGTGGTTGAGACACTTGCCACTGAAATAAAAAGCCAAGGGGCTTTGGCCACTTTATAGTCAAGACCTGTCTGCAAATCGATGTGGACATTCTTTGAACTTCTGAAACCATCAGCACTATCCAAGTCACTCTCTTCTCTTAGTGCAAAACCCGTATTGCTGCATGGTCAGGTCCCCACCAGCCCATATGTGCTGCATGGTCACCTCCACATGCTGTGTAGATGGATGGAGAGGCAAGGAATGTTTTGTGATTCTGGTCACCAGGAAAGTCAATTCTTCTATGTTCTACATTCTGTTGCCTTTGGCCTTTTGTCTCTTTCTCCACTCATTATCTAAATCTGGGACATGGTGTCACATGTACCTGTCCCATACTTGAATCCCCAAACGGACAGACAGCTTCTTAGAGAAAAGAATGTTTCAGTTAGTGAGAGGTGGCAGAACATCCTGATGTTCTTTAGATGAGTATCTGGGTTGGATCCTTGTGCATATCACAAGTGTGGCTTTTGAATGCACTCTGCATTGTGTGGGGAACATCTTTTTGTGTCCATTTGCCGCCTAATCTTACTTTTTGTTGTCATTTTCAGACATGTGGCTTACTACTGCCCCAGAAACTACACCAGGTAATGTGTCTTCTTACCATGGTTTGACTCCCTGTATATCTCAGGTTGAAAGCTTGACTGGCTAATAAGAGATTAAGATGAAGGAGTTGCCTGCCTTGCTTATGATCCTTTGTGTTGTCTGCCTTGCTTATGATCCTTTGTATTTAGTCATACAGAAAGGAGTTTCACAAGCTGTTAATAGGTTGTTGGTAGAGATCCCAGTTCTGCTCACAGTCATACCAATAGTGACAGAGTGGGTGGGACTCTTTCATAATCGGTCTGCCCCAGAACCTTCAGCATTCCCCATAAAGTACCAAGACAGCATCTGCTGAGCTCACATCACCTGTTTGTCTCAGTAGAATCCCAGACTTGCAGCACTTAATCAGTTTTGTTAAACTTTGCTTTCCTGTGAAATCATTCACTATGGAGGCCCTTTCCTAGGATATTTGTCTGGAAAGCATCATCTTTTGCAAGAGTCATGTGACATGGACAACAGAGACTGTTCTTGTCATGCTCATAAAATATAGATGACATGATTCTTTTACCAAGAAACTGTCATTCAGGACAATATTATCATTGCCCTAAGGCCAAGGGTCACCTACTGGTACTATGATGGACACATGAGAATATGGTCAGTGCCATCATGTGCCCTCAAGACAAGGCTCTCTGTTTCTCAGGCACAGCTCTTCTGTGTCCAATGTTGCTGGCACAGGGATCTTGACTACACTTTGATGCACAGGCCTTCCTTCTAATCTAGCTTTGTTTTCTCTCCAGAGAGGTTGACTACAACTCCTTATTATAGTAAGTTTGGGATGAGGCCAAAGCATAACTTTCAGCATTTCAACCAAAAGGTTGGAAATAGGCAGGAATTCTGGAATCATCTTGAAGTCCAAGCTGTAGCACAGCTGAGAAAGACAAGGAGAAAGAATGGAATTAGAAAGAGGGCCTATCTTTTCTGTGTACATCCACAGTGATCCACTCTGTCAACAAAAATCTATCTTCTATTTACTCCATTCCAGAACTAATGAATAGATTTGGTCTGATCCCTGAGAATCCACTCATGGAGTTGGACTCATGAGTGGGAACCTGGGTCTTCAATATGAGCCCTTGGTGGACACGTCCTGTTCCAGTCACTATTCTGTCAGCCCCAGAACCTTCAACATGCCCAATGAAGGTAGATCCTGTGGAGCAAACCTCCCCCTCTGCTTGTCTCAGAGGGATATGAGAGTTTCAGCACTTAACCATTGTGCTGAACTTCACTCTCCTGGAGAAAGCATTTGTTATGGAGGCCCTGTACTATGTAATTTATCTAGAAACCATTGTATTTTGCAAGAGTCATGAGACATTAGACAACAGAGACTGTTGCTGCCATGTTCCTAAGTTATAGATGACATAATTCTTTTCCCAAACAATTGTCATTCAAGACAAAGTTATGCTTTCCCTGGGACTCAGGGCCACATTATTGTTACATATGACAGCATGATGAGGGCCACCACATGCTCTCAAGAAAAGGACTTTGTTATTCTCAGTCACAGTGCTTCTGTGTCGAATGTTTTTTATTTCCAACCATGGGTGCCTTGACAGAACATTGACTGTACAGATCCTCCTTCTAATCCTGCTCTGTTTTCCTCTCCAGATTGGTGGACTACAACATATCCTTCCTCTGGTAAGTCTGGCATGAGGCCAAAGCATAGCTGTCAGCACCTCAACTAAAAGGCTGGAGAGAGTCAGGAATTCTAGAATTTTGAAGTCTTTGCAGGAGCACAGCTCAGAAAGACAAGGAGAAAGAGTGGAAGAAAAAAGAGGGCCCATTTTCCCTGTGTACACCCATGGTGATCCACTCTGTCCACAAAAATCTATCTCCTATTTACTCCATCCCAGAATTGATGAATAGATTTGGAAAGAGCTCTCAGGATGCAATTATGGGGTTGGACTCATGAGTAGGACACAAAGTCTTCAATATGAGCCCTCGGTGGAGATACCCTATCCCATTCAGAAAACCATGGAATTGCCAGAAAACCTAGGTTCAGATGCTGTAAGTTAGAATAGCAGAAACAGGTACAGAGTTCAGAGATTCTCTCTGTTCTTTAGAGAGAGTGACACCCATGTCTGCAACATATGCACACCTGACATAACCCCTGGGATAGGTGTCAATGATACCCAGATACTTTGTGTCCAGGTAGCAGAAACTTTGCACTACTGGTCTAAGAGATTGGTTTCTACAATCATTTGCCAGCCAGGGAGTCAAAGAAATTCAAAGAAAGGTTTTCACCAGGAGCACAGGGGACAGAACACTGTGGCTTTGCTGGAACTTTCCATTTTTCACCCACATGTCCACTGAACAACCTGCTCCTACTCCCATAAGAAAAGACACAAGGAAGAGGTCCTGCATGTCCTCAGAATGTGACCGGGGCTAGGTTATCTCCTGTCGAGGTCCTCCCCTGGAATTTTGGTCAAGCCTGATTCTTGCCCCTGCCAGACCCTTGTGCAGAGTGATCCAGTCTTCATCAGCATTTCTACACTTTTCTCTTTGCAGACTACACCTGTGGTGGTCTGATGACCCTACCCTCTGGGCAATTTTCCAGCCCATACTACCCAGGAAGCTATCCTAACAATGCCAGATGTTTGTGGAAAATTGTGGTCCCCAGCATGAACCGTGTGACAGTGGTCTTCACAGATGTGCAGTAAGTGTGTATGTGTGTGTGTGTGTTTGCGCGCGTGTGCGTGCAGTGCGGCTGTTACAGAGAATTGTGAGTTGTTTTGAAATTCATGAGGTGAATAGTCAAGTTGGCACTTACAATACAGGTTCTATTTTTGATGTGAAACAAGAGTCACCCAGGGAGGACATAATGGGTGCAAAAGCACAGGAATTTGAAAACACTCTGTCTTAAAGTCCCAGGTTGACATGAATTTGCACTATGGCCATGGAATGCCTCGTTCCTAATCCTCAGCCAGAAGTGGCGGAATGTCTGTTCTCCTCACCTTGTGGATCAGCAAGTGACCAGAGAATAGGAACATGTTTGGAGCCCTTACTCAGAGGGAGAGAAGGGTGGTGGCCTAGGTAGTGACAGTTTTGGGTACACATTAGGACAGTGCTGCTAATGAGGGTACCTATTCGGTGCAAAGCTTTCCCCACAGCTCCTTCCCTTCCATGAGGCTCCAGGAGCAGGCGCCAGTGCTTTCCCACTGATGTGAGTAGGGTCCCAGCACTTACTAAGCTGTGCTCCCAGGACCTGTCTTGGTGTCCACAGTGGCTTTTCAAGTCTCTGCTGTAGAACTACCTATGCATTGTATTACTGTCCATGTTAGGACAAGTCAAAGAGTGCACACGAAAGACATAAGGTCCTATGCAGGAGGCTCCTCAGCCTGCTTCTTGTTAACACCCCACTGACAGTTACCAGCACACAGTAACATTTTAGCAAACTACCTCCCTCTACAACCTTCTCCACCCCTCCTGGTAATATAGTATTTTGACCTGGCCCCGTTACAGTGTTTCTCAGTAGACAGGGAATGCAGTGATGATCTCAGTGGATGAGAAACTCAAGGGTGAGAGAGTTCCAGTGACTTCTTGTGACTTTTTTTGTTGTTGTTATGCTTTGTTAGATTTTTATTTAATGTGTGTGAGTGTTTTGTGTGTATATGTATGTTTGCAAGCTGCATGTGTGCCTCGTCCCCACAGAAGTCAGAAGAAAGTGTCTCATTTTCTGGATATGGAGGTAAACACTGTTGTGAGCTTCGTTATAGGTGCTAGGAATTGAACCTTGGTCTTTCAGAACAACAGACAGTGCACTTAACCACTGAGCTATTTTTTGACCACTTGCCTTGTGTGTACTTCTTCCTTTTTTATATTCATTAGAGATAATTGTTTTATCTTGAAAGTTATTGGAGATTTTGTGAAGGAACCCATTAGAATGTCCTCAGGTGACCTTCCTGTGTAGATGTAAAAGCTGTCAAGGGGAGGTATTATGGATTACATATCTGTGGTCCCGAAAGACAGAATTTTACCAGGCATGCTGGGAGTGGGAAGAGAGATGAATTCCCTTTGGATTCCAGGAAGCCACCTATTCTTTCAAAGGATGGATTTAGTCACTGTTATCAGGACAATGGTCCCTGAGATGTGAGCCCTCATACCACATTCCAGACACAGAAAAGGGGACTGTTTCTTCTGTGTCCTCAGGCTTGAAGGAGGCTGCAACGTGGACTATATCCTGGTTTTTGATGGCCCTGAATACAATTCTTCTCTCATTGCTCGGGTGTGTGATGGATTCAATGGATCTTTCACCTCAACCCAGAACTTCATGTCTGTAGTCTTCATCACGGATGGAAGTGTGACAAGGAGAGGGTTCCAGGCTGACTACTACTCTACCCCTGTCAGCACCAGCACAGGTAAGTTCCCTTGTGAGAATGAATGTCCACTTGGGATCGGAGATGTCACCCGGAGCCATCTGATCCTCATCATTTCTGAGTTTGTGACAAGGGCAATAGAGTGGTACCCTGGGTTCTGTGCTTGCTGAGAGGGACTGTGGCCAGTGAGTCTTGGGTTCAAACTATCAGACAGAGAGGCTTGGCCAGAACTGGCAGATGGGATGTACAATGGCTTTAAAGTCATCATCAGAAACTAAAACTGCAAAGGTGATTGTTCAACAGAGAGCGAAATATCAGTCCCAAGATTGGTCAATGATGTCATGCTTGGACCTTTGACCTTTCCAAAGTGCGGTACACTGGCCACATCCTGGGACCAAGCACATCTGGCTTCTGTCTGAAGAAGGATAGATTATGGGATATGAAAATGGACAGAACATTGAATCAGAGGTTGAGTTCTTCTTAGTCAGAGATGCCATATAGACCTCTGAGTGTAACAAAGAAGGGTTGAGGACTGATGTCCAAGGTCTCTTGTTCAGTAAGGAACAGAAGGGTGGACATTGTCTTGAGCTAAAGATCTGACTTGATGCTGCTGCTAGTCTTGGCTGTGGAGTTTTTTTATTACTTATGAAAATGATCACTTGACAGAACATTTTGCTTGTGTCAATTTTTGTCTGTGGTTCCCACTAGAGAACACTTAGCCCAAGCTCCCTCACTGGATCTGGATGTAGGTGTGTGTCTTGGCACAGCTTTTCAGGTATTAGGGTAGAGTCTGTGTTCATGGCTATAAATCCCTCTAGATCTGTGCCTCATGGCCAATGTAGGGAGAGAGGTCCTAATAGACCTGAATGGTCAAATGTAAAGACTTGATCTGGACTTGGGGTAGTGACCCTTAATTCACTGGGCAGACACAAACTCCCAGATCCATCCTCATCTTCTGGGCAGACACACATCTCCTCATGAGGTTGCATCAGAGTATTGGTCCTTAATGACCCCTATCAGTAGCATCTTCCCTGCAGTGTATATTGCCACACCCTTGCTCATTCTGGTGTGCCCAGTGTCATGCACAAAGGAGCAGGCCGGGCAACTTCTCTTCAAGGCTCTTACATGGCTTCTTTTTTTCACAGCTCCTCCAACAACATTCCCGATCATAGCTGGTGAGTCCTGATCTCCTTCAACTCCTCTGTTTTCCCATTCCTATTCTGCTCACAGCCTCGGCCGACAAGCTCGGCTAACAAGTGGTTGGTACTCCAGTATTATGTCTTCATAATACAGGACCTTCAGCAGTTGCCATATAGTGCAAACCCAGCACGTGTTGAGTCCACACCACCCTCTGCTTGACTCACTGGGATATGAGACTTTCAGCACTTAATCTATTTCGTTAGACGTCAGTTCCTGTGAAATGAATTACTGTGGCAGTCCTTTCCTATTCTGTTTATCTAGAAAGCATTCTTTTTTGCAATGGTCATATGATATAGGGACAGAGAGACTGTTCCTTCCAGGTTCCTAAGGTATAGATGCCATAATTCTTTTACCAATTTTGTCATTCATGACAAAATACCTCACTGCCCATTTGATGAATACATGAGAGCATGGTTAGGACCAGCACTTGTTTTCAAGGTATGGACTGTCTTTTATTCAGTTACAGTGCTTCTGTGTCTAATGTTATCTGCTCTCAACCAGAGTCCCTCGACAGAACCTTGATGCACAAGCCTTTTTTTAAAAAATGTTTTATTTCCCCCAGATTGATGGCCTACAGCATATCCTTCTTATGCTAAGTCTGTTTTCAGTACTTCGACCAAGAGTTTAGAAAGAGACAGGTATTCTGGGATCTTCTTGAAGTCTGTGATGGATCACAGTTCAGAAAGACAAGGAGAAAGAAAGGAATTAGACGTAAGGCTTATCCTTCTTGTGTACATCTGCAGTGATCCACTCTGTCCATAAAAATCTATCTTGCATTTACTCCATCCCAGAACTAATAAACAGATTTAATCTGAGCCCTCATGGAACTGGATTCATGAACAGGACTTGAGGTCTTCAATATGAGCCTTTGGTGGACTCTTCCTGTTCCACTCAAAACACTATGGCACAGCCAGAAGACCTAAGTACTGGACTCTGTAATTTAGTACAGCAGAAATGTGTGTAGAGTGCATAGTGCTTCCTGTAGATTTTCTCTGTTCACCAGGGAGAGTGACACCCATATCAGCAAACACATGTGCACCTGAAATAGCCCCGAGATAGGTGTGATAGCCCCTGAAGATCCTTTGTTTCCAGGGTGTAAAAAGTTTGCACCAGCAATCTAAGAGATTGGTATCCACAATTCCCTGCCAGCTGAGGAGTCAGAGAGACTCAAGGAAAGCCTTTCACCATGAGTACAGGGGACACCTGACTGTGGCATTGGTGGAACTTACCTAATGCCTGCCATTTTATCTCAGGAAATGATTCTTCATTGGTGCTGAGGCTGGCAAATGGAACAAACCAGTGTGAGGGCCGAGTCGAGATCTTGTACAGAGGCTCTTGGGGCACCGTGTGTGACGACAGCTGGGACATCAATGATGCCAATGTGGTCTGCAGACAGCTTGGTTGTGGCTTTGCTGTGTCTGCCCCAGGAAATGCTTGGTTTGGTCAGGGATCAGGGCTCATTGTCCTGGATGATGTGTCTTGCTCGGGGCATGAGTCTCACCTGTGGAATTGTCGTCACCCTGGCTGGCTTGTTCATAACTGTCAACATTCTGAGGATGCAGGAGTCATCTGCTCATGTGAGTTGGGTGAAAATCTCTACTGTCTTCTTCCAGCATGAAAGTCCTTCTTATACTTGGATCTTACCCCTCAATGAATGTGTCTTTCTTATTTACTGAAATTGCCTTATATCTTTACTGGGAGTGAGTTTTACCTCGTTCAACAAGGCTGGTTGTGGAAATTGTCACTGGTAACCCACACCTATGGTACATCAGTCATTTTCACTTCTAGTTTTGGTAGAAGAATCAAGGAGAAAATCACAGACTTCAGTGTTTCTTCTACCATGGTTGAGTTCTGTGGGGATATGAGGAACTGCAGTTTACAGACTAGGATATACTGTCAATGAGCATATACTACTTCAAAGTATTCTCTGGGGAAGCATGGTTGCTTCAAACTGTACTGATTCCCAAGGTCTCTGAATGAGGCCTATTGGTTAGCACTGTGAATGTGTGTTCATACATAGAAATTTTTAGGATAAGAGGGGGTATCTGTATCCTTCAAAAGAACTCCTTCCATTTCTGGAACTCAAGTCCATTAGGTTGGGACTAACCCAACCCTGCACACTATACCAACTCTTTCACCCAACTGTAAATCTAACCCTAACCCAACCCTAACTCTGAGGCCTAGATGGTTCCATGTAAAAATTTGGCCTGAACAGGCCACTTAACATCTGAATCACTGGACAGTTATGAAATACATAGTTCAGTGTGTTACCTTGTCCAGACACATTTGTCATCTTGAGAAGGATCAGAGGGTGGAATACTAATTGAGCCTCACAAAACCCATCTTCCTGGGAGTATAGATGGCTACCAACCCCTACCTTGTGGTGGGGGATAAGCACAGCTTAATGCAAAGTCTGCCCAGTGTCACCCACTCAGGTTCCAGATGAGTCCCCTGATCTAACATGGCTTCTTTTTCTTACAGTCCCTGAGCCGACTTCTCCCAGTCCAGGTGAGTCCAGCTGTCCTTTAATTCCCATGTGACCCTCTTTCTCTGCTCTGCTCACAATACCAGGCAGTAGCTACAGAATGGGAAGGGATCAAAGAAGTATTGCTGCCCCAGAACCTTCTGTGTTTTCCTTCAAGTAGAAAAGTACCTTCAGAGGAGCTCACATCACCCTCCTGCCTGGCCCAGGGGAATAAGAATGTTTCAGCACTTAATCTATGTTACTAAGTAGTACTTCCCTGGTGCTATTAGGATCTATTCTGGGTAAAGCATTGTCTTATCCATGGATTGTGTATTGAGGGACAACTGAGAATTCTCATGACAACATTTAGGAGAGAATTAAAGTTTTCAGTGGGTCTGGGCCACCTTACTATCCCTGAGGTGGGCATCCATGAGTGTGGTCTAGGGTAGTCCTGGCTCTGTATAAGATGAGTCCTTGTCTCCCAGCCATAGTGACATCCATGTCCCAGCCACATCGGGTTTCACCCTTGATTCATGCTATCTCATTCTAATCTAGCTTTGTTTCCCTCTCTAGTTTGGTGGACTACGACAAGTCCTTCCTATGGTAAGTATTTTATTTGAAATCTGTGGTGGATCAAAGATGAGAGGGAGGAGAGAGAGACACACATAGACACACGGGCACATAGACACCTCCCCTCAGGATATGTAGAGGGAGGGAGAAACTATAGCCAAAGTATATCTTTATAGGGCATGCCCTCAGTGACCTACTTTATTAAACCAGACCCCATCATCCAATTACTATATCAAATGATTAATCTATAAATCTGTTCAAAGCTCTCAGCATCCAATCACAGGATTGGATTCATGAGTTTTCCTCCAAGTCTTTAATAATGACCTTATTGGCATATGTTTCAAATCTAAAGCATAATACTATGTCTCTGCAAGAGGGTTACAGCATTTGACTCCGTGAACTGGATAGGTAGAAAGAGCTATATAGTCATGTTCCTGCTCTAGATGTCTGCATCCATCAGAGAGATTCAACACCCCACCAGAAAATTCAAAGATCTTTGGAAAAAACCCAAGGAGGGGCTAAGAATCCCTTTGCATCTAGAGTCCATGAAACCAGATCCAAGTGGCCTATTCCTCACCATTGTCTGCCAGTCAATGAAAGCAAGAGTTTACTAGCTTAACCAATGAGCTCCAGGTTCAGTGAAAGACCTTATTTCAAACCACATATCTGTTATCCACAACTACTGATGAACATTACATCACACACACAAACACACACACTCACATACACTATCATACACACTCACACACACTCATACATATCCATATACACATACATACACACATATTCACACACTCACACACATATATTCAGAGAGAGGGGGAGAGCTCTTCTCTAGGTTTCAATGAGTGAGCCAGGGCTAGACTAACTTTTATTGGGTTCCTTCAGCATCTCTCCCTGTGCCAGGCAGGTGCACAGCGTGTTCTGGGGTTCATCCACATTTCCCCTCTTTCTTGACAGTAAACTATACTTGTGGAGGTTTCCTGACCCGACCCTCTGGGCAATTTTCCAGCCCATTCTACCCTGGGAACTACCCTAACAATGCCAGATGTTTGTGGAACATTGAGGTCCCAAACAACTACCGTGTGACTGTGGTCTTCAGAGATGTGCAGTAAGTGTGGGTGCATGGCAGATGTTAGAGAATATGGGGTGCCTTTGAAATTCCTGGGGGTGATAGCCAAGTTGGCATTTACAATATACGTTACATGTTTGATGTAGGACAGAGTAGCCTATGGAGGGTGGAGAATCAGTGCAAGAGCAGAGGTGTTGGAAAATACTCTGGGTTAAAGTCCCAGGTTGTCATGAATTTGCTCTATGGTCTTGAGGTGCCACTTTCCTAAGCCTCAGTCAAAAGAAGGGGCTAGAATGCCTGCTTTCCTCATCTCCTTATCTTGTTGATCAGGAGGTCACCAGAGCATTTGAAAATAATATTCTCAGCGGGAGGGAGGATCTGTGGCTTGGGTCATGACAGTCTTGAGAGCACAATATACAAGTGTACCTGTTTTGTACAGACCTTTCCTTATCAACCCCTTTCTTTCTGTGAGTCCTCAGGAACCAGGGTGCTAGTATTATTGCTGCACATGGCAGAGTCCTCATCACCCAAATGAAAATGGTCTTGAGCAGAGGAGATGTCTACAAGAGCCCATTAATATTCACATCCTTCTGGGAGGCAAGTGGTCTAGATGGCCAAGAAACTATGCCAGTATTCTCTAGTACCCAATAGCAGTGTGCACTGCCTGTGACCTTTTACAAACTATGTGACATCATCATCAGTTTCTTCAGTATGCATACATACTACACAGTGTTTTTCTTTGGATGAGAAACCTGAGCATTCCAGAGGTCCAGTGTTTATTTCTTTCGCTGTTCATTCCCACCACTCTGACGCCATTGGCACTTGTTTTATTCTGGAAGGGACTTGGAAGCACTTTGAAGGAACAAATCAAGATTTCTTATGTGATCTGCCTGTGGTGATTTAAAGGGCAGTCAAGGAGAGAGATTATAGATCTCTTACATGTGACTTCAGAGGGCAGTATGCAGACAAGCCTTGGCAGTCTTGGCAAGATGAATTCCCCTGGATTTAAGAAAGTTCTCTATTCTTTCAGATAATGAATCTGGTTAGAATTTCCATGGCAAAGGCTACTGAGGCTTGAGCCTTTATCAATTGCTCCTTTTGTCTCTCCAGGCTGGAAGGGGGCTGCAGCTATGATTATATAGAGATTTTCGATGGCCCCTACCACAGTTCACCTCTCATTGCCCGGGTTTGTGATGGAGCCATGGGCTCTTTCACCTCAACATCCAACTTCATGTCAATTCGCTTCATCACTGATCACAGTGTTACTCGAAGAGGGTTCCAGGCTGACTACTACTCAGACTTTAACAATAACACCACCAGTAAGTTCCCTTGTTAGAACAAAGGCTTGTTAGGACTGGGGACACCACTGAAAGCCTTCTGCTCCTGTATTGTCCTGGGATATTAGAACAAATATTAGAACAACTGTGGCCCCTGTGATTGAGTTCATGCATTGTCAATTGAGAGAGACTGTGTGCTAAGTCTTGAGATGCTGGATGTCCAAAGAGGGCCAAGGGCGAGCATTGGCTGATGAGAGTTGTACTGACCTTATTGTGGGTGGCAAAGAATATGAAGGTATAAGATGATATTCTCAACAGATAGTGAGAGGACAGTGGCAGAAGGAGTTGTGAGTGATACCAGGCTTGAAACTTTAGGACTCTTCCAGAGTATGAGTCACTGGCCATGTCCTGAGACCTAATACATTAGGTTTCTGTCTGAGGATTGATAAAGTAGGACATCTTAACATGGGCAGCTACTGTAACAGAGGCTCTATGGCCTTAGTTTGAGATGCTATATGAACCTATATCTACATTGGTGAAGGGTTGAGAATGGTGATATCTATGGCTCTAACTGGTCAGAATCAGAGGCATCAATTTTCTCTTTAGCTAAAGTACATTACCTAATGACATCACTACCATCTTATTGTACAGTTGCTTTACTTCATGGGAGAATGCTAACTTAACAAAAAATGTTTTAGATATTTAAAAATCCTATCTCCAGGTCCGTATCAGAATATCTTATACATCTAAGTGCCCTTATTGGGCATTCCTGAAGATGAGGATGAGTGTAGCCATAGGGTACCCTGGGAGCCATAGTGACTCTGTTTTTAGCACATATGTCATGTGTGGACCATGTGAATCAACCATGTCCATCTGTGTTTCTTTAGCTGGGGAAAGACCCTCATGAGGGTTTTGGGGTTTGGAATCCTGACTCTTCGTGCTCTGCTCTTGTCCTTCAGATCTCCTTTGTCTGTCAAATCACATGCAAGCCAGCGTGAGCAGGAGCTACCTTCAGTCCATGGGCTATTCTGCCAGGGATCTTGTCATTCCTGGTTGGAACATGAGTTACCAGTGTCAGCCCCAGATAACACAGAGGGAGGTCATATTCACAATTCCCTACACAGGCTGTGGCACTACCAAACAGGTAAGCCTGGTATTGCCCACTCTATTTCCCACTGAGCATGCTTTCTTTAGTCAAAAATGTGTGTGTGTGTGTGTGTGTGTGTGTGTGTGTGTGTGTGTGTGTTGGCATACCTCTGCATGCATATAGAGGTCAAAAGACAACTTATGGGAGTTGGGTTTTTCCTTCTACCATGTGGGTCATAGGAATAGAACTCAGATTGTTGGGCTTGGCAGCAAGTTCCTTTCCCCACTGAGCCATCTCACCACCCTGAGCATGATTTATCACAGTGATGACTGTTGTGCTTCTAGAACCCTGGGGATCTACAGGTTATGGCTGGGATGTAATCAGAACATCAGAAGAGAGAAAGAAGCCTCTGGTACAGTAGCCATAGCTACTTCTAAATAGGAGGAATGCAGGGGAAGATAAAGGGAAAGCCCAGTATTTTCCACAGCTGAGTCCAGCAGAGGGGGCATTCAGCAGGAATCCACCCACACGGCTCCCAGGAGAAGCTTGAGAATTTTCAGGGTCTGGGGTTCTTATGGTTTGATTGGGATGTGTCAAAGAAGCAGAGGCCCCTAAACCAAAGATACAAATACACTTTACATACCTGAGATCTACAACAGCCAACAGCTGTCAAATGTGCTGCTATGCTTTTGAGGAAGCCAGTGCTCCGCTGAGACTCACACTCCCTCAGTTGCCACAGTCACCATTTCTTGAGTGGCCAACAGGAGGTGTGGTCAACGCTTTGACATCATACTATGACATTGTCATCTACAAAATTCACACTGGAGTACTGCATATTGACTTACAAAAGCATGTACCCTGCTTGGCGTTTTGAGTAGTGTGGCCCATGGACCATAATGGGTTAGACATGACTAGTAGAGTGGTCACCATCTTGGTTTGCTTGAGACTTGGCGATTTTAACATAGATTGTCCTGTTGTTATCCTGTCAGTGGAGTCCATGTTGTACTCCCAAATGGTTATTTTATTTATTTATTTATTTTTTTGAGCCAAAGTTTCTCCATTCAGTTCTTGATGGCTATTTAGACCAGACTGGCTTTGAACTCACAAAGATCTGCCTACCTCTGCCTCTTGAGTCCTGAGATTAAAGACGTACTCCTTATGAGTTGCCCACTGGAAGTCACAGTGGTGAATGGTCCCATAGTACAATGACATAAGGCAGGAATTGCCTCATTCAGATGTTCACATGAGGCTCTAGGGGGAAGTCTAAACCCCAGCAGTCAAGACCTGCTTAAGGTATAACTGCAAATTCCACAGTTTACAAATTCCATTGTGCCAATCACCACACTGAGGAAATCACCAGTCACTCAAAATAGAAAGCATTCTATGCTGGTACTACCAGGCCCCTCCCATAAGTATGAGACCAGGCTGCTGAGAATGAATAAGCTCAGAACATCTTGCTCTGAGTCTTGAACAATGGCGTCTGAGCTTAGTCAGATACACTGTGGGCCAGGGGCCATCCAGACATCCTCATTTTGCCACAAGCAAGAGCAACAAGTGCAGATTATCATGGCCTCCACAGCCATGTGCCAGAGGATGAGGGAGAGTGGGGGAGAGTTTGCTGGTTAAGATGACATCCATCCTAGATAATAGCAGCCACAATGCAGACAGGTACCTTCTCTGTATGATTCCACAGGAGTCTGGCTGAGTCATCTCCCTCTTTCTAACCCGCATCTTTGCTGACCCGATCTGCTTTCGCCTGTTAGGCTGACAACGAGACCATCAACTACTCCAACATCCTCAAAGCAGCTGTTTCAAATGGCATCATCAAAAGGAGAAAGGACCTTTACATCCATGTCAGCTGCAAGATGCTACAGAACACCTGGGTCAATACCATGTACATCACCAACAACACAGTCGAGATTCAGGAAGTCCAGTATGGCAATTTTGACGTAAACATTTCCTTCTATACATCCTCCTCCTTCTTGTATCCAGTGACCAGCAGCCCATACTACGTGGATCTGGACCAGAATTTGTACCTTCAGGCCGAAATCCTCCATTCTGATACCTCTTTGGCTCTGTTTGTGGACACCTGTGTGGCTTCTCCACATCCCAATGACTTCTCGTCTTTGACATATGATCTCATCCGGAGTGGGTAAGGACTTCTGTGTGGTATAGATTCAAACGTTTGCTTTATAACTCATGAGTAGCCAAAAAGCCCAGGGAAGGAAGATTTTTGGGTAAGTGAACTTCCCACAGGTGCAGGCTTAGATAGTTTTCTACTCAAGGTTTTTGCCTTTGTGGAGCCCTCACAGTGTTTCATGGGTCACATTTCTGATCAAGGGGACGGGTAACTAGGCACCATCTCCTGTTAACACATGGGATGAGAGGGATGACTTATCAATGGTCAATCAACTAGTCAGCTATAAACTGGGGTTAGATATCCAGTCATCAAACTCTAGTCTTAGGGTTAAAAACATGAGTATGTCATGGGAAAATCACTGATTTGAGAGCAGACCCAAACTAAAATACATAAATCTCTGGGTCAGTTTCTGCACCCCAAGTCACCTGGAGATAGCGGCAAGAAGTAGATGTTGGGAAGGTTAAATGAGAAAGAATAATGGGCCCCGAGATCACACCGTTCTCAGCAGATGACCTAAAGAGGGTTACTGGGCAAAGGTGCGCATGGTCTTCACATCCTCCATCCGTTAGGAATGCAAGTTCTTAGCCATGGCTCAGCACATGTTGGGGTTGACTCACAGGAGATCAGGTTGGCTGTGCTGATCTCCTCTGCTCTACCCTCCCTGAAGGAGGCTCTTTGGGGTGTTGTCATGCTCCTGCACTCTTGGAGGC
The DNA here is from genome assembly GCA_019843965.1 of Rhynchomys soricoides. NCBI lineage: Eukaryota > Metazoa > Chordata > Mammalia > Rodentia > Muridae > Rhynchomys > Rhynchomys soricoides. Next base: position 4,117,566 of record JADRCH010000112.1, read on the forward strand.
CTGACATGTTGGGTGTACAAGCCCAGTCCCCACTGTGTAATCTCTGCTGGTGGGCATGGTACTTTTTGGCTTCTAGTATGGCCCTTGGCACCTCAGTACCCCTTGCCTCCCATGGGACTGCTGATAGTAATTATGGCAGTAAGCTTAAATCTCACACCAACCTGAGACACCAAGGAAGACAGCCTAGGAACGATTTCAATATGAATCTCAGTTCAATAAACAGACTGACAATCATCTTGTCCAATCTGTCTAGTTGGTCCTATGTGAATCTGCCCTATTGGAGGCAGCAAACACAGAAGAAGACTTACCTAGACCCCTCTTGCTCTAAGTAGTAACTGTCTTAGCTAGGGTTTTACTGCTGTGGACAGACACCATGACCAAAGCAATTCTTATAAGGGCAACATTTAATTGGGGCTGGCTTACAGATTTAGAGGTTCAGTCCATTATCATCAAGGTGGGAACATGGCAGCATCCAGGCAGGAATGGTGCAGGAGTAGCTGAGAGTTCTACATCTTCATCTGAAGGCTGCTAGCAGAATACTGACTTCCAGGCAGCTAGGAGTAGGGTCTTAAAGCCCACGCCCACAGTGACACACCTACTCCAACAGGGCCACACCTCCAAATAGCACCACTCGCTGGGCCAAGCATAGACAAACCATCACAGGAACCAAGTAGTTTCTGAATGGATGTGGAATGTCCAAAGTGGATGCAAACCAGGGAGCGATTAGTTCTTCTTTGCCAAAGATTCTTTCTTGACTCTGTGACATTTTGCCATAGCTGTGGCCATGCCATCTGTAATGCCAATGTAGCCTGGAGCATAGGGACTCATTAGCTATAGTTGGTTCTCAATTGCACTATCCAAGGAGAGGCCTCTGAGAATAAACTTCCTGGTGGGTCTGCACCATGAAGTTCTGGTCTGTGCAGAATTCCCCCACCTCTACCTTCACCCTCACCTCCACCCCTACTCCTACTCCAGATCTCTCAAATGCCCCAGCTCTGAACAAACTTCCAGCTATCCTTTCACTTTGCATGCTAATAGGGCTGTAGTAAAGGAAAGGAGTCTGGATATTTCAGGGCAGTTGAGTAGAAGGTAGAAACAAGAGGGAAGCTCTGGGAAGGAGGAAGAAGAAGGAAAGTTGACATGGAACTAATGGAAGAGCCAGGCTGCCCTGGGACAGTCCTCCTATGAAGCACCCCTATCCTGAAGCCCCGGGCCCATTCTTCTTGCATCAATTTGAGCATACCCCTCAGCCTCACTATTACAAGCCTCACATGGTTTGACCCTGGGAGACAGCCTCATCTGCTTCTCTGTGGAATTCCTTAAGTCGATTGGCTGGATGGTTTTCTTCTATTACCAGCAGGTGCCTGAGGGAAGAGGCGAGGGGCAGGCCTGGAGAGGGGCTCAGCAGAGAGACCCTAGGAGACAGGGTGCAGGGGACACAGAAGATGTTCAGTCTATATCTGAATGTCACCTTCTGAGGCTGAGTGACAAGGAATGGGAAGAAGAGGCCATCTCTTTTCCTATCCTACCTCTGGTCTGCTCTTGGATTCCAAACTCGAGCAGCCTTCTGTACTTTCCTGGTTACTCCAGCAGGAGATTTGCTCTGTCGGTGTGCTGGCAAGGTACCAGAGCTGCTGGGATTTATGTGCACACCTCACAATGAATGTGTGGAGGCACTGGAGTCCCAGTCAGCCGGAATGACTGTGGAGTGCAGGGGGATTGAGGTAAGTCCATGCTTCAGCAAGCTAATGAGTTCCTCTCCTTACTTCCAGATGTGTACGAGATGAGACCTTCCAATCCTACTCCTCACCCTCGCCACGAGTCTCTCGTTTTAAATTCAGTTCTTTCCACTTCCTGAACCGCTTCCCCTCAGTGTACCTGCAGTGTAAACTGGTGGTGTGTCGAGCATATGATACCTCCTCACGGTGCTACAGAGGTTGCATAGTGAGGTCCAAGAGGGATGTAGGCTCCTACCAAGAAAAGGTGGATATTGTCCTGGGACCCATCCAATTGCAATCCCCCAGCAAAGAAAAGAGGAGCCTCGGTAGGTACTTACCCTCGGATCCTACCTTCCACTGGAGACCATGATTCTGGGGGAGGAGGGAAGCGTAAGATGCTTTTGTCTATGCTATGGGCTAACCCAAACTGCACACAAGTTGGTGAATTAGGCCTGGTTGATGTCTTTCCCCAAAACTTAAGGTCACATGTAGGTGGTAGGCAAAAGATTTGTGACCTGGAAGGCTTGATTCTCTGGGTTTGGAGCTCCCAGAATCCCTAGCTATAAGGTGAGAGGGTTAATGTCTCTTAGGACTGTCAAGGGCTTGCTAAAGCAATGTTCATTAAACTGCCTTGGTCCTTCTCTGGTGCAAGTCACTGGATGTTTGATGACTGTTCTATAGTCTTTGTTGTTGATGTAATTAACGGTAATATTATGCCGCACCACAATGGTAGCAGGTGTTTTGAATTAACCAACTGGGTGGGATGTGGAAATGCAGGCAGTATGGATTGATTTTGACTGCTGGAGGTTGGAGGTTCTAGCACTAAAGGGGCCATTTTGCTTCCCACAGTAGGACTCCTAGGACCTCTCTAGCCTAGGCTGGGGCCAGATCTTCTTGATAGGGAAGTACAATGGCCAGGGTGACAGGGGCAGAAGTGGATTCTTATATGATCACAAACCCACTCCTAGGTTGGGGCAGCACCACCACCTTGTGGGAACCATCTGTGATAGCTCCCTGGCCTCAGGCCCCACAGTAGCCCCATCCCACACCTGGTTCCCGAGCCTTTCCACACTCATTCATTAAATATTTACCAAAGGCCCATTGTGTGGTAGGAAGCACATAAGCAGAGCAGACTCGTGCGCAGTGCCTCCGATGGGGATGGAGCTATGTAGAGAAGGACAATGGGCAAATGGAGGAGCCAGGTGGTGCCTGTTTTCTTTTACACCCGAAGTCACCACAGTAGCACAGGCCCTGGATTCCTTTGGCTGGGGACTCTTATCACTATTTCCCAGCTGGCTTATGTGCCCCAACTCTCTCCTTTTCCATTCATCTGCAGACCCAGAACTGTTCTCCCAAAGCCCAGGTCTGAGTTCCCCCTAACACCCTCCTTGACGCCCCTGGTTGGCAAGACAACAAGGAGTAAGTCACTCTAGACCAACACTCAGCTGCTACCAGGAATACTGGCAGCCTCAGTTTCCCCTTCTTCCATTTCTTTATCCCTCCCTACTGGAAAGTTCTGACAAGGGCCACCCTGTTCCTCGTCTCCTCGAGGTGCCGTTCTCTGGCTGTGTCTTTCCCCCACTCTATCATCTTGCTTTCTGTTCTTCCTCAGACTTGGCAGTGGAGGATGTGAAGAAGCCAGCCAGCTCCCAGACGGTCTATCCTACTGCAGCCATCTTTGGTGTAGGCTTCCTGGCCATGGTCCTAGCTGTGGCAGCCTTCACACTGGGAAGGAGGACACACATTGCCCGTGGCCAACCTCCAAGTACTAAAATGTGAAGCGAAACAACCCAGACATTGGCTCCACATGCACAGATTCCCAGGAAAGATGGAAGACATGAGAGTCTAACCCTTGGCACCCAGATACACGGTGACTAGGCTTCCCTTAGCACAAATGCATGGTCAAGTACAATGAGATGGCAAAGAAGAAAGGTGGGGGCCAAGTTTTCCCAGGATCTACAGGTTGAAGGTTGGGAAGGAGGCTGGGAAGGATGTCACAGGAGAAGGAGACCAGTGTCTACAATCACAGGCAACTGTGAACCAGACACTGGTGGCAGCCGTGCTTTCTCTAGCTAGAATTTCCCTTTACCCCATGTATAGCTGACTTTTTCAAACTGTAGTATTGCTATCAGCCTTTTCTTACAACACTGCAAACTTAATATAAAGAATCTTTCTCAACACAAGTGTCTGCTTGGTCACTGTGTGTACAGGCTTACCCTGGGTTCCCTCAAGTCAGGCAGACAGCTGTGGTGACATGGCCACAGAAATGATAAAAGGGCAAGGGACTCTGTGGCTTCCAGAACCTTCAAGAAAATGATCCTCTACATCCCTCCAAGATTCTTCATCTTTCCATTTGTGACACAATGTTCAGAGCTATGGGCTGGGAAGGGTCAGAGGAGGGTACCCAAGCCTAGGACAGGAGTCCTGTTTGCATGAAATCTCCAGGGAGAAATGTGACATATAATCATGAAAGATAAAGAAATATAGCCAGGTACCCAGGCTGGCAGATCCTGGCCTCAACGTACTGTACTGGCAATGCTAACACAGACCCCAACAGGTAGCTGCTAGGATGATTCTAACTACGACCATGTTGCTACAGTTAGGTGAGACCCCTTAGGACAAAGGGCCAGAGAAGTTCAGCCACCAGCTCTGACAAGAGATGATTGAGGACTGTCCATCACCAGTTTTGATGAGACTTCAGCTCCTATGAGATAGCTCATGGGATGGATACATACAAACACACACACACACACACACACACACACACACACACACACACACACACACACTCCCAGCATGCAGACGAGCAAGGAGACCAGGAAAATCTTGTGGCCTTCATTATCCATATTCATGTCCCAGGCTTGGGACATCAGAGAGAGTTCTGATGGGTCACTCTGTGTGGGCTAGCCTGGAGTTTTCAGCAGTACAGTGAAATGTAGACCCAGCCTGTGGCTAGATCTGAGCTGATGTGGACCCACTTAGAGATCAGTGGCTCTATGTTGGGTGACACCCTCAAATGAATGACAGACACACAGTAGGTAAAAACAGGACCAGCAAATCTGTTTTGAGCTGTGTCTTGCTTGCCTTCCAGTCCTTTCCAAGCAGACAAAGCTCCCTAATCACCCTCTTGCCATCCCAGTGGTGGAGCCAAGAGGGCACTGCAGCTCAATATTAGTGCCAGTTTGTTACTGCTCCTCCCTCCCTTCTTCCCTTTCTTCCTCCTTTCTTTCTACATGAATGGTGTGCATATAGGTACCTCTCTGTCAGAGAGAGAGAGAGAGAGAGAGAGAGAGAGAGAGAGAGAGAGAGAGAGAGAGAGAGACACCACTTTGGGCATCTTCCTTGACAGCTATCCGCTTTACACAGGTAGGATCTCAGGCTGAACCTGGATCTCACCAATCTGCTGATCTAGAGCACCAGCTTGCTCTGTCTTCACCTTCTCAAGTGCTGTTTTTAGAGATAGCTGCCATGTCCACTGAAGAAGTCTCTTTCTCCCTTTAGCCTTACAGCTATGTTTGTGAATCTCAACCCCCAGTCTCATTCCAGACTCCCCAGGTAGACAGACTCCAGGAGGGAAGCCTAGGCCACTCTTACTTCATCAAGGAAGTTTACAGATCTTAAGTTGCCAGACTCTGGGACATCAGGGGACTACCAGGTTCCAGCACATCCCCCTCTGGTATAATGGGTGCATCTTAACATGTTCCTCCTCCTCCACACCTTCAGAGTCACACATTCCTTCCAAGAAATTCTCTCCCCTCTCCTTGCCACCAGGAATCAAGAGCTGTGACCCCTGTTGTGGCCTACTCATCAACCATGTGTATAGAAATCTCTCCCTTCTTCTGAGATCTATAAGAAGGGACATTCTGTATCATGGGCCAGAACCCTCTGGACTTAAGCCACAGTTGTCTTGGAAGAAAGAACCCCAATTGAGAAAATGCCTGCAACAGATATGAAGCATTTTCTTTATTGATTATTAATGCAGGAGGGCCCAACCTACTGTAGGCAGTGCCACCCCTGGGCAGGTGGACCTGGGCTATATAAGAAAGCAGGCTGAGCAAACCATGGGGAGCAAGCCAGTAAGTAGTGTTCCTTCATGACCTCTGCTTTGATTCCTACCTGTAGGATGCTACCTCAGTTTTCCTAGATGGTAGACTCTAACCTGTGAGATCCCCTGCCATCTTGTCTGTCTCTTTGTAAGCCAGTAAGGTTAATAATTTTCCCAATGAATCTTATTTAAAAATGACAGTCCACCTTGGACTGAGCCTCAGACCTAAGTGAGACATTTCAGTTACTATTCTTGTCCCTATGACACGTGCTGATGGACAAGGGGCTTGTTTTGTTCTCTGCTTCAGGGGACTCAGTTCATCATGGTGTGGAAACATAGCAAGAGGAGTGACACAGTACACATTGGTGGCTCCTAGACTAGGAAACAGAGAACAGACCCAGAAGAGGGGCTAGCCTTAACCTTCAAGGGTGTGCTTGCTAGTTTTATATCAACTTAACACAAATGAAAGTCATCTGAGAGGTGGGAGCCTCGATTGAAAACATGCCTCCATAAAGATTAGGCTGTCGGCCAGCCTGTAAGGCATTTTCTTAATTATTGAGGGTCCTGCCCATTGTGGGTAGGGCTACCCCTGGGCCAGTGGTCCAGGTTTTTCTAAGAAAGCAGGCTGAGTATGCTACAAGGAGCAAGCCAGTAAGTAATACCTCTTGATGGCCTCGGCATCAGCTCCTGCCCTGAGGTTTCTGCCCTGTTTGAGTTCCTGGCCTGATTTCCTTTGATAGTAAACAGGGATGCATAAGCCACATAAACCCTTTCATCCCCAACTTGCTTTTGGCCATGGTGTTTCATCACAGCAATAGTAAACCTAAGTAGGACAAAGGGCATGCCCCAGTTCCCAGTAACCCACTCCCCCCAGCCTGGCCCTATAACACCATAAGCTGGGGGCCACATGAGTCTGAGGGGGACACTTCAGCCTCAAGTCTTAATAGTTACCACATTGTTTTTATGGGAGGAAATAAGAGCTAGGAATGTCCTATTCTACCATCTTGCTTGTCATTGTCCCCTACTCTTAAGTGATAAATTCTTCAGCAGAAATATAGATGGGATTTGTGTTAACCTTGAGAACAGTAATAAGAGATCTCTATATTCTCACACACATATGCAGGATCACTGGAGATAGAAAGAACTGTGTGGAAATCAGATTGACTTTTTTTTTTTTCCACTCTGAGAGAAATAATTCCTAAGGTTGTGACAATTACCTTTGGATAGCTATGAGCGAGGTCCTCATTAAGACAGAAATGTAAGCGGCTAATGCTTTTCTGTGCATTAGGAGTCTTTGGATACCATCATGGCTCTTAAGAACAGGGCAGCTTTAAAACTCTTGAAAGGCAATATCTCCCCTCTTTGAAAGCATTTCAGGTTCAAAGAGGGGAAATTTCCCCTCTAGGCAGGGAAGGGTACCTCACACTCTCCACAGAATATCAAAAATAACTGAAACAACCCTTAATAGGCTGTGAGTTGGATTGTTAGAAGCTGTGACAGAAAAGGCTTTCTTGGTAATAGCTGATTTAAAAGCTAAAAGCGGTGTCCCTCACCAGGAAGAGAATTTACCAAATGACAAGTAACTGGCTTATTTGAAGTGGAGGGAACATCCAGGGATGTTCACACACGTGTTACATCATGTGCTCTTCATGTTGCAATTACCATAGACTACTAATGGGAAATAGAAGGAAGACCAGGACATCGATTAATCTTCATAGGGATATGGGTATTTTCACTGAGGACTAAGTCTTTAGGGCTTCTGGGTTGACATTACTTAATAGCATTATTAAAATCAGAATAGCATTATGATTATTTGTTGCAATGGAAAATGGCATTGTAGGTGCTGTTGCTAAGATATGGTCATTGATTCAGGCTGTGTCTTGGTCTTCCATGGTTGGATTTTTGAAAGCCAAGATGGTGGAGTTCAAAGTCAGGAAAGACATTAGGAACGGTTGTGTAACTCTTCAGGATGGGCATTCTTGAAGTAGAATATTTTGCCTGTTTCCCTCTGATCTTGTTACTTTTTTGGATGAGATTTTTTTTGGCAACTATGACTGCTCTGGAGATTTTAGTAAAGCACAACTGAGGTGAGCGCTAATCCCCCCAATATCTGTCTATCTATCTATCTATCTATCTATCTATCTATCTATCTATCTACCTACTTACCTACCTATCTATTGACTGGATATATTTTATCAGAGAGACCTGGAAAGTGCTTTGTAACCATTTGCCCAAGCTATTAGCATCTCCCAGAGAGAACAAGCTGAAACAGTCTTCTCAACCTGGAAGTGCCACAGTAGCAGGCTGTGTTCATCTGACTCTCTAAGAGGCAGGCACTTTAGGTATTTATGACTCCTTAAAGTGGCAAGTCTTAGAAAGTCAGTCTCTGATGGGTTTAAAGAAAAGCCAGGACCGACTTTTGAAATGATACACAAAGGTGGCAGGATGACAGTAGTTAGATGCCCTGGTATTCTTCCAAGCCTCAGCCTTGCTCTGCCTGCTCTAAGAGCTGACCTCCTTCTTGGTGGGCAGCAATTGGGGAGCAGCTCTTCTCACCACCCTCTGCATCACACTTCACTTTGACTTGTTCCAGGGTCAATCACATTCATGTCTGCACTAATCACCGATGCGGATGGTGAGGCTCTTGGCCATCACTTATACCTCGTCTTCATTGTTCTCGGGCTAGTTTCCAAGCAGAGATTGGATTGTTTCCTCCTGGGGACATAGGGGTAGATAGCTGGACAAACCTGGAGTTCTCTGTTATGACAGAGGGGAACCAAGCAGAGGAGGCTACTTACAACATACTCTTCAGCCCTTCCACTCATCTTTGTGGGATGAAAGCCAAGGGCCTGGGGAGGGAAGTGAGGGGCAGCCTTGGGTCAACACAGACTGACGCCAGATGGGTGGTTCTGATGGTGTGACTGCTGTTGGCAGGTTTGGACAGATACACTGTTTAAGTTTTGTAGAGAAGCAGAAGAAAGACACACAGGAAGGGTATGACAGACTGTTTAAGGACCTTTAGAAACAGTGTAGCCAGGACAGAGTCTGGCGAACACAAATCCTCAGAAGCTGAGGTTAATCCAGAAGTTTTTGCCAAGAGGACATTGTGACATGGAATACTGAAGACTTTGATTTCTGGGTATTCCTGGAAAACACAGTCCTTTTTGGCCTTCCCGGGCAGCTAGCTACAAGCATGCTGGTATGTTGTTGCAGAGAAGGGAATCAGGCCTGACATATGAATGAATCCTTGGGTTGGGACCCAGGAGAAAGGCTTCACTTTCTCCCAGCATTTGATCTACCTGGGTACATCCGACAAAACCACGGAGAGCTTTGTTCTCTCCAAAGTTCAAAATGCAGAGTAGAGTGAAGGGGACAGAAATGGTGGAGGGTTTCTGGAGGAGGAGCAGGAGTGGGTGGAAGCCCACACTTTATGTTAGTCATGGCCTGGAGGCTGAGTCACAGGAGCGGAATCTCTGTTGAATGCTGAGCAGGAGACAGTGTTCCAACCTGGGTCCTCACCCCATCCTCTATGAGAACCCCTTGATCAACCCTATAGCTCAGAGTTCAGCTTATCTGTCCCGTTCTGATGGAGTTCTAACCTCTCATCCTGGGAACTCCTTAAGATCCGGTGTAAAGAAAGGACACAGATGGTCTCTCTATTCCACAACAAGACAAGTCAATGTGAGAGGAAATTAGCCAGGAAATGGGAAGGATGTGTCACAGGAATCTGCATCTGTAGAGACGCTGAAAAGATGCCAACCCCACTGGGAATTGAGGAAGTGCGCCTCTTAAATCACTAGCTGTTATTTGTTGCATATTTGATTAATCTGTCTTTAAAATTCTTGGTAAAATCTAGACTTGGTTAGATTTCAAGAGCTGGAAGCTTGTATTCTCTTGACTACTGTATATGTTGGTGATATTCTTACTGGACAACTGACTATTAGTGTGTAGCAAAACACAAGCATGTTCGTTCTGACTCACCAGTGTCACTTTTCCCCAAAGCACTGTTTCTCTACCCTGGACCTATGACACTGTTGACCTGCTTAATTCCCTGTTCATTGTAGAATGCCTTGTTTAGTAGTGTCTCTGTCTCCTTCCTACAAGATACCAGCAACATCCCTGACTTATCTCCCTGTGGGGGATGTGGATTATGCCACCAGACAGGCATAAGAACTGGTGAGGTAGAGTGTTCTCAACCTCTGGGATCTCAGAGATCTGAGAGAGCAAGAGTGGGACCTCTGCCTCCCTGCTTGCTCTGCAGCACATGACCACACCACTCAGCTCAGGTGACCATTGGCAGTCAGTCACATAGCACAGCACATAGAAGGCCTTTCCATGCTAATGACCTTCCTTTCCTGATATACTCATAACTTTACCCCAAATTATATAAACTCTGGTTCATTCTAATAAAGTGTATGTGTTTATATCTACCCCCAATAAAGAAATACAAATAAGCTAAGATAGTTTCAGAGAGCTGCTTCATCAAAAATCACCATAGGGAAGGCCTTTGCCTTTGCCCAAATGGGCTATGACACAATGGGCCTCCTGAAGAAGGCCTTCTCTCTTCTTCTATCCGCTCTGGCATTGGGCACTTACTTCCAACCAGACCAGAATCCTGCCTGACCCCTGAACTCTGCTTTCCCCTTCCAGCCTGGCATGCAGCAGCACTAGGATGCCCCAAAGGAAAACTCAGTCTGTGCTGATTCCCAGGCCTTCCTGTGCCAGCTTGTGGGCAGTGTCCAGACACTACCAGAGGAGAGGCAGAAGACAGGACCACACAACCCTAAGTTGTGACACGAAAAATGTCTCCAGATATTGTGGCCATATAGGGAGATGGTGACAGGCCAGTGATTCATGGGCTGTGAAAGAAATCACACAGACAAGAAGGGGAGGGGTAACTTTATTAGATCCTTGGTGGTACAGCTACAGTAGGGCAGTTAGAGAGACTACAGGGGTATTCTAAGATACTGCCTTCGTGGCAGGATTTCTGCATAGGCAGACAGGCAGGAGATAACTCAATGTTACAGTGTCTTGGTTGTTTAGGTCTTACTGAGTGAGACACCTAGAGCTTGTGTCCGGATGAGTAGGCAGACACCTCAGTATTTCACTGAGGGATGAGCTTTATACTGTGTAACCCTAACCCTAATCTTAACCCTAACCCTAACCCTAACCCTTTTTATCCTGCTTGGAGCCATTGGTGGCCTTGCTATGGGCTCAGCCTGCTCTGTTCTCAGGTCAAAATGACATAGCACAGCCTCCATCCCAAGACAGTGTCCACAGTTGTCAAACATTGTGAGGAGTAAAGACTTGAAATTCAACCTTGTTAAGAAGTGCATCCCTGAAGACATATCATGGAAGCAGAGAATGGGCATGGTAGGAAGCCTAAGGTCTAGAACTGCTCTGTTGTGGGGCTCATTTTCCACAGGGAGAGGAGAAGGGAGTGCACCCACTTGGCCTTGGGTCCTTTCTTCTTTACCTCTTCAGCAGAGCTCAGGCTGGTTGCTAGAATGGAGGTGATGGAGGGATTCAGTTGGTTTTGACCACATGTGTAGTGTTTTTCCTCTGCCCCCATTGTTTCAGTAAATTGACCATGTCATCCATGGTCACTAATACCTTAGATGCCAGCTTTACTGATACATAATCACATACCATGCAACCCATTCACTTAAGCTTGCAATCCATTGATCTTTAGATGGTTGGCAGAGCAGTCCAGTTACATCACACCTTCTTAGAACTCCATCATCACTTCCAGGAGGAAAACCAAATCCACCCAAACCTCCTCACCTGCTCCCACCTTCACGCCAAACCTTCAGTAACTGCAAACCTCATTTCTGACTCAGAATTTAACTCTTACTGGTTTAGCATAAACTGAAGTGGAAAGTGTGTGGTCTTTAGGGACTGGATTCATTCACGTGGCATGATACTTCTATATTTAATCGTGATTGGATCTTAGGCAGTTCCTAATCTTTCACACACCTGAAAAACATTTTTTTTTTGCATGAATGTTTCCGTCACCTTACCCATCACCAGATGGACATTCTGGTTATTTCTACTTTAGATCTACTGTAAGGAAATTGCTATGAGCATTTATGTACAAACGCTTGTGTGTGGACACAGTCTGGATTCTCCTGGGTGTGTTCTGAGAGTGAGAGAGAGGTGGGGAGCTGTATATAACCCTTTTGTTTATTGGACTGTTGGACTGTCCTACAAGGGCTTGTACGGTCGACTTTGTAACCAGGACACTGTTTGGGAGATGAGCCATGAGGATTCTAGTGTGATATGTAATAAATGGAGACACATGTTTGTCCATTTGGACAACCCCACTCCTGAGGGACCAGCTCCTACAACATCTCTGCTGTTACCCCTGGTCTTGTTTCTGTGTCTTTGTTCTAGGCACATTCAAAGGATGTTGGATAAATCAGTCAGGGAGTTTAACCTGACTCTGGTTCTGACACTGAAATCTAGTGAATGTAGGCAAGGCTTTTAGGCTCAGAGATTTCTTGACTGTCTCACCTCCAGGTTCAAGGCCATGTAATATAGTAGAGGGGGCTGGGACCTCTTCAAACATGGAGTCATGATGGACCATGGTCAACTCTTCCTAGGAGACTTCAAGAATAGCAAAATGTTTTCCCAGAGCTGTATGGAGAAAGGTGGATGGGATTTTGTCTCTAGCCACTTTACCCTTCTTTTCTAAACCATCCAGGGGACCCCCAGAAGCTTCACTGTGGCCAGTGTCATTCAGAAGCAGAGGAGACAGATTTCAGTAATGTCACATGAACAGCCTTAAGCCACCAGACTGAGTTGTCCCTGCTGCTGGAGCCAGGCCCTGCTCAGAACAAATGTCTGCAGCCTTCATTTGGGCAATTTTGACAAAGATAGTAATTCGTGAGCTCTCTCTATATACCCTGAAAACTCTTTGCTCCCTGATCAACTTCAGAATCTTGTAGTTGCTCAATACAAAGAAATCCCATGGTAGGCAGGCTTCAAGAGACTCTCTTCCAAATGAAAGTGTCTCATTTCTTCCTTAGTGCTAGAGAAGGAAGGGACGAAGAGGACTCCTTTGTCACTGGGCAGATGCCTTCTTTATGGGTATGTGTACATGTGAATATGATCGTGTGTGTGTGTACATACACAAACAGGCAAATGTGAATGTATTTTGCAGTGGGGAGTGCTGAATTTCTTTTATTTTTTTACTGGTCAAAACCAGATTATAAACTAGGTGTGATGGTATACGTTTATAATCTGAGTTACTTGGAAAGGCAAGGCAGAAGCCTAATCTGGACAATTTACCCCCAATCTGGAGGTCTTGTATCAAAAACAAAAGTAAGGGGCTGGAGAGATGGCTCAGTGGTTAAGAACACTGGCTGCTCTTCCAGAGGACCCAGGTTTGATTCACAGCATCTACATGGTGGTTTACAATCTTCTCTAACTCTAGTGCTAGGGGATCCAACACTCTCTTCTGGCCTCCAGGGGCACCAGGAACATATGTGCACATGCAGGAAACACCAGAGCTTTGTCTTTGGAGGGAAACTTCTTCATTTGCTCTAGATGCCCCCTCACCCCTTCCCCGAGCTGAAGTTCCTATCTATACTCATGCTGAACCAGAAGATAGTTTGGAGGAGGCTGAGAATCCCAAGGGAGAATCCTGTCACTCACATTTCGATTGCTTCCTAATTGCCAGGACTCAGCATTTGATGGGCAACTTCAGTTTTTCAATGAATACCCAGGATCAAAAAACAAAATAAAACAAAGCAACAACAACAGCAGCAGCAGCAGCCCAGCCAGTTAGGACAAGCTCATTATTTAGAACTAAGGATTGTGGTGAGGGTGGTAGCTAAGACTCAAGAGCTTCTGGAAATAAGGAAGCTTCCGCAACAGGGTCTCATCTTGGAGACACCATAGAGACATAGCGGGAGCCAAGGGGCTCAAAAGAAAAGCCGAGGGGAAGGACCCTGGGGCACACTGTGCAGAAGAAATGAAGAACAGTACACTTGCACATGCTCAAGACTAGATAGCGTTTCCATGTGGGCAGCAAGCAGGCCTTTGCTTGCGTGCCTTGCAGAGATCCTTTTCCGGCAGCCAGTAGATTTTAATGGCGTCACTCGGGTGGATTCCCTTTGATATAAAATCCTGGTTCATGAGCATCAGGTCTCCAGGAAAGCCAGAGATAGGGAAGAGGTTTCTGTTTGTGAGGCCTGTGATATGCCGCTCCGGTCTCTTCACAGGGAGGAAGCTTTTCCGATCATTCTGATGGCATACTACACAACTTTTGGTTTCTTCTGACTTGAAAACCACGTTCAATGTGACGTTTCGTGTATTGGTGGATTTGAACTTGGCCTCCGTTTTCTCCCCCTGACTGGCTTTATCATCGCTATCCCTGTTATCAACCTCTCCCTCTTCACTGGGCTTGTTTGTTCCTGGGGAACCCAGCTCTGCTCCGGAGTGAAGTGTGGCTCTTCTGAGCCTATCAATACATGCATAAAACTGTTTGTTTTCCAGGGTTCTTGCCAGTTGCATTCTGTTGATGTGCTTCTTGATGCTGGTCACCTCTCGGCAGGGCATTTGAAACTCCTCCGCAGGCACAGTCACCTTTGCAGTCCATATTTTCTCTGGGAGTCCATACACAGCACAAGTATAAGAGGAGTGTTTTCCCAACTCTATGGCCTTTTTGTAGTCTGCAGACTGCTTCTGGAGTTCCCTCAGCATCCTCCACTCTTTGTAGTGTTTGTCAGCCAAAAATCTTCTTGCTGCTATGGTGTGAACGCCACCGAGTTGCTGGGGATGGAGAAAAGATGGTTTAAAAATCTCAATACCAGCCCGGCAGTGGTGGCGCATGCGTTTAATCCCAGCACTTGGGAGGCAGATGGATTTCTGAGTTCAAGGCCAATCTAGTCTACAGAGTGAGTTCCAGGACAGCCAGGGCTACACAGAGAAACCTTGTCTCAAAAAAACAAAAACAAAACAAAAATCTCAATACCTAGAGGTAGGCAGCGCCTGCCATGAGAATTAACTAGTGGCTGGGTTCTCCTTTTGCTGCATTCGGATCTCTATAAACGGGAAAGAGGGCAGATGTTGGGAATTAAATAGGCTTGGGTTCAAAGCTTGGCTCTTCTTTTATCCACTGTAAGTTTAGAATAATTTTATTGATCTTACAAAGGTTATTGGGAAGCCTCAGAAAATATGGCGTATGAGAGCAACTGTCTCTCTCTCTCTCTCTCTCTCTCTCTCTCTCTCTCTCTGTGTGTGTGTGTGTGTGTGTGTGTGTGTGCGCGTGTGTGCAGGTGACTGTGGAGGCCAGAAGAGGGCGTAGGTTACCCTGGAGGTACAGTTATGTGGGTTACCTGACTTGGGTCCTGGGAACTGAGCTCTGCAAGAGCAGTGCAGGCTATCTCTCCAGGCCCTGGGTTGTAATTTTTGACAGTCTCATAGATTATATAATGAGCATTTCACCCATTACACACTTTCAAGTCCCTCTCAGCCCCAGAAAACTTCTCCTTTTATACAAGTCCCTTCCTGTTTTCATGGCTCCTCTCTCTCTCTCCCCCTCCCCCTTTCTCCCTCCCTTTCTTCCACTTTCTCTCTCTTTCTCTTTTCTTTGTGTATTTTGCTGTTTTGTGACCCTCACAACTTTAATTCGTGTTATTTCTGGGTCACAAGCAACTCACCAGTGGTTACACCACTGAAGAAATGACTCCTTCTCCACCCCCACTCCCCAACATTAACTGCTTAGGGGGGACTGAGGTCTTTTGAGCCCCTCCCCTACCACGATTGCATGTTGATGGCCACCATCTTGGGCAGATCTTGTGTGGTGTTAAAAAGCCAAGTATTAAAATGTGTGGGGGACATGTCACACTCCAAGTTCAACATAGTACCAGGTAAGAAATACTTAAGAAATGGCAGTTTCTCTCCTCTCTCTCTCTCTCTTTCTCTCTGTCTCTCTCTTTCTCTTTCTCTCTCTCTCTCATGTGGGAGAGGATGCATACTCTGTGCATATGCACTCAGAATCCAGAAGAGGACATTATGTGTCTTCCTTCCCCCATCATTTACCTCCATATTCCTTTGAGACATAATCTTTCACTGAATTAGAAGTTTGCCGTTTTGTTTAGGCTACCTGGCCAGCAAGCTCCCAGGGTCCACCTGTCTCTGCTCCCCAGTGCCAGGGTTGCAGGCACACGTAGTGCTTGGCATTTTTATATAGTTGTGAAGGACTCGAACTCAGGTCTTCATGCTTGAGCAACAAGTGTCCTTCCGATGGGGACATTCAGAGGATGAAACCCACCACTAGACACAGCCAACATGAGCTGTTGTGGAAATGTCTGTTTTTGTGAATTTTGAACCCTGGGATTCCCTGCCTCTGCAAGCAGACTCCAGAAGAACCTCTGTCCATGCAAACTTGAGGGCACTTACTAGAATTTCTTGTTCCATTGGGGAGTATTTTCCAAGGGCGATTCGTGGGTCTGATTTGTAGAATGCTGTCCATATCCTAGAAGACAGGGACAATGAATTAGAGCTCTAGAAAGGGCCTTTCTAGTCTCCTTTCATGGTGAGGAGACTAGAAAGGTTAATTCTACATTAACTAGGTTGAGGCCACCTAGGAAAGGTCTGGAAACCCAAGTCATACTTACCCCAAAGGTGATGCAGTACAGATGTCCTCTTTGTGGTGTGGGAAATCTTGAACTATCCAGGGGTGGCTGTCACTGGGGATCCTGGATGGCTTTCTGTTGTTTTGCTCTCCCACAGCTGTGGTCCCTTCCTGAGTCTTTGGTTGCCCATCTCTCTGGATTTTGTACCTTGGAAAGTGGTTTCCCCACTCCTTAATCATGCTCCAGCAATAGGATAGGGCAGGAGGTATTACTGCCTGGAGGCTGTATCTGAGACAGTTTAAATGGCTCTCGAGGCCCAGTTAAAAGCACCTACTCTGTCATAACTGGTTTAGCCAGGGCCTCATTGTGAAGTCTGTGCCTAAGGGTTAGATGACCCTTGGAGTGAAGCAGGCACTTACTTCCACTCTGAAGCATGCTGGAGCCCAGGAAGAGACTGGGCAGAGTGCAGCCGGGAGTCGGAACAACTGCGCAGTTACAGGATGAAGAAAAAGACTTTGCACTGATACCTATTTAAGGTGGGTTTTTTTGGGGGGGGACTTGTATTTCTAAAGTTTTTATTTTCATAATATTATATAGATTTTCTTTCCATATTTTTGGTTAAATAAATTACCAATATTTGCTTCTATTCTTAACACACCTTTCTACTAATTTTTAAAAATGTTATGTATATGCATGTGTGCCAGAGTGTTTGTATGGGTGTCACATGCATGCAGTGCCTACAGAGGCCAGAAGAAGGTATCAGATCTGCTGAGAGGGAGTTACAGATGGTTGTGACCTGCCATGAGGGTGCAGGAAAGAGAACCTGGGTCCTCTTCTTCAAGGGTAGCAAGTGCTCTTAGCCACTGAACTATCCAGCCCGACATTTTCACTCTCTTAAAGTGAATGGCAGTTCCTATGTTTGTCAGGCGCATGCTGATTATTGATATTTCCCTTTATGGTTAATGTTTTCCTTGCATTGTGTAAGAAATTGTTACCTATCTAAAGCAGGAATGATACACTCATATGTGTGTAATTAATTTTAGGATAACAATTATCTTTTTCCTACTGCATTTTACATTTCTTTTAAGTATATTTCTAAGTTATTTTTATGATGGTTGTTAAGATGTATATGTATTTATGAACACGCCAAAGGACTCCCTTCTCTGTATCCACAGTTGTCCCTGAAGCCACTAGCCTGGGCTCTGCTCCCTCTGGTAGATTTTGTAGTTTATGTCAATTACTTTTCTCATTACTGCAACAAAGCACAGAGAAACTTGAGGAAAGAGGGGTTTGTTTTGGCTTACAGTTTTATCACAGCAAAGAAGGCGTAGTGGTGGAGTGGTCCAGTCCAGGGTGGTGGGAACTCTTTGCTGCTGCAGTTTCTCAGATCAGGAAGCAAGGGGCTCAGGCTGGAGCCAGGATATAAATGTCATCTTCAAGTCCCACCCCTGGCAACTCATTTCTTCTAGCTAGGCCACAGTCCCAGGGTTTCTATAATGTCCTAAAATACCACCACTGATAATGTCACATCTGGGGCCTGTGTGTACAAACACATGAGACTATCAGGAACATTTCACATTCAAACCATTAAAGGATGATTCCCAAGGCCCACCTGCCATTTCAGAGACTAAGCAATAGGCTCCTGAAGCTTGGGGTTCCCCTTCTGACATTGGTTCATACACAAACACTATTTTACGTAAGAATCATTGCCAGCCTTTCCCTGATGGGTTCAATGGAGACATTGTCCCTCATCTCCTTCTCGAAGGCACCTGTGAGAGTCTCTGTGGTGTTTTGAATGGGATGTCCCTTGTATTCTTAGGCATTTGAATACAATGCCACAGTTGCTGGCAGTGTTGGGGGAAGATTGGGAGACATGGCCTTGCTAGAAGAAGTATTTCACTGAGGGCAGGCTTTCAGGTTTCAAAAGCCATGAACCATCATCCCCAGCTTAATATCTCTTTGCCTGCTGTTTGTGGACTGAGATGTGAACTCCCAGCTGTTCCTGCCATCACACCAGCCTGCTGTCACGCTTTCCCACCATCATGGAGATGGACTCTTATCTCTCTGCAATGTAAGCCTCCAATAAATCCTTTTTTCTATAAGTTGTCTTAGTTGTGGGGTTTTATTACATCAATAGGAAAATAACTAGTATAGTCTTCTTTTGGTGTCTTGTGCTGCAAAGATCCAGCACAAAGCATGAGCAGTGCCTTCCTGAAGTATAGGCAGACATTGTGCTAGCTAGTTTTATATCTAGTTGACACAGGCCAGAGTTGTCTAAGAGGATGGAGCCTCAATTGAGAAAATGCTTCCATAAGATGGGGCTGTAGCTATTAATGATACTCTGTTATGCTCGCAGACAGGGGCGTAGCATAACTGCCCTCTGAGATGCTCTACCCAGCAGTTGTCTATGCAGAGACATATAGCCTAGCATTAGATGGAGCTCAGGGAGTCTTGTGGAAGAGTTTGGGGAAGGATTGAGGGACCTGGAGGAAAAAGGGACTCCACAAGAGGTCCTGCCCCCAGGTTTCTGCCCTGCTTGAGTCCCTGTCCTGACTTCCTTCAATGATGGACTATGAGTTGAGAATATAAGCCAAATAAACCCTTTCCTTCCCAACTTGCTTCTGGTCATGGTGTTTCATCACTGCAATAATGACCTTAACTAGAACACATGGGCTCCAGGATCAAGAGACTTGAGACGGCAAGCATTCATCTTCTAATTAGGGACAGTGTCTTAGTTTCTTTTCCCATTGCTGTGATAAAATACTCAAAAGCACTTTAAAGGAGAAAAGGTTTGTTATGGCTCAAAATTCAAGGTATAGTCTATCATGGTGGGGAAGAAAGGCAGCAGGGCTTGAAGCAGCTGGGCATATGGCATTCAGAGTCATAATGAAGAGAGTATACAAAAGCATACGTGTTTCTCAGTTCCCTTTCTGCAGCTATGCAGTCCAGGATCCATAGTGGGTTGCGTCACTGCTCCCCCCTGAGGTGGTGGAACTTGGGAGTAAGGAGCTGATAAATGAGGCAGACTAAAGTCTCTTGCAACAGCCAACTTTACTCAGAGCAATAGACAATTTGTGTTGTGACGGTTAAGAGAGTTCATATGGTTAATGTTCACTTGAGTTCAAGCTGTTTTCAATAATAAAGACAAGCCATGTGTGACGTGGCAAAACCCATGTTTTCCCATAAGGGTGCACAGAGGATAGTTTAAACATTTAACTGGATAGCAGCAGCAAGTGGTAATGAGTAATCTGAAGTAAACTCACTCCTATCTGAGACACCTAGGAGGAGCACAAAACCACATTCCAAGAACAGTTTGGTGTTTTGCAGAAATGGAGGTCACAAGACTCTTGTCCTGTTTTCTTGGAGTGTTCTCATAAACACTCAGGAGTCTCCTTACTAGACTCCATTCCTGGACCATATTCCTAAAGGATAGGTCTTCCTACCTCAAGTTATACTCCCCCCCCCCCCATGCCCAGAGGCCCACATGCCAGGTAATTCTGATGCTGTCAAGCTGGTAATTACCACTAACCATCACAGTTAATAAAGGAACATTTTAAGAACCCAGTACTCCCCTAAACATGTTACTAGATGTCTGATATTAAAACCTTAATACACTAGTTGAAATTAACTAATACTAATTAAATTATTAGAGAAACAATAGTTCTCTGGCTGAAGCTGTTGTGTTTGACCATAAAGATTTGAATCCGTTAAACTTGAATTTTAAACATATCCCATTTACTTAACATATGGAATAGTTCATTTTTATTGAAAATTCCATTTTAGCAAGAAGCTTTCCATCTCTGGGCTGGTGGAGGGCATAATAAAGGCTGATGTCCCATGGTATTGATCTTAAGATGCTAAGGCAAGTGATGCCAGGGAATTGGAATTAGGAATAAATGCACACAATTGGCTCTCTTTCAAATACTACCCCTTGCCATTTGACAACTTACCACCCCTGGGGAGCCACGTAAGACAGCCTCCGTTCTGGGTGAACAATCAGAACAACAACATGGCCTCTGTTAAGAGGCAGTTGGGAAGATCAAGTGAATAAAAGAGCTACCAAGGGACTCAGTGTACAGGGACAGTTGTCTCCACACATTTATAGTGTCAACTCAGTTGTCACAACCGAACAGGCTGTTTCCAGGAAGGATGGTGCCTACCATTGTCCCCGTCATTTCTGGGGAACTTTTTCATGGGTTCAGTATTGCATGTGAAGGACCTGACAGTCCTATTATGTCACCTAAAAAAAAATAGGCCAGATTTGCCTAAGAAACAACCTCACTTTTAGCAGGGTAGACACTATCTACTTGGACTCTATGACTTTTCTGTTGCTGTGATACAATACCATGGACAAAGCAGCTTATAGGAGGAAGGGTTTATCTTAGCTCATGTTTCAAGAGGAATCAATTCCATCACAGTATGGACGTGAGAACAAGCGACAAACACGGCAGCAGGATCAGGGAGCCAAGAGATTGCATTTTCACATGCAAGCAGGGAAACAGAGAGCATGAACTGCAAGTAGAAGGGTCCTTTATTAACTCTCAAAGCCTGTCCCCAGGTGATGTACTTCCTCTAGCAAGACTGCACCTCCCCATAACCTCTTCAAATAGTACCACTGTCTGGGAACCAAGTGTTCAAACTCCAGAGACTGGCAGACATTTCTCACCCAAACCTCCATAGGCACTTTGGCAACATCTTCTCTTTCATTTTTCTAAATCATCCCAGCTTCACAGTTGCATTCTTAGAAACCTTGTAGTCTGGGCTTGCAGAAGATTTCTGGAACCACTGATGAGTTTAATGGATTGTTTCCATTTTAGGAAGAGATTACTGACCCCTGTGAATTGATGTAGCCTCCTGGGCCTATAGGTTCTGCATCTGAAGATTCAACTGGTCATGGTGCTTAGAATGGGTGGCACTGAACTCACATTGGATTTTATAAAATGCTGATGTCTGGATCCCCACTCCCCAGAGGTGATGTTGTGGTGGGATAGCAGGGGATCTGGATGTTCTCCAAGGAGTCTCTTTGGGCAGCATGATGGAGAACCATTGCCTTGAAAAAGTCTCTAGGGATACTGGATACTATGACCCCACTTCTCCCATTTCTGCTTTAAGAAAGCAGAGGTTTTAACGATCTTCACTTCAGTGTGATTTCTGGCACACAGAGGTTAGTCAGTAAATAGTTGTGGGCTGCAGAATGCTTAGATATGGTAGCAGTACAAAATGAATTGGGAACCTTGGGCTGTAGGAAGTAAGTTCAAGGCATGATGAGAGGGGGCAGGGTTTGGCTTGATAGGACCAAAACCTCAAGTCCAATCAGCTTGAATGGTGATTCTGACTTCTACTGAGTGCTTGGGTGAGGCCACATTTCCACCTCTTACTAGAGATGGAATTTCCTGGAGAGATGAGGGCAGTCCTTAGATAGGAAAAGGGAAGATGGCAGGATTGTGTATTGACAGGAATGGGACCATCTTCTTCTCTGTGACTAGGCTGTGAAAAGTCCAGCCAACCCTGCAAACAGCCCTGGTGCTGAGGGAAGGGTCTAGCTGCCACATGGAGCAGGTTACAGCCCCATCCAGAACTAGGAGCCAGGCTGGGAGCCTCTGGTACAGTCCCCAGCCAGGCAGGAGCAAATCTACAGACCTATGGTCCTTTCCAGTTGCGCCCACTTTCCTGAACAGTCAGTTCAATCTTAGTTCAGGTGGGTGAAGGAGGCAAGAGGGGTGGAAGAGTAGAAGTTCCTTTGAAGCCAGGATCTGGAAACCCTAAGAGTTAGTGACCTGCATTTATTATCTTTCTGTTGCTGTGATAAAACACTATGGCCAAGAAAACATATAAATAAGAGTTTATTTGGGCTTTTGATTCCGAAGGGGACATCTGTAATGGTGGGGGAGGCAGAGCAGCAGGCTTCCAGAGCAGGACCTGAAAGATCTTGTATTCAATGATAAGCAGAATCAGAGTGAACTGGAGTAGGACCAGCTATAAACCCTCAAAGCCCACCCCTAATGATGCATTTCTTCCAACAAGGCTCCACCTCCTAAAGATCCCAAAGCCTCCTCAAACAGTTACAACAACTGGGGACCACGTGTTCAAGCACATGAGCCTACAGGGCCCTTCTCATTCAGACCGCCACAGAACCCTTTGGGGGAAGGTATATTCCAGGGAAGGGTACTGAGAGGTGGTTCATGGTACCCAGAAGTCCTAGGGATGGAAGCTCCATCCTAATGCCAAGGTGACTTTGACTCTGTTGTCTATAGACATTTGCACAAACTCAACAATGAGAACTTGGCAGGCAGGGAGGAAATGCTCTCTGAGGGGAGCCGGAGATAGCTGGTATGCTCAGGAGAATGAAAAGCAGCTCGATTTGCAGAGGGAGTGGGTGGGTGGGACATGGCAAAGTTGGCAACATGGCAGATGTTGTTCCTCTGCCGTCAAAGCAATCACCTGTTGGTTCATTCTCAGGAACCATGTCCCCTTCCCATGCAGCCAGAAGCGCCTGTCTATATCTAGAGTTCCATCAATCCCTGAGCTCACAGCCAACTGGTTTCCTGGTCAGCTGGGTTACAGAGCCTCTAACTTGTCCTGTAGTCTCTTGCAGTTCCGAGACCCTATCGGATTACCAAGCAAGGGCATTGGCTGTGGTTTCCCTTATCTTCAAATAACAGCTTCCTGTATTAAACAGGCATGGACCTGGCGCCAGGCAAGTCCTCCCGTGACTGTGGGTCCTACCACAACCAGACAAAGCTGGAGAAGGGGTTGGAATCCCTATGTTTCGAGTCCTTCATCCTGTTTGTGCAGTCTAGACAGAAATAATATAGGAGTGGTGACCCTTCCCCAACCCTGGGGCTGTACCTGGTCAGGTTCATATAGTACAATATTACTCTTCCTCCCATGATGAGAAGGAGTGGGAAGGATGAACAGGGTCTAGGATCCACTCTAGTCTCATTGTGCTTCATGCCCCATTGGCTAACTCCATTTGGTTTGGTAGAAAAGGAAGTGGTCCTGTGGGGGGGGGGAGTACCTACGTGGTTCACTATGGGTGGGGCGTGTATTGGACCTATGGAGGCTTAAGAGAAAGGGCTGAAGAGGAATCACCCAAGAGTAAGTGGCTTATAGCAGATCAGTGCCCCTCCAACCAACCAACATGGCACTGCCAAATGGAGAAGCAAAGACCGAGGATATTTAGGATTCGGGTATAGTACTGGGATGAGCCTGAGATTTTCTTTATAGACAAACTATACCACTCCCCCTCTCATCCACAGAAGCACGTAGGGAGTGGATTACCTCTCAAGTGCTCATTTTGTGTGTATTGATGTCACTGGTAGAACTTACAAGCAGTTTGTTTTGTGGGGGTTAGTGGGCTATGTGCTTGTCTAAAAGTGCAAACGGGGGTATTTCTCTCTGGTCAGCTTTCTGTGGTAGTCACACACTAATGCATTCTGTGGAAGCCTTCCCTGAGCTCCACTCTTTATGCTTGGCACTAGGAATACAGCGGTGAAGAAGACAGGGTGATTGCCTTGAGGCAGAGCCTTTGTGCAGTGGGATAGGCAGAGATGCAAGGTTGGTGAACTATACAATACACACTAGGGCAAGAAGAGGGATGATCTCACAGTGCTGAGCCAAGGGCCCAGAGGGAACTACAGGGCAGCACTGGGGGTGTTCGAAGATAAAGCACATGGAAATTTGGGAGCATTTACCTATCTCCTTTAGTTAATATGGATTTTTCTCATTGAACAGACTTCACACAAATTCTTAGCCTTCAACGGTAGCAACAGCAGGTTAGGAGACACAGGGAGAAGAGATTTGGGAAATTTCTTCTTTGGGCCTCTATTAGGAGAATCTCTGCTTGGCTGTTGCCAGGATCTCATGAATACATCTGTCTGTCTTCTGCCTCAGAGCAGAGTCAATGAGATCCAGCCACGGGGAACAAGAAAGCAGTAAAGTGATGCTGTTTCATGGGCTTTCCCTGTATCCTGGAACTCCTAGGCTACACATCGCCTCAGTGGTTTGTTTTTTTTGTTTTTAAAGAAAGGGTTTTATATATCCTAGGCAGCTTTGAGCTTGAAACTTCAAACAAGCTGTGTAGACAAGAATGAACTTGAATGTCTCATATCCTGCCTCCACCTTGTGAGCGTTGGGATTATAGGTGCGCATCGCCATGCTTAGTTTATGTGATGCTTGGTGTTGAACGCAGGGCACGTCAGGAATGAACTCTACAAATTACACTATATCCCCAGCTCTCAGTGGCATCTTGAGCAGCTTCACTGTCATAGGACCCAACACCAGAGGTTTCCAGGAGATGCCAGCTCTGGCCACTCAGCTTCTCCCGTGTCCTTCAGAGAGGCTCATGGAGTAGCACTCTACCTGAAGGGAAGATGTGACATCTGAACTTTCTGGTTCCCAAAGGAATTTTGATGGGGGAACAAGTCTAACCTTCATGTCCAGGATATAACTATCCTAAACCCCCAAACATAGCATTTAAGTAGGTTCAGGGGAGCCTGGAACAAGCTGAGACCAAAGGAAGCCTCTCCCCCCAAAGGCTACTTCTCTGCCTTGGACTTCTCTGACTCTTGTTTCAGAATTTGCTGAGCAGGCACTACTCTGAAAGCTCCCTTTGCTAATGTGCTAATTAGTGACCAAGACCCTTATCAAGCAGTGAGTGAGGGCACAGGAGTGTCAGACACAGCTAGGGTAATCTGCACAAACGGCACACAGCATGGTTGAGGTAGCCATAAAGGAGGTATGGTGGACTGAGAAGGAAAGGCTGAAATAAAGGAGGAAGGAGAGAAGGGAGGGAGGGGAGAGGAAAGAATTGGAGGGGAAAGGATGGGGGAGGAGAAAAGAAGCATCTAGGTGTTTTCATTTAGAGAATACACTATGCTTCCCAAGAGAGGCTTTTGTCTTGGGCTCAAGGCCCAGCTCTGACATTATAGATCTGTGGGAGTTTAGACAAGACAGGGCAAGCAAGTGCTAAACATAAGGAGATGATAGGACAGCTGTGTTGGACTCAAACTGTAAGGAGACACTGACTGAAGGATAACAAGTCCCTCCCCCCCAGCTCCCTGAAATGAGAGGCAGGATCATGAACTAGAAGAGTGAGCTTATCTAGGGGGACCTCTTAGAGGTTCCCCTTGTGAACTGTAAAAGACGTTGGTGAGGAAGATCAGAGAATTTACAGACTCAGCCATCTCCCAGGCACCCCAGGTGAAGGGCAGGTCAACACTTGGTCACAGCTGTGCTTGCACTAAAGCCAGGGCTGCTCTCCTAACCAGACCTCTGCTGGAGCCAGTCCGGAGGCAACCTTCAGGAGGTCTGGCTTGCAGAGTTTTGGAGACAAAGAAAGCAGTGTAGACAATGAAAGTTTCAATAATTTGCCCAAGGTCACACTGTTTTAAATTAGGGAAATCCAAAGTAAAACAAAGTCTGGCCAATCTCAATATAATCTGAGGCCAGACTTCCCAGGAAATGGTGTGGTCTGATAAAGGCAATGAAATTAAATATGGAGCTAAAGTCATTCACACAGAAGAACAGTGATAGGATTTAATAGTTCCCATTGCTGCCCTGTGTCACCAGCCTACAAGAGGCACACATGCATCTTTTCAGGCAAAACACCCTTTAATGACTGGTTGGTTTTGAAATAAGACATATCATCAAAATAACAGCAATAACAGACACTCACGGTACCTTTGCTATAAGCAGCTCCAGCCTACATGCTGTTCGCGAATCAACTCATTTAAACACTTAGCACAGTATGTTTAAAAGTCCACACTTCTGAAACAAGTCAGAACAACAGCTTTAGTGACCTGTGTCAGAAGACATGGGATGCTAAAAAGTTCGAGTTTATGGGCTGGTGAGACTTAGGGGCTGGCAAGACGGCTCAGTGATTAACAATCACCCTCCCTACATCAGATAGAGGGCTAATATCCATTATAAACAAAGAACTCAAGAAGTGAGACTCCAGGAACCAAACCACCCTATTAAAAATGGGGTACAGAGCTAAACAAAGAATTCTCAACTGAGGAATATCAAATGGCTTAGAAGCACCCAAAGAAATGTTCAACATCCTTAGTCATCAGGGAAATGCAAATCAAAACAACCCTGAGATTCCACCTCATGCCAGTCAGAATGGCTAAGACCGAAAACTCAGGTGACAGCAGATGTTGGCGAGGATGTGGAGAAAGAGGAACACTCCTCCATTGCTGGTGGGAATGCAAGCTGGTACAACCCCTCTGGAAATCAGTCTGGCAGTTCCTCAGAAAATTGGACATAGTACTACCTGAGGACCCAGCTATACCACTCCTGGGCATATACCCAGAAGATGCTCCAACATGTAATAAAGACACATGCTCCACTATGTTCATAGCAGCCATATTTATAATAGCCAGAAGCTGGAAACAACCCAGATGTCCCTCCACAGAGAAATGGACACAGAAAATGTGGTATATTTACACAATGGAATACTACTCAGCTATGAAAAACAATGACTTCATGAAATTCTTAGGCAAATGGTTGGAACTAGAAAATATCATCCTGAGTGGGGTAACCCAGTCACAAAAGAACACACATGGTGTGCACTCACTGATAAGTGGATATTAGCCCCAAAGCTCCAAATACTCAAGATACAATTCATAGACCACATGTAGCTCAAGAAGAAAGAAGACCAAAGTGTGGATGCTTAAGTCCTTCTTAGAAGGGTGAACAAAATACTCACAGGAGGAAATATGGAGACAAAGTGTGGAGTAGAGACTGAAGGAAAGGCCATTCAGAGACTGACACACCTAGGGATCCATCCCATACACAGACACAATTGCGGATGCCAAGAAGTGCTTGCTGACAGGAGCCTGATATAGCTGTCTCCTGAGAGGCTCTGCAAAAGCCTGACAAATACAGAGGCAGATGTTCGCAGCCAACCATTGGAGTAAGCACAGGGTCCTCAATGGAGGAGTTAGAGAAAGGACTGAAGGAGCTGAAGGGGTTTGCAACCCCATAGGAAGAACAACAATATCAACCAAGCAGACCCCTCAGAGCTCTCAGGGACTAAACCACCAACCAAAGAGTACACATGGAGCAACCCATGGTTCCAGCAGCATATGTAGCAGAGGATAGCCTTGTCAGAGGAGAGGCCCTTGGTCCTGTGAAGGTTCAACGTCCCAGTGTAGGGGAATGCCAGGGCGGTGAGGTGGGAGTGGGTGGGTGGGCGTGTGAGCACCCTCATAGAAGTAGGGGGAGAGGGGATGGGAGAGGGAGGTTCTGGAGGGGAAACTGGAAAAAGGGATAACATTTGAAAAGATTGATATTGTTTCAAGGAGATATATACCCTTTCTATTGCAGAGGGTCAATGGAAACTCCAGTTCCAAGTGATTTGATGCCCTCTTCTGACCATGGGCGCCAGGCACACAAGTGATGCACATGTATTCATGCAGACAAAACATTCATACACATAAGATAAATCTAAAAGACATGCTCATGGTACAGCATGGGGTGCTGGCAAGGCTAATGCTGTGTTAATGATTTATGTTGGGGATATCTGGGTTAAGGAAGGGGTGTGGTTCCTAGTGGTCACAGAGACATTCAAGGAATCATTGCCCTCCAGGGAGAAAGTTCCGCAGCTAAGACAGCTGCAGTTCATCTATACGGACTGAATACCATTCCCATCGGCAGGCTGTGAGTTCTGATTCACCTTCATTGCTCAGGCAAGTCCACCAGATATCACCACCATGCAGGGTGGGGCCTCCTCTGGGCTGCAGGCAATGCAAACGTATTTCCCTCATGCTTCTCCTTCTATCTGGAAGTTTGATATGTTGTGTCTGAAAGCCATTCTGCTTGCTCTCCCAGGCTTTAGAAGCTCTAATGTGAGACCCTGGCCTTTCCCACATTTACTAAGCAGGGTTCCTAAGGATGTGGGCTTCTCTATGGATTGGAAGAGGATGGGGCAAAGAGTTAGTTTCTCTCTGTTAACCTCCCCAGAGACTCCTCACTGCTCCTTGAAGGGTTTGCCCAGGGAAGGAATCATGTTTTCCAGGAGGGCTGAAGCTAATTGAACATGCCTAAGAAGATCAAGTGAGTTATGGTGTACAAACATGAAACTACCTTATCTTAAATCCCTTCTTGGCAAGGGTCCTGGCTCTCTCACAGAGGGGAGGGGCACAAGAGTGAGGGAGTTACAATCAATCTGCATTCATGAGCCTTCAACTATGATCCTCAGAACAGTCCGTAGAGGAGCCCCATAGGTCAGTCCTGGGAATTCACAGTTGGCTGAACTCTCACATAGGATCAACAATGCTTGGCTTCATTTGTCCCCAGGAGTCCATCAATTTCTTGCTCCAATGGTTAACATTTTATATTACATTTATTTGGTGGGTTGGGGATGAGAGTACTATGGTGCATGTGTGGAGATCAGAGAACAACTTGTGGAGGTTGGTTCTATGTTACATGTAGGACCTGGGGATCAAATTCAGGTAGTCGGGCTTGGCAGCACAGACTTGCTGAGCTATCTGGCTGGCTCTGGTTGTTAATACTGTGATGATTAAAATGGAAAAACTCTGTCTATGGAGCCCAGTGGCAGCTACAGGCTCACTGTCCATCCTCTGTCATTACAGTCACGGGCAATGCCAGGGTACTTATATGTGCAACAACCTCACTACCACCTGTGGAAGTCCTCTTATGGCAACCTGCCCAACTACTACCACTATCACTGAGGCAGGAGAATAGAGGTGAAGAGAGAGCCATCCAGACTAGCATATGAGGGTTTTGTGCCAGGAGGTATGGCAAGTGACTGAGCTAGTGGAGTCACATAGCAGTGACCACCACAGTTAGCCCTCTGCAGTCACGGAGTCTACATCTAGGGACTTAACCACTCAAATAAAGTTGTTTGGAAATGAAATCCATTGGTACTAAATGTGTGGTCTATATTTGGTCATTATTTTGATAACAATTTATATTGTTATCAAATATTGTTTTTTGTTTTTTTTTTCCAAGACAGGTTTCTCTGTGTAGCCCTGGCTGTCCTGGAACTTACTCTGTAGACCAGGATGGTCTTGAACTCAGAAATCCACCTGCCTCTGCCTCCCGAGTGCTGGGATTAAAGGCGTGCGCCACCACTGCCCGGCACAAATATTGTTAAGTGTAGAGAATTTAACCCATTCAGAGGAATACTTGGTCTCAAATTATACCATAGAGCTATAGAAACGAACCCGCCATGATACCAACATTAAAAACTAATGGCCAAAAAAATGTAAGTACCTGTACACATAGACATAACCCATTAATCACACAATTGTGTAACATTGTCTACTTTTGCTTATACATTAAGACTATTTTTCTATTGTAGCTCCTTTGTAGTTTCACTACACTCAAATGTATCATTTGAAGCCAGCTTGTTGACATCTACAGAACTTTTGCTACAACCTGACTGAAATCATGTTGTAGATACAGATCAACTGAAGGAAGCTGATATTCCAATAGTGCAGTGGTATCCAACTCACCAGTCTGGTAAAATTCTATATTATTTTGGGTCTTTAATTTCAGTTGTATTTTTCTAGTTTTATTTTCTTACTCTCACCTATGTTTGACTAAATCTGTCCATAAGTACTCTTGGTTTTAAATGTAATAATTATTTTAATTTTGGCACTTTTAACTTCTAATAATTCTTTGCTAGCATATGAAAATGTAGACTTTTAACTGATGTTTTAGTCTTTGACTCTTGTAAATTTATCTTTGTTCTTCTGTAGATCCCTCACAGTCTTCTAAAATAACTAGACTTTGTGTGAATAAAGGCAGCTTTGCTCTTTACTATTAAAAGATGAAGTATACAGAAGTTATGTGCAGAGTCTATGCAGATACTGTGCCATACATCTGAGACTTAAGTATCTGTGGACTTTGGGATTCACAGAGTTCCAGGGACCAATTCCCACAGATACCCAGGAGATATACACAGAATGATTATAATCTAGCCTTACAGCATGAAGTCAAGGGTACTTGACATTATTATAAAGTTGAGTCTACTATAAACAGAAAGAATATTCACTGACATATTAAAAGATTTACTCATTTTATGTGTATTAGGGTCTTACCTGTATGAATGTGTGTGTTTCATATGTGTGCTATATTCACAAGATTTTATCCACATGACTCTCCTTTGGATTTTAAAAAGAGGTATCATGGTGAGGGCCTGGAAAGGTAGTTCAGAGGTTAAGAGCACCAACTGTTCTTACAGAGGGCCTGGGTTCAGTTCCTAGTGCCCACATGGTGGCTAACAATCTTTAGTAACTGCAGTTTCAGGGAATCCAATCCCCTCTTCTGGTCTCTCCAGGCCTTGCATGCACACATTGCACATATGCATGAAAGCAAAACACTCATACATACAAAAAATTTTAAAAATTGAAATTAAGAAAAAAAAAAAGATGGTGAGATGGCTCAGTGGATAAAGACACCTGTGGTTGATTCAGATGAGGACCTGAGTTCAATACCCTGATCAGCTCATTCAGTGGAAGCAGAGAACTAAGTCCTGTAAGTAGTCATCTGTCCTTCATGCACGTGCCCTGATGAGTACATACCCTTCCCATGAATGAATGAATGAATGTCATAATAGTAATAATCATAATCATAATCATATGGGGATAGAGAAGTCAAGAGCAGCCGACCTGAGTTCTCATTACTGCTCTGTGTTCTCCAGCTGTCTTAGGCAGGAAAGTCATCCCCCTGCCTCAGTTCTTGCATGCCTAGATTGGCGTAAGATGTTGTGGATGGCCCTAGTTCTGCCTGTATTTTTATGTTAATTCCATTTTCCCAGGAGGGCTGTCTGGAATGAGGAATGAGTCACATACTCAGGTGACCTTGTGACTCTCCCCAATGAATAAAGGGACCAGACCAATCACTGGGCGAGTAGGCAGGACTTCTGGGTCAGATGGAGGAAGAGAGGGAGCAGGAGTTAGGGGCTTTTGATCAGGGATAGCAAAAGGGCAAGATGTAGCTGCTAGTGTTTCCTGGTTTCATGGTGGATCCATCAGAATTTAATTTAATAAGGCTTACAAGAGTAGGATTCTAGTTGTCGCACCAGAGGTTGAGTTACCATTGTTTCTGAACTAAGTGTGTGTGGTGTGTTTCTTCTCGCAGTGACTTGACTGGGTTCAAGAGAGAAGTCTATCTTGTGCATGCCTCATAACTAATCAAAAAAGTGGTCAGTTAGCACCATAACTGTCACACTATCACTTCTGTTGGCACATCTTGTCAGCAGGATTGTGTTGTATCATGCAGGATTCAGTGACTGGTAAGAAGACACTGTCTTTTCTCTGCCAGCAGCCTGCCCAGCACTGTCTGGTATTATGTAAACTTGCCAGCAGGGAGAGTTTCCTGCTTACCTCAAGATTGATTTCTCCATGTCCTGAATCTGGATTAAAATTTTACCTAACTAGTTGTATGAACTTGAACAAATTCACTCGTGTGTGTGTGTGTGTGTGTGTTTTGTACACACATATATGTTTTTTATATGTGTGCTAGTTATTCATGTATGCTGTTTTGCACCCATGTGTGTGTACCTGTACAGAGAAGTCAGAGATCAGCCTCAGGTCTCATTCCTTGGGAGCTGTCACCTTGTTTTTTGAGGCAGTTTCTCACCACTTCCTGGGTTCTACACTAGCTGGCCAGCAAGTCTAAGAATCCCCCTATTTTTACCTCCATGGATTTGGGGACAATGCTCAGCTTTTTACATGGGTGCTTGGGATTTAACTCAACTTCTTACGCTTGCATTGCAAGTGCTTCATCAACTGAGCTGTATCCACAGCCTCAGACAAAAGGCAGAAGTGAGAAGGATGGGGGTGGGGGCAGGAGTTTAGTGGCCTCTCCAGGCTTAGTAATGTAGCAGAGACAATTTAGAATTGCTTTTAAATGCATCTAACTTAGTAATAGGGGCAGTACTAGAAAAGTTTTCAGTAACAGAAAAGTGGGGCATGTTACAAGGCTCTCAGTAATGTGCTCAGAATCATAATCATGTTTCTGTAATTTCAATTTTTTCAAATCCTATTTTCTTAAACACTATTGTAACCTCCATTGTAGCCCACCATCTGCCAGAGGTAGTGGAAAAGAGAGGATAGGGGGAAGTGGATCTGTTCAGAAAGGTTCTTTGGAGCAACTCCTGTCTGTGTTGTCTGTAAATCAGTTCAGTTCACAGGTTAGCAGGCTCCGGCAGCTCAATCCACTCGCAAACACTTCACAGACACACCAGCAGTCCAGTTTGGTAGAATCCTGTTAGCAACAGTCGTGACATGAACTAGCAGAGATAGCCAGGCCTCAGCCTTGTTTTGAGTCAGCAGGAGGGAGAAGCAGGAACACCAGGAGAAGTTCTTAGCTGTGCCTCTCTCAGGGAAGCAAGGATCAGGGAAAACTTGAGACCCACAAGCATGGCACAGCTAGCTGTACCAGCAAGCCAAGCTCTGTCTCTGTCACTCCATGGAGTCCTGTTTGTACCCCCCAAACACCATGTGTCCCCCACCTGCCTGGTCTCAGCACAGGTCGCCTCAGCACGTGCATCCAATCAGCCTGAGTCCGAGGAGTCCTGATAAATGGAGCTCAACTATGCAATGTAAGTCAGACCAATGCATGGGTGTCGTTAGCAAAGAATCCTTCATCACGTGTCCTTTCGCACGCTTGCTTTAGCAGGACATCCTCTCTCCTGTGTCTGCTTCAGTGAAACGTTCCTTCACAAGTCTGCCTTAGTCATTCACCTGTGTCCACTTCAGGAAAACACTCCTTCAAGTGTTTGCCCCAGCAAAACACCATCCAACACAACTGATTCTCCAAAGAACCCTTAGGTTTCCTCTTCACGTTTCCAAAGATGGAAGTCCCTGTGATAGGAGGAGAAGTAGAAAAGAAAATCCAGTTGAGGAATAGAAGGCCATGCCACAACCTGTGATAGGAACCTCGATTTGGTGATGACACAGCAAAAGGCAGGTGCCTGAAAGAACATCAGAGGGAGTATACTGAGAATGTCTAAACTGAAAATACCAACTCATCTGCAAAATTCAATGAACTGAACACAGTTCCTTCCAATGATCCAGATACTTAAATACCATGCTGGCAGATAGGAGCTGGCTGTGGACTGAACTTCCCAAGGGAGCTGCTCCCCCTCCCACACAGCCTGGGAGGAACCAGTCACCTCCCACCCCCCTCTTCCCCCTCCTCTCTTATGTTTACTTGTGTGTATGGTAGATGCACATGCACTATGTGTGCTTGTGTGTGTGGTGGACGCACATGCACTATGTGTGCTTGTGTGTGTGGTGGGTGCACATGCACTATGTGTGCTTGTGTGTGTGGCAGGTGCACATGCACTATATGTGGAGGCCCAAGGCAGATGTCAGGAATCTTCCTTGGTTGCTCTTTCACCTTATGCTTTAAGGCAGGATGGCTCAATCAAGCCCAGAGCTCACTGATAGGACTACTTTCATGAGCTCTGGAGATTCCCCATCTCCCTGTGTGTATCCTCTTCCAAGGCTGGAATTACAAGCAGGCCACTTGCCCACGTGGTATTTATGTGGGTTCTGTGGCTCCAAACTCCCATCCCGTTGCTTGAACATTTAAAACACTGAATCACTTCCCCGGGTCAGAACTGATCTTAATAGAAGCCTCAGACCACTCGTCATAGCAGAGAATGTAAAGTCTTCCAAAACTCTAATATTCATGGGTGAGTCACCAAAGTCTGAGGTCAGTGTACTTATGTAAAATTCAACGTAAGACTCTAATAAAAATACTTCAAATACCTTCCACATGGGACATTTCAAGCTTCTATCTGTGGGTGGGGACCACTGTTTTTTTTTAAAAATAATATTTTTATTTATTCTTTTAGAATTTCATGCAATGTATTTGGATCATATTCACATTTTTCTCCCAGGCCCTCCCATTTCCACCCTTCCTTTCTTCCATTCTTCCTTCCTAACTCCTCCCTTCTTCCCTCCCTCCCTTTCTTTTTCCCAGTTTGATTCAGTTCATGTTGTTTACTCCTCTTGGAAGTGGGACCTGCTCACTGCATGGTTGATTTATCAGGATTCACAATCTTAAAGGAAATTGACTCTGTAGCTATCAAATACCAATAGCTCCTCAGCTAGTGTCGGGATTTTATGTCCTGCCCCTATGCTGGGATTCTGTCTGGCATGAGATTGTACAGTTCATATACATGCTGTAGCAATCACTGTGAGTTCACTTGTGCGGCTGCCATGTTGTGTCTGGAAAAAGTTTCCTTGAAGCCATCACTGCCTCTGCCTCTGCCTCTAACAATTTTTCAGCTCCACCCCTCCCCCACTTCCTCCAAGATACCTGAGCTTTGATGGGAGGGATGTGATCATATATATTTTGTTTAAGGCTAACTACTCATCAGTCTCTTGTTCTTCACACAGTGACCGTCTGAGGTTCTCTATGTACATTGCAGACTACTTCAAGAAGAAGCTTCTGGAATGAAGGTTGAGAGTCATTGTCATCTCCCACTGTTCTCAGGCATAATGTAGAAATGACTGCAGTCATTTATCAATCAGCTTTCTTAGGATGTTCTTACCTATTTGTGTGTGTGTGTGTGTATGTGCGCGCATACGCGCACAGGTGCACATATGTATGTGAGTGTGCATGCACATGCAAGGTAAGTGGAGGCCAGAAGACAGCCTTTGCTGTTAATTTCTTTATTCTACCAAGCATTTGTTCTTTTTGAAACAAGACTCAGAACTTCCTGACTGGGATAGGCTGCCTGGCCAACAAGCCCCAGAAGTCTGCTGTCTCCTTTCCCAGTGCTAGGGTTACAAACCTACATGCCATGCCTGACTGTTTTTCTTGCTTAAAAAAAAGTAGGTCCTGGGGATTCAGTTCAGGCCTCTGTTCCTTTAAGGCAAGTACTTCAACAACTGAGCTATCTCCCAACCCCACCTCACCTATTTTTTGTGATTTCCAATGACTCCACAAGATCTCTGTCACTGTCCTGTTTGGAAGACAAAAGCACCAAGAGCTGAAATGGTAAAGATGGCAGATTCTGCCATCTTGGCACGGCTGGCGTGACACCCTAACTCCTTTCTTCTAGTGGGATCCTGAAGAACCATCTAGCTTTTCTCCCACCTTATTTTGCCCTGTGTCACTTCTGGGATCAATGGCACTAGAAAGAAAAAGCACCAGCATTTGAGGATGTAGAGTAGGGAATACATGGAAGAAATGTCATATGTTTCTTGTAACAAAGGAAATAAGTGGCCAGTGG
>JADRCH010000112.1:4153143-4178212 GCA_019843965.1 Rhynchomys soricoides
GGGGATCTGAGTTGGGAGATGCCACCCTTGCCAGAGTGCTCTGAGGTCCTGCAGGATGAAGGTAAGAGAAAAGCAACAGAGAGTCAGGGTAACCTTGAAGTGGCTCAGTTCCCCAGAAAGTGAGAGAGTCAGAGGAGGGAGAGGGACTGAGCATAGGGGCTGTGTTAGAAAGCCATGTCTGATGTGGTGGGAAAGTTGACAATAAGAATAGGATGCTGAAGATAGGAAGCAAGCACTGCGCCCCCCAGGACTGCAGCGGGACATCTCTGAAAGCATAGACAGACAGACGATCATGTCTGAAGACAGTACATGACTAAATGTGAATCACGTGGATGACGGTTGTGAACAGGAGCCAAAATCCAGGGTCACAGCCTGCCTGAGGCTTCATGACAGACAGAAGGCAGGGATAGAAGGAAGGAACGAAGGAAGGGAAGGGAAGGGAAAGGAGGAAGGAAGGAAAGAAGGAAGGAAGGAAAGAAGAAGAAAGGAAGGAAAGGAGGAAGGGAGGGAGGGAGGCAGGCAGGCAGGAATAGGTGATCTTGGATTCTCCAGGGCATGCTTGACAAGGATGTGACTTCTCAGTGCAGTCACTGTGTGAATCTGTAGACTACTTTTAGCCTGAGACCTCCAGAGACAGGCTGACCCAGAAAAAAATCCAGAGATCCTTTGTGAGTCTGTGAAATATAATAACCACAGTTATATCTGACTGAACACCCCTCCCTACGTGATATCTTTTCCTGCTTGGTCAAATTTGAATTTATTCAATGGCTTAATAACATTGAGAACTATGAAGTAAAACACCTCAAAATCTCTAAACAGGATTTGTATTGGTAAGTAGTTTTGGAAAAATATGTTATTGTCCCAGCACTTAGGAGTCTGAGGCAGGAGGATTGCCATGATTTTGAGGCCAGCTTGGACTATAGATTTAACATTATATCTCAAAAACAATACAAGACAAGACAGTGGACTTACTGTTTTCATCCTGTGCACATCTTTTATGCATCACCAGGGACTAAATTATGTTCTGCCCTCCTGGCAGATGCTGTGAGCAACTCTCTCACACGAGGGAGCTGAGGCTGTGGGAATCTAAGCTGATTTGTACCAAGTCACAGTGTTGGACACAAGATCGAAGCATTTATTTATGTATTTTTCAGTGCTGGAGATGGAACCCAGGGCTTCCTGCATGCTAGGCAAGTACTCTGCCACTGAGCTAAATCCTGAGCCTGAGACCCAGCCTTTCAAACCCAGGTCCCAGACTCCCTTCTTCTTGCACATAGTCCTGTTTCTGACCTAACTATGTGTGGAGCTGGTCACTTTTTAGGGTAGCATACACAGTGGAGGCTCAGCTCTTTCAAATGGATGTGGTAACTAAGACATTTGAGTCACCCAACTGGCAGGGCAGCCTTAAAAGTAAAACAGGGGTTTTCAAACCTGGAGAATGGTTTCTTGCTATTCCTTTTCATGATGCAATGCCCAAGTCCACAGACCATTCCAGTCCTTCATACCTGTTCTATATACAGGGATGTAAATTCCACAGGCTCTAGAAGGTGTGTGGAGAATCAGAAGACTCGGGGCAGAGGATTCTTAGAGGTTCTGGAAGAAATTGTTAGAGAACATACCTATGAAGGAAGCAGCAATTAAAATCTGACAGATATTCAAGTAGAAGGCATTATCCTAAGCATGTTATAAATAAGACTGCAACAATGTGAAGAGACTCCCTCCCTTGATAAAGCTTATAGGCCTGTGATGGTTAGTGTTTGTCAACTTGACACAAGCTACAGTCACCTGGGAAGAGAGAACCTTAACTGAAATAAACTGTATCCATCAGATTGGCTTGTAGGGCAACCTATGGGCATTGTCTTGATTGATAATTGATGTGCGAGAGCCTAGCTCACTCTGGATGGTGCCACTCCACCAGGGAAGGTGGTCCTGAATTGTATAAGAAAGCGAAGTTAGTAATAATGATTCCTCTGCTTCAGTTCCTGCCTCCAAATTCCTGTCCTGCTTGATTTCTTGCTATGACTTCCCCCACTAATCGACTATAAGCTTTAAGATAAAATAAACCCTGTCTGCTCCCCTCAGTTGCTTTGGATCCTGGTCTTTATCGAAGTAATAGGAAGCAAACTAGAACAGGTCCATGGAGGAAATCAGACTGGAATGCAAGCAATGATAACCAAGGCAGAATGTGCCCAGCATTGTATAACACACACTCTTCATGAGCGCTATGGGAGTTAGAAGGCTGATTGCATATGTGTAGCTGGAGACCAAAGGGGAATTTCAAGAGAAGAGAGGTAGGTTGGCTGAGGGCATTGAGGGATAAGCAGGGCTCTAGAGGCCTCTTACACTGGGGTTGGCCGTCTGCTACAAGGAAATGATACCTTAGGGAGGATCTAGGCTCCTGGTAGCTTCTCTTCGATGATGGTCTAGAGGGTTCTGTCTACCTGGCCAGGTGTCAGCACACTGTTTAGCATTTCTCTTCTCTGACATCGACTTCCAGTTGTTCTAGTTGAATGTATGTAATAGGCCAAATCACTCTTGCTCCCCAGAACAAACATGCAAGATGCCAAGGCAAATGGGTTGTTGTGCCCTGCTCCGGATACCTGCCAATTCGAGCAGGAGAAAAGCATCAAGGCCACTCCCACCAGGGAGCCTGGAGAGAATATAAAGCTGGAACTTGAGGCCAGCCAGTAGCTGGAAGCCCTCCCAACATGGGCTGCCACGCCCGCCTACTTTGGCTGCTGTTCTTCCACGCTGCGATTCTACTTGAATCAGGTACACAGTTAATGCCCCAGGGCTCTGTACACAGCTAATACCTTGTGACAGACTGGAGAGAGAAAGTATGGTTTTGTTTCTTGTCCTCTGATGGACCAGCTTAAAATTAAGTCAACACAAAGGGAGCAATTACGCTGTTTAACATAATCTGACCTCTGTTGACTGCTGCTGTGATCAGTCGTGCATCACCTTGATCCGGTTTATGGACGTTGAGTCAAATGTTTTATGAAAGATTTGTTTTCTGTGAACAAAGCATCAGTCAATTTATTGTTTTCATGGACTGTGGCTCTGTTCATAGGCTTCTGGAGGGAAATAAAGACGAGCTATTGGCCAAGATGAGCCAGCAAGGGACTGTGAAGTGTTTTTTGGTTCGTGTGCTCAAGTTTTGGTGGTTAGCACTCACTAAGAGTATTGAATTACAGTTGACATTTCTTTTCTAGGGTTGAATGGATCTGGAAAATGTCAATAAAACATCCTGGCTTGACATATTTTATATGACACAAAATTACCTGGACTTGACTTGTAAAGATTTCTACTCTAAAAAAATCTGTACTTTATAAAAACCAGATTGAGCCCTTTGCTATTCTTGGTTTTAATGTGTATTCTCTATTGGTCTGCTTAGGGAAGTTTTAATTTCATTTGAGACTAATTTGAAACATTTACATAATCTTGATTACTTTTATCATTGCTCAGTGGCTTTGGGGGAAAGGTTAAAGTCTTTTACTGCTTAATTTTCTCGCTTGAGTATAGGTGAGAAAGTAAACAAATGATTATTTGAAAAATATTCATAATTTCATAATGAATTCATAAATTCAAAGCAAATAACTTGATTATAGATAATTGTATGCATATATTTATGCAATATTCCCAGTGTTGTCAAAACAGTTAAGATGTACTGGAGCATAAGGAGCAATGTAATGATTTCTTGGGTGCTTTACGCTTTCTTTTGAATCTACACATCTTACAGTACCTGAGCCTGGGAGTACAAGTTAGATACACAACTACCTAGTGGTGGTTCTCAACCTGTGGGCCTCGACCCTTGACCCTTTGGTGATCAAACAACTCTTTCGAAGGGGCCACCTAAGGCCATCAAACCCACAGATGTTTACATTATGATTCATAACAGTAGCAAAATTATAGCAATGAAATACTTTTATGGTTGAGGGTCACCACAACATGAGGGACTGTATTAAAGGGTCACAGCATTAGGAAGGTTGACAACCACTGCTCTAGAGCCTTCAAGGCCTAATGAGCACTTTCTAGTCCTAGGAGCTTGAGACAAGTTTGGAATCCTCGTGCGCTGTGCCCTCTCCTACAAAGGGGCATGACTTATAAGATTACAGGTAGATTAATGAAGAGTTAGTAAAAGACTTTGAATGGTTCCCTCAGACACAGAAACTGTTCAGTCTAATTGATGCTATAGATGCTGTGAATTACAAGTTGTACGTCTTAAATGAAGAGGTAAAATTATTGAATCTCAGATTCCCTTAGCCACGACATCTCTATTTTTCAAATTCCCTTAAGAAATTGGGACAGTCTCCTTTTCAATATTTCAGTAGCTCTTTTCTTTCCATTGTATGTGTCTCTGTGTGCGGACATACACCTGAGCACAGTCCCCCAGAAGCTAAAGAGAAGTAAGATCCCATAGAGTTAGAGTTACAGGGGCTGTGAGCAAGCAGCTCAGTGTGTGTGCCGGGAGCTGAGCTCCAGTCTTCTGCAGGAGTAGCATAGTCTTAACCTCTGAGTTACGTCCCAGCCCCTCAGTAGTAATTCCCAAGTAATAGATTCAACTCTCCAAATATAGCAAAAAGGGGAACTTTTCTTTCTTCCTCTATAAATATAAAGCAGTGTAAGTAAACACTGGTGACCTATGAACTCTGTGGAACGTACGGAGTTCCCTGACACGTGAGAACTTTCGGAGTATTCTGTGAGAATTCAGAGTTCTAGCCGATCACTCTAGCTTCACTGGGGCAAAGATGATGATGAGGTTGATCACATTCAAAGTGACAGTACCGGTTTTGGGGATGTCAACCAAAGCCCAGGTGAGCATGACTCCTGGCCCAGGACAGAAGGTGCCCCAGTGAAATCTGCTCCTAGCCTCAGCTGGGGCTGCTTTTAGGAAGTACTCCTAGAGTATGAAGAGGCCTGTTTGGAATCAAGTGTAAAAAGGATTTACATGGATGCAGGGGTGGGAAATAGAAAGATCTCAGTCTGGTACAAGTATAACAATCTCTGAGAGCTTTGGGGTCGGGATGGGGAGTGGTTCTCTTAGGAATGTATTTTGGAAGCTCCCTTATAAAACAGGGAACAACAGAGTGGGTTCCCCATGAGAGAATCAACTGTGGTGCTGGTCCTAACTTCCCCTGAGCTCCACCTCTCGTCTTACTGAAACTCAAGTCTATAACCTGGTTATAGCTCTCCTCTCTGCCTGACCTCTCCTCTTTGGTTCTTGCTGACCTCCTGCTCAGTTCTAGAGCCGTCTGCCATGTTCAGCAGAACACTCTGTTCTTCTGTGGATGTGGCACCACGGAAGCCCACTTAATACCTGGAGAAAAGGAATGAAAACCAATGAGCAAGAATATTATACCCTGGACCCCCTCTGCCCACAAGCTTCTCCAAAAACAAAAATTAAAGGATTATATTTTTTTTTCACCCATGTTCTGCAAATATAAGGGTATTTAAGCAGCTCAGCAGATCTGGTAGACACTACTTGCAAGTCTCAGTTATCAGTGGGGCCATTTTTCCGTAGCCCTGGTACCCCCTTTATCTCGGTACCCTTGCAATTTTTCTGTCTCTGTCCATGCTCTGCCATATCTCTCCCCTGAAATGTTTATGTCATTCTATAGTTTTCAGGTAGGGGAAGGGGTGCTGAGGGACTTGAGCTTCCAGGAGCCAAGGATTAGTGACAGGATATGGTGCAATAGGCTTTGCCAGGCTCCTGGTAATTGCACAAGAGCCTAACAGACAATGGAACCAGTGTGCCCTCCTAAGAACAGCCACCCAGGGAGGTAGTGTAGCTCCCTGAAGGTCACTTGGTGATAGAAGGGATTTGTAGAACTTGTAGATCACTGGAGCCTTGGATATTACTGGGGCAGTTCACATGAGAGATGCAAAGGGTAACTTGATGGCCCCCTAAGAAGGCTGTTAGAGATACGGTAGAGTTCTAACACAGGGGAAATCTCTGCTATAGGTCTCAGGTGGTTCTGACGACATTCCTAGCTTTTGAGTTAATGGAAGATAGTGGTCTGCTAAGACTATTTTCCAGGAGTTTTCTGATATTCAAAAAGGATGTTGGGTCAAATGCAGACGGTTGGTGATAAATGGCTGTTGAGAAGATTAAAATAGCTCAAAATGATTTTGATTTTGGATCTTCAATCTTCTGACTATTCATTCAATCATGAAGTTCTAGTCATCCTTGTATACTCTTCAACACAAGTGCCCTTATTTTTCTGGAAGTTTTAGTTCACAACACTATCCTACTAAAATAGGGAAACAGTCTCCACAAATCCTGTTGTGATCAACTGACACTTCTACCTGTGCTATTGAAGGATGCCTGCCCTGCTGTCCCATGGACCGCTGGTTGAATACTAAGCAAATGTCACACTGCCCTGCTGAATGCAATGAGGATCTGAGATAGAGACCCTCACACTTACATTACCAAACACTCATGCATACATTCACAATACAGTCAGGGTCACTATTGCTGTGATGAAAACCAGGACCAAAAGCAGCTTGGGAAGGAAAGGGTTTATTTCACCTTAGAGTTCCACATCACAGTTTACCATTGAAGGAAGTCAGGACATGAACTCAAGCAGGGCAGGAACCCAGAGGCAGGAGGCCATGCAGAGATCATGGAGGAATGCTGCCGACTGGCCTGCTCCTCGGGGCTTCCTCAGCCTGCTTTCTTAAAGAACCCGGAACCTTTATTTTCTGAGCCAATGGCACCAATCTGGTGTCTATGAACTCAGCCGTTGATTCTTCCTGTGGCTTATCTCATTTTAGACTGACACCTCTAATCATTTACCCCCAGTGGTTCAGTCTGCTTCCCGACATATGACAATCATTTCTAATCATATGATCCATCCAGGTCTCCAGATTTTCCTGTGTCTAACACCCCAAACACTGACTCTGCCTGGGGCTGCACTCTGAGTCTCTCTCGTCTCTCCTCTTAGTTGGCCAATCACATCACGGTCACCGGGCAGTGCCTTCACACTCCTCCTTTCTCCTCTCCCACTGCCCCATGGCTTCAGGATGTTCCCTCCTCCATGGCTTCAGGATGTTCCCTCCTCCATGGCTTCAGGATGTTCCCTCCTCCTTTAGTGTCCCCCACCTTGAAGTTCAACCTGCTCCAACATTTGGCTTCACACACAACACCTTTCCCAACCTGCTTCCCCTTACCTGACAGTTCTACTCAACACTCCACGGATCATGCTGCATGTTTCCAGCAAGCAGACTGTTGTTCATCCCACTTCACAGCCTTAGGAAATGTATTTAAAGAATAGGATTCAATATTACGAGGGACAAAGTGGTCCTCTTCCCTCATTGTCATGCATACAAACATCCTAGCTCGGATCCCAGGTTTGGTAATGAACAAGGGAAAAATGAGGTTCATTTTACAGCATGAAAGCTACATTTGAAGCTGCCTCCTTTGGTGAGTCAATTGTTTGGAGCTTCTTGGGTGTCTCCTTCATGTCCCCTAGGTCACTGAGTCACTGATTATCCCAGGAAACAAATGATGCCTGCATGGCTAGAGTCCCCAGGAGCGTGGCATTCAGCTTTCCTGTCTCAGGGAGTGTAGCAAAGAGCATTTGCTTTACTTGGGTTAATTTATACCACCTCAATCAATTTGCCCACTTGCATCTAGAGCCACAGCTGCTGACTTAGGGTTGGTCTTGTCTGAACGGCCATGTTCAGATGTGGGAATTTTAATAGTTCTACAGAAGTGCTCGAGGTGGACAAGATGAGGCTTCTTTCTGAGAGGAAGACCAATCCACCAATAAGACAGGAGCTGGAAGGGAGCTATGGTCCAATTACAGAGGGGTCTTGAATTCAGGCTAAGAACTAAGAGACAATTAGGACCTAGTATAGTTATCAAAATGATTCTAATGTGGCTTTGGGGGGCATGAGTAGGCACGTGACATGGACTAGAATGGAAGAGAAATTAAATTAGAGAAAATGCAAGAATGAAAGCATTCACACACACACATGCATATGCACAGTCACATGCACACACATGCACACACACACACACACACACACACACTCCTCTCCTCTCCTTATTCTGGATGGCCATGATACTATATAAGAGCAGTAGAGACCTTTTCTTCCTTTCTTTCTTCCCCCTCCCTCTCTCTCTCCCGC
Organism: Rhynchomys soricoides; assembly: GCA_019843965.1. Taxonomy (NCBI): domain Eukaryota; kingdom Metazoa; phylum Chordata; class Mammalia; order Rodentia; family Muridae; genus Rhynchomys; species Rhynchomys soricoides. The sequence continues at coordinate 4,161,277 of JADRCH010000112.1, forward strand.
CCTCTCTTTCTTCCTTCTCATGACCACCTACAATCCAGATCACCTTGCTGGGTCTAATCAGCACACACTAAATGGTTTCTAATGAGATGATGAATATTTAATTCTTTCAAAATGTTGAATCTGGGTTTGGTGGCACACTCTTTTAATCCCAGCAGTTAGGAGGCAGATCCCTATGATTTCAATGCCAGTCTTGAAATCACAGACAGGCCAGCCAGGGCTACATAGTGAGACCTTGTCTCAAAAGAGAGTTAAGGCTTAATATATACACAAAGATTTATTATTATTAATGAAAATTAATTGGTGCCAGGCATGATGGCACACATCTGTAGTCTCATCCCTCAGGAGGATGAGTCAGGAGAATATCGAGTTAGACACTGTCCTGGAGATACATAGTAAGACACTGTCTTGATGGGGGTGGGAAAGACTGGGTAAATAGAAAATGGAAGGCCTGACCTGATGTAGTGGGATGTGGGGTTTGGGAGGAGTAAGAGGAGTCAAAGCCGAGCCATGGGTTGTGGACAAGATGAAGAGGGTGCTAGGGAGACCATGTGCTGCCAAGGCTGAATGCCCTCCAGAACCAAACAAGGGCACTGCCTCCTGCCAGCCGTGGGTCTGGGAAGTTTCTTGGCTCTGTGTGTCCTAAGTTTCTTATCTGTGAAATGAGAATGGAAATGATGGTAGAGTCTCTAAGTCAGCTCAGAATAGGGAATAGACAGTGCTCAGACTCACGGGGGCACACCATGAGCATTGAATAAAGGGCAGCAGTCCCAACTTGGGACTCCCAGGAGCCTTAGAAAGCTCTGCAGTCTCTTCTTTCTGCCTAGCTCATACCTCTGCTCAGTGGGCTGTATATTACCTCATCTGGTTGTTGGTCTGTGAAGAGGACAAAATGACTGGGTCACTTGATAAGTTCCAGGGCATTATCAAGGTCAAAGCACAGTGGGCACACCTGACAGCTGGCAATTGATTAGGCTATTGTAAAGTACCATGACCCAACAGCTGCAGGACTGGGTGTTTTAGTGGTTACTGAGCAGGGAGTCACCTTTCAATGGCTAAAGCAGAGATATGGCTGAGTGACAGATAGATTCACCAGGGGATTGCTGTGGGGGACAGTCTTGGCTTGCAATTGATGATGTTAGAGAAAAGTTATTGCTTTTGTCCAGGAATAGCCATGAAGTCGTTTAAAACAAAACAAAACGCAACACAACAAAAACAAAAACAACCCTGCTATGTTTATTCTGAGGAAATCCCAAATAACTTCTTATTAACCAAATGTGACTTTAAAAGACAAAAACCAGGGCTAGACCTTTAATCCCAGTGCTTGAGAGGCAGAGGCAGGCAGATTTCGTGAATTCAAGTCAGTCTTGTCTGCATAAGGCTAGCCATGGCTATATAGAGTGATATCATACGAAAGAAAGAAAGATAGAAAGAAAGAAAGAAGTTTACAAAACAATTTAAAATTAGGAAAAAGAACCACAAAGATCTTCCCAAATGAAAAAGGATAATGAAAATTCTATAAGAATAGTTTTTTTTTTTTTTTTAAGAAAGAAAAAGATGTTTTAAAAAGACAGTCCAAGAAATGTTAGGAACATGGAATTAACTAAGAGCATGGTAGAATTTATGTATAAACTGTCACTTCCTTAAGGAAAATGCAACATCAACTATAGACAGTTATTGAATCATCACAAAGTATACTGGCTGACCCATTGTCAAAATAATTGAAATTAACACAGAAATGACAGCAAGGAGAATTTTAAAACCAAGAATACCCAAAGCAGAAGCTTAAGAAAAATGGGGTCCAGAGCACCTGGTCCTTTGCTGTTGGCACCCCTGCTTTGGGTAGCTGCAAATTTAGATCCCCAGGCCTTGCTCTGCTGTGCCTGGGGATTGGTGGGTTTGGAACAAGACCCAGGAGTTTCCGTGTGCCTGGATTAGCTGTGTTCGGGGTCCTGCAAGGCTCTGACATGGCTGGTGTATCTTAGCTTGTTCCAGGAGGGACATCAGAGGATCCGGAACAAGGCTGGGGAAGGAAAGGCCTAAGAGAAGCCTCATCCAAGGCATGTCTGAGGAACAGCAAGAAGGTAAGTCCTAGCCAGACAATGCCCATGGCCTAGAGAAGGGCAGGGAATGAGAGGAAAGATCACTGAGATAGAAAGACACCAAAGCCCCTGGGGATAGACAGTCCACACTCAGTAGAGTGAGGCTCTATCCTCAGACATAAACACACCCCAGTATTCCTTGTGCCTAACAAGACAGAGATACAGTCAGAGCCTTCTCTGCCTCCTTGGTTCTTCTGAATTAATCATGAAGAGTGTTCTTAAATGGCGGAGCACATGGCAATTACTCAAAAACTCGCAGAACATGCTAAGTCTTGGGCCTTACCCTTAGACATGGGTGTACCCCAGAACCTTCATATTTAGCAAGCTTTCTTAGAGATGGAAACAGGGCCTGTCCAAGGACCACATTTTGAAACCCTGCTCTCTGGTGACTGGAAAGAGGAGAGCATTCCCCCCTCCCCTCCCCTGTCACAGCTTTCCCTCAGCAGTTTTGGGGATGTATAACAGTCCTCATCTATCTATTGGTTCACAATAGTAACAATAATAACAATTGTTCCTGAGTAACTGTCCATGTCAGGCTCTACACCTGCATTTGGCTCATGATCACTCTTTAAGGTATACACTGTTTTCTTTTGCAGACGAGGAAAACAGAATATAAGTGGCCCCACATACACTGATTGCATAGCTGGTGGCTGACCCAGCCAAGTCCCATCTTTGGTTGTTTTCTATCCCCTGTCCTAACAAAGCTTGCTGCCCCTGAGAACCCTGGGTGAGCCAGTAGGCTGCTGCCCATCAAAGTTCTGGCAAGTAAAACTGGGAGTGCCGAGTGCCATCGGAGGGCAGCCCTGCCCAGTGAAGAATGCATTCTGTGTGCACTCTCTATGCATTTGTCTTTCCTCAGTACCACAGGGCCCTGTGGAAATGACCCAGGAATTCAAGTTCTTAGGCTGAAATATCAAGCAGCCAGTTTGGACAGTTTCTGTTTTCTTAGATGAAGATTTCCTTGCTAGAGTGGGTGGCAGTTGGGACACAGAATGAAAAGGGACTGAAATGGACAAGGCAAAGCCTTGTGGCTTTCCCATGCCAGCAGGACCTAAACTGATTTATGGATAATTCTATCCCCAATGAGGACTTTAGGGAGAGCTATGGGGTCCCATTCTGGTCCTCATTAGCTAATGCTCTGACACCAGGAAGCTGCTGCTACTGTCCCCCTTTCCGCCGCGGTATAATGCCCACATGGTATCTAGGAGCCGTATGTCCGTGTAAAGCAGCAGTTCTCAACTGGTGGGTCATGATCTCCACAGGGCTCAAATATCAGATACTCTGCATAGCAGATATTTACATTACGATTTATTACAGTAGCAAAATTACAGTTGTGAGGTAGCAATGAAATAATTTTATGGTTTGGGGTCACCACAAAAATGAGGAACTGCATTAAAGGGCCGCACAGCATTAAGAATATTAACAACCACTGTAAAGGTTCAACCAAGTGCTGGGAACACGGGCGGGACTTCCGGGAAGCTGGTGGGGAAGTGACTCTGCTCACTAACACTCAGGTGGGGGTGGTGAACCTTTCTCCCAAAGACTGGCTTCCCGTGCAGCTCGTGGAAGGTTCTAGCAGGTGTTCTGGCCGAGTGGAGGTGTATTTTGAAGGTGTGTGGGGCACAGTGTGCGACGATCTGTGGGACAAGAAGGAAGCACAGGTCGTGTGCCAGCAGCTGGGCTGCGGGGCTGTCGTGTCCACCCTGGGAGAGGCTTACTTTGGCCAGGGCTCTGGCTCCATTCTTCTGGATGACGTGCAGTGTTCTGGGACTGAGGTCTCCCTGGGGCAGTGCTCCCACGCTGGCTGGTTCGTCCACAACTGTGGGCACGAGGAAGACATTGGTGTCATCTGCTCCGGTAAATTATTTTCGATCTTTTCCAAGAGTTGATTTTTTTTTTACGTTAGCCAATCATTTTCCTTTCTCCCCGACTCAAAGGAAGCCTTTGTAACATATTGTCGTGACCTGTTTGCTTGTGGTCCCGGGCACCTTCAGAATGACACTTTTGTGGAGCTTCTCCCTCATGGGGTTTGGGAACCAGCTGCATGTGGACCTTAGTTCAACTTCATCCACTTAGGTGGCCAACAGTAACACTGGGAGGAGGACGAACTGGTTATGGGTTTTTGTGGGTCCCAGTGTGAGAGCTATGACGAATTACAGGGAAGAGACACCATGGCGCCAAAGCATAGAGACCTTCAAATTATAGGCCCTGAGGGATTACAGGAAGGCACCCGTGGGTAACCCTCTACTGGTCCTTTCCCGACACACATCTCTCTGTGCTTGGTGGGGTCTTGCATATCTTTTAATGTTTCTCTAATTAAATGGGAGTGATCATTGTGATGGTAATCATTGTGACCCACTACTCTGCCTTATAACCTGAGAGCCAGGCTGCCAATAACACGGTCCCCAAAAGTCTGCTTTTGGGGGAAATAAAGCTCCTGGAGACAGAGTAGATCTGCCCCTGCTGAACTAAATATGGATGATAGAGCAAGATGCAGAGTTGAGTAAAGAGAAGAAAGGTTCCATCCTTGTTCTCGCTGCTAACTGGTGAGCCAGAGACCCCTTCCCAGGTCTCTGCTCAGATTTCACAAGCTTCAACTTTCCAGGAAGCAGGAGCTGAGGCTCCATGCACTGGCCAGGAGTTAAGTACTCCCCTAACAAGCAGTTTCTGTGGAAGGCTTGGTCATGTCTCTGGCTCCATGGGATGGACCAATGGCCGTCTGCATATGCCCACTCCTATCAAAAGCGGCGGGTCATTCTTGGTGACTGAAGATGTCATGAGTGCTGCCCTGGAGCAGCAGGGAGTTTAGGGAAGTCCTGGTCCATGAAACTGCCATTCCTAAGACTTCTCTCTAGCTTTCAGGAAAAAGATAGCCCTAGTTCCTCTGATTATCCTTATTCCGAGGCTTGCTTTAAGGTTGAACCATGCTACATGTTTTTGAAAGCGCTTTCTGTGAGCCCTCAGAGCTACGATGGGGGCAGAATTTACACTGGGCAGCCTGGGTGGGTAGAAGGAGGACTTTGCTGCTCTCTCAGGCTGCACAAGCTTGGACCAGGTGCCCTTGGGGGTGGGAGGGGTACTGAGAACAGCCTAGTTAGCAAATTAGCATTAGCGTCAACCTTGCTTTGGGGGATTTTAAAGCCCTTCTCAAGTATTTCTTTCTGTGGTTATTCTCAGCTAGAGGTGATTTTGTGCCCTAGGAAGCATTTGGAAATTTTGATTGTCACACTGGGGGATGCCCCAGGTGTGTGTGGCAGCATCCCTGGACATAGTTAAGTCTCCTACAATGCACAGGATGGCTCTCTCAAAGAATATTCCTATACAAGATGGCAATAGTGCAGAAGGTTCTGAATCAAGCATATGAAGGTGGAAATTAGACTTCAATAAATAGTTATAAATTAATAATGCATTGATAGTTGATTAATAGTTACTTTCAAAGTGATGGAAATTATCTACAACTCCTTATCCAAGTGTGAGCTTGGACCCAAGTTTCTCAACAATTTTATCTGATTGTCTTTCCTACTGATTAAAGTTGATTAAGTGTCCTGTGATTTTTCCTTTGTAAATATGCTATTTTGGTAGATATGTTGAATTAGAATTCGAATCAAAGCATGCCTTGTATTCTAGGGCCAGGAGTAACAAGTCTTCCTCAAAGCCTAAATGCTGTCTGCTCACGTGGTTCTTTGCAAATTTTCCATTTCCTACTCCATCCTTACCACTCAGGAGGGTTTGTTTTATATTTCTTGTTTTGAAAATAAAGAAACCAAAATTAAAGGACAAATCAAGGTCAAGATGAATTCCTTCTTGACCAAGGTCACCCAGCACATATGTAGACCTGAGGTATCCGTACCTAATGCCCCATTTCATCACCAAATATGCCCACAGTTAGCAGAAGATGCCCTGAACCTTAGGAAAATGTGTAAGCAGTCACAGTTGTCTAAGCTGTATGTAAGTTGTGTAAGCAGTCACAGTTGTTGCTCTGCTAGGTGTCTCATCTGCACCATCTGCTTGGCCTCCCCAGAACACAACACACACACACACACACACACACACACACACACACACACACTACAACCTCACAAGATCCCCAAGTACAGGGAGAACCCCAGCTGAGTTGTCCTGCTTTCTCCCAAGCAAAGCCTTCTCCATCAGAGAACCCACTCTTCTCCTATTCCAACTCTGTAAGTACCCGCATCTCCTGATACAGGCAGAAAGGCAAAGGATGCTAACTGGGAAACTGAGCAGTTGGCTTGTCAGTAAGAGAACAAATGCCAACAAGTTAATCAGTAGCCTTACTTCCCAAAGGCACAGCCCAGGGTTGCCTACCCTAAGCAGAGGCTCTGAAATTCTGAAATCCCATTCTCTCTACAAGCCTAAGAGATACCAAAGTTACATTGTTATACAGTATCTGAAATAGCCAGCACCAGCTAGCAGAAATCCCTTAAGAAACTGCACCTATTTAGCCTGTGGCCATTCCAGCTCCAATCTCAAGCGGAGAAGCTCAGCAAACCAACCTTCATTGAAAGACATGAGCGCGATTCACACTAACATGTACGCATTCCAACAAATACTCAACAAAGGCAGATGAGCCTTTCTTTCTAGCCCTGGCATTGGTCTTTCCACACTAGCCCTGTGTAACCCATTCTAGGCTGAGCTTCCCACTGGGTACATGGTACTAGGGCAATAGCAAGCCAAGGCATTGCAGGTTTTTCCCTCTCCCATAGATTCACCCTACATTCTACCTTCTCTTCCTCATAGAATCTGATCACATTCTCATAGAAAATGAAACTTCAAGAGAATTTGGTAAGAGCAAAGACCTTGGCACGTCTTTAATAGAGCACCCACAAGCTCCCCAGTCATTTGATTGCATTTGCTACCATAACCCATGTGGGAGACAGGGGAGGTCAGGAGATGAACAGTGGATTTTATCAGAAGGACCCAGCAAAAGAAAGAAAAATGAAGAGGCAAATTCCTTGGCTTTAACCATGTAGGTAGTATTTCATCCCAAACATATTTCAGAGAATTCTGGAGGAGAAATGCATCTAGGTTGGCAGATTATAATTCACAGATGCATCTGAACTCAGATTGACTAAGACATTCTTGAGACACAAGGATAAAGAGGGGCGTCCCAGGACAATGTGTTTAACAACTGAGTCTTTTGACGTGCTCCTTTGTGATGCCATAGGAGTGCTTTCTAGAAGCCTCTGACTCTGCTGCCTTCTGGAAGGCCGTGTATTTGTGCACATAATCCTATTTGTAAATGACTCTTAGCAGCCTGAACTCATCAGTTTTCACTTCTCCCTGACCAGATCCACTGAACACACTCTTTCTGCACACAGTCATGCTGCCAGCTAATGTCCGCTCTGTGGGATGCCAAACATATAGTGCACTTGGGTGGGCTCTTTGTGTGGTAATGACTTCTCTTTATTTACTTTGCTCTCAGATGCTGAGCTCTTAACACCGTTTCCTGGTGGTGAGTTAAGGTTTCCCAGTTCCTTGTGTGTTGTGATTTGGAGGGTATCACATTTCTAACTAGTGGGTAGATCTGTGTCAGTACAAATCTTACTGGATAGAACGACTTCACCAGAGAATCCCTGCATATTCACCCCATTTTGTTTTGGTAGTCCTGTTTTACTTACTGTGCTGAAGGAAGTTCTACCTTCTTCCCAGGTGTTCTTGGTCCAAGTAACTCTTTCCTACTCCTCTCTAAGCTTTGAGTCCATTGCCATTTAGAAGAGACATCCCTGTCCGTACGACCCATTACCCACTCTCAAGCCATTACCAACAGCCACCTTTGCTTCTTGGCACTTGGCATGCTTGCAGATCTCCATTTAATTCTACATTAAAATGACTCACTTGAGAGAGTGGTAGTGGACCTGCCTTAAGGATCGAATGTGCCAGAGATATCTCACAGCTCTTCCTGTGAATCCTAACTCAGCCAGGATGAGGCAGAATGCACCTTTGCTGCTAAACTCTGACCTCTGTGACAAGAAGGATCAGATCCATTCTGCTAATGACAGGGTCCCCTGTGCAATCTACTCAGATGTGGTGCATGTTTGAGCGCTTGGTGTTACTTTTAGGTTAGATCCTAGGAGATCCAAGTAGAGTAGCTTCTTTCCAGCAGCATGTTTATACTTTTAAGACTGGCCACAGTTGCAGCTCACGAATGGGTCAGGACGATGCTCCGGGCGAGTAGAAGTTTACTACCATGGCCAGTGGGGCAGGGTTTGCGATGACCAGTGGGACCTACGTGAAGCCGATGTGGTGTGTCGACAGCTCAACTGTGGGCGTGCCCTCAAAGCACCAGTCCAGGCACAGTTTGGTGATGGTCCAGGGGAGTTTCTGCTCGATGAGATGGACTGTACTGGGACAGAGAGCTTTTTAGGGCAGTGTTCTCATGCTGGATGGCACCTACATAACTGTGGTCCTGGAGAAGATGCCAGTGTCATCTGTGAAGGTAAGGGCCACCTCTCCCCCCAACAGTGCACATCTTGTGATCAAGATTGCACCCACACCAATGCCTCTGGCACCTGTCTCCACAGCTGCAATCACAAATTGACCCTGCTGCTTGGGTATGCCAGATGTAAAGAGACATGGGTAATTTAAATGCTCAGGGCTTGAACTCAGGATTTTTAGACACTGGATGTTGAAATGGATTTTATACAGAAAGCATAGTGGCAGACATGGGCAGTTCCATCATAAGTGTTTCAAGACATCTCATAAAGAGACAACCTCTCAATAACTGGGGAACAAATCTGACCCAAATGCCATTAGCTCTTTATTCCAATAGCCACTGAAATTTCAACCCCTTCTTCCTACAGGAAATGGTGAGGATCCAGTGGCAAGGCCTCAAGGTAGGAGGCATTTTCATGGGAAGCTCTTCTACTTGCCCTCGTTTGACCCCAACTCCTTAACACTTGCTGAGCTGAATTTGGAGAACCGGTGGTATACTCCATACTTAGTCACCCTTCTGTCAGAACTTTGACGGCGAGGCTTTAGGTCCCATTTCTGCCACTTCATTAGTGGCAGTGCCTGAAACAGGCCATTTATGTCCTTCTTAAAGAGGAAACAAAACAACTGCTTTGCAGTAGTCCACTTGGGTTGAAGGTCACAGACTTGGGACAAGGACAAGTACAATTGCACTGAAGTGTGTGACAGTTCTGGGGGACAGCTTTACCTGCAGAGTCACCTCTTGTTTGAGTATTAAGTTCAGAGGCCAGAACCTTTTTTGGAACATTTCAGTTTCATAAGCCAGATCCTGTCATGGTATTGACTAAATAGCTGGGAACAATATGTCAAACCAGCCTCAGACAATCATGAACTCACTAGTCTGTCTGTTTCCACATAAAATTCCTCTTGAAAAAAACCAGGCTCTGGAGCAGGGTGATGGTTCAGTTGGTAAGAATTCCTCCTGCACAAACATGAAGACCTAGCATGACTTATTTAATTTCCATTTAAAAAAAAACTACCTATGAGTTAAGAGCTTTTTAAATATCTATTTTACTCATAATAAAACAGAACCAGAGAATTAATCCAATGACATCGCTAGCTAGTCAGGGGAGCTGTGGAAGTTGGTTGGAAGGGATTGTGTGCAGCTCGGCTCTAGTGGAGAGCTGATGCTGCAGGCACTCTCCGTCTCCCTGTGCAGTTAGTGTCCCTATGCAGAAGAATTGAAGACCCTCCTTGTTTCTCCTTCTTCATTTTACTTAACTAATAACCTTGGGAAATATTGTCTGTACTTTCAAAGTATATGCTAAACTCATCAGCATCTCTCAACCCCAAGATCGCCATTCTCCAGAGTCTTGTCATCTTTCTTCCTGGATGGCAACAGTGCTCTAAGCAGCCACCTATCTGTTACATCCCACCATAAATTGTAAATTGATTCACTCTTCTGTGCTCAAAACCTCCCAAAGGTTGCTCTATTGGTCCCCCCTCTCGTGTGTGTGTGTGTGTGTGTGTGTGTGTGTGTGTGTGTACACACAAGCACATACGCTCGTGTGTGTAACTGTGCAAACCATGCAGTCAGGCTGGTCTGGAACTTAAATATATATGCCTCTGGAGCTGAACTCATGATCTTCCAGGTGCTGGATTAGATTAAAGGCATATACCACTCAAAGGCTCCCATGTATGTTTCTGACCACCGAGGAAACACTTTATCCTATATTAGATCTGTCTTTGCCCTTTGTCCAGCTCCTAATAGACAAGATGGTGCCGACCTAGGCTCTGCCCCAGTTCCTCCTTCAGTCCTAAACACCCTTTTCCCATCCCATTTCCCTAGACTCCTCCTCCTCATGTCTCAGATAAAATACCACTGCCACCGAGAGAGCACACAATGCAATCTTCCTCTCAGTCACATTCTATAGGGGCTGTCTGCTTCCCTCCCATCTGAGACGTTCTTTGCATTTTTGCTTTAATCCCTTGCCCATCCTCTGTTCTTCTCCCCTCTCTCCAGGGTGGGGAGTTGGTGAGAAAGGCTGTCTTCTCTTTATCTGAGAGCCAAGAGCAGTTCTGGTCAGTAAGCGACAGCTCTTCTGTAGATACCTATGGAATGAAAAAGGATAGGCATAGGCACAGCGTTCTAATATGCATCCTGGACCAATGACCAAGGGGGACAACCTCCTCTCAGCAAACGTCACTTACTGAGCACAGAGCATCCCATTATGTAGGATTTCCATTGCCCTTTCAATCCCAAGAGGCTCAGAGTTTAAACAATCAATTCCAGTAATTAGCCAAGGGCCAGTTGGGTTGGGCATTTTGTAGTTTTTCTTTTTATTTCATTATACTTCTAATTTTCTGGTTGTGCTGTACACACACACATCACACACATACACACACACAGAGACACACATACACACACTCTCTCTCTCACACACACACACACATATGCACACACATTTCACTACCACCCATTTCAAATCTGTGGCAATATATGTTGTATAGTTCTGTGTATGTATATATAGTTATATATAGTTAGTTATTTACAGGCGGTCTCTACTTATGTTGCCTTGATCTGTGTTTCTGACTTCATGATTGTAAGAAAGCAACATGCATTAAACAGAAAACATGCTTTGGGGTTTGCGTTTAAATTTTATCATTCCTCAGGTCAGCAGCATGCAGTACAATCATTTTTCTTTATACTGGGCAGCCACAGGGAATCATGGCAGCCTCTCAGCCAGATGACAGCATACAAAATGACCAGTATCTGCAGGGTCTGTGCTGGTAAAGTTTGATGTTTGCTGGATTGCTTATCTTAGAAATACATCTGTCATGTTTTGTGGAGGTACATGCACGTTCCCGTGAGTGGTACCACATGTATGTGGACATGTATGTTTGGGCACATGCATGTGGAAGACAACCCTAGATATCCTTCTTCAAAGCATCATCCACTTTGCTTTTGGATCAGAGTTTCTTATTGGTTTGGAGTTTCCCTAGTAGACTAGGCTAGCAGGCTAGCAGACCTCAGAGATCTGTCTGCCTTTGCTTCCCCAGAGCTGGGTGTCCAGTACTTACCATTCCACAAAGCTTTTCACGTAGGATATTTAGCCTAAGATGTTTTGACTTGTGGTCTTTTTCTGGATGTAACCACATCATAACTCAACATTAGTACATAATAATATGACATATGCAATAACTATGATACATTACATATCATTTTCTACAATTAAGTTATCATAATGCATTATGTTATGACATGTGATATAATGTAAGAGCATTCTTTGGAATAGTTAATCATGTATAGAAAAGATTAATGGAGTTTTCTGCCAAGAGTCCACTCAGCTCTGAGGGAAGCATGAGCTGGGAATATATCTCAGTTTTGGGCTCGTCACCATCCTCTTACTTTGTGCCAAGTCAAGAACAACCATCAAGGACAGACAAGTGGCCCTGAGTTCCCATAGTGACAAGCTTACTCTCACTTATTCCACATATAAAGGCTTTACCCTAGAAAATCTTCAAAGCAATCAACTCAGCAAATACTTCTAGGACTCTGCTAATCTCCAGAGCCTGCATTTCATCAAGGATTAATTTCTTATTATGTATTTCAGATCTATCACATTAGACTAATCAATACAACAAGTAAAATTCACTCAACTGAGTTTAATAAGAAATATCTTGATTTATTTGTATCACCAGGTGATGGAAATCCAGCAACCATATTATCAGGTAAGTAATTTGTTATCATCATTGTTGTTGCTCTTTCCCCTGGGCAGATCTGTTTGCCCATCTAAATCCAGGAGAGAAGATGAACAGTAGGTGGTCAGTTGGTCAGTTGTGTCCCTGAGAGATTCACCTTAACCTGCCCTGGATATTGAGTTTGTGTGGGAAAGATCTCCAGGCTGTCACTGCATAGATTCACTAACTGCCTAAAAAGAGCTTACCTTACTTTTACTTTAGAAACTATTAGAAAATGTTTTTTATTATATTCATCTTATAATTAACTAATTAATTAATTAATTAACCAGTTGCTCTGGGAATGAACAAACACCTCCATTTTGATAAATGACATGTTTTACATTTTCTTTGGAGGAAGGCTCATCTCCTTACATGTTGGCCTACTGTATGAGTTTGCTATGACATCTATAACAAACTATCATAGTTCGATGGCTTAAACAGTGTAGGGCTTTTTGTTTATTTTTTGTTTTTTGTATTTTTGCCTTGTTGTTCTAGAGTTCCTATATCCAAAACAGGCTTCACTTGGCCAATAGCAAGGTGTCATCCAGGCTCTGTTTATTCTGAAAGGTCTTGAAAAGGAAGAGCCATTTCTGGATTAGTGTTTCTCATCACTGTGGCAGAATGCCTGACACAGTAAAGAGGAGGGGTTTCTTTTGGGTCACAGTTTTGAGGTAGAATTCATCAAGATAGAAAAGTTTCTCAGTTTCTTTATTGTTGCCATGATACAATTACTGTGACAGAAACAATTTGAGGGAGAAAGGAGGTTTATTTTTTAGCTCACAGTTCACAGTGTAGTTCATCACGGTTGGGAAATCAAGGTGGCAGGAGTTTGGAGCAGCAGGTTACATCACATCAATAATCAGGAAGCAGAGAGCGATGACAGCATGTTACTACTCAGCCCCCTTTCTTCATTTACACAATTCAGGATCTTAGCCTAGGGAATGTTGCCCCCATAGTGGGCAGGTCTTCCCATCTCAATTATTGCAACATCTCACAGGTCCATGTCCCAGGTGATTCTAGATTCTGTTAACAATCAACAGTGTGACAACAGATAGTTTGATAGCCCTGAACACTGCTGGACTTACACACTAGGGCAAACCTAGAGGCAAAGTGACACCTATAGATAGTGTAACACCTACAGTCAGTACAATACCTACTAACAAAACCTCCAGTAATGAAACACTGAGTAAAATAAGCATAAGAAGCAAATAAGAGATCATGAAGGTCTGTACCATCAGACCAGTTCTTAAAGGGAATATAGTCATCACTGAAGAACATCTAATACCTGCATTTGGAGTTCAAGGCTGGCAGAGACAGGGTAGGGAACATTGATTGGGTCTAGGGAGTAGTGAGTCAGTGGCTAACAGGTGGGTTAGCATTTTTATCTCTTATGTGGCAGGCACTTCAGAGTTGGGGGAGGCTATCCCATGTGAAGTCACAGGGAGCCCTGCATGCCTACTGCCCTTGAATCTCCATAAATATTTACTGCTAAATACTTTTTTCTACTCCAGTTCTGCCTGCTGCCATCTCCACTCAGCCATCTTCTAAACTTGCCCCAAGTTCCCTTGCATCAGGTAGGACCCCATCATCACCAGCACTGAATTTATTGTGGTTTCTCCATTGTCTATGGCAAAGGTTTGAAAACCATCAGCTACCAATAATGCTTTCACCTGAGGTCATGTGATTTGAGGGAAATGGGACTGAGGTAGTCTGGACTCAACCCTGGCCAGCTTCACTTTATGTTCAACTGTCTGTAAGTTTACTGCCAAGAACATTGGACCTCAGGGCTTCTTGTATCCCAAATGAAAAGCCTACAAAGAACAGATACAACTGTGTTAGAGATAGAGAAATTACCAAAGGGTCACTTCACATGCTCAGAACTTAAAAAAATGAAGTAGGGTACCTGGCTAGTGTTAATGGGGATCTGAACTAGGAAAGTGTAGTTTTTCCCAAGCTGGTGAGTTCCAGGCACACTTCTTCCTGGTCATAGTGGGCAGGAGTCGCCATTACAGTCTCATCATCTGTCATCATCTGCAGCAACTGGCATTTCAATAGTATGATTGCATATGTCATAGTGTGGTAAGGCTGGTGAAAAGTAGCCTTCTGTAGAATTTGTGTGGCTCTCAAGTGCTGGAAACACAGCTAGCGGACTGAGGTGTGCTGTGTATACCAAGAACACACTGGGTCTTTTGAAGACTTGGGGAAATGAGACACTGATGTTCAGCAGACTTAAAGCTTTTGTAGCAACATGAGTGAGTTCTAGAGAGCTACAGGATGTTAACACAGTATTGTGCACTTAAAATCTGTGAAGGAGGCAGATCTCATTAAGCATTTTTGCTACACACATACACGGGACATGTGGAAACTTGGAGGCAGGAGATAGATTCATTCTCTTGATTATGGTGATACTTACACAGTTATATTTTGGATCCAGATTTATCAGTCTGCCTACACTGAAATCAGGTGCAGGTTCCTAGCATATCAATTATACCTCAATGAAGTTATTTTCTAAAAAGTTACTCAGGGTCTGAGGAGATGGCTCAGTATAAACACATTTTATGTAAACATTAGGAGGTGAATTCAGACCCCAGCACCTACATCAGTAGCTGGATATACTCACACATGCCTATATGACCCCAGAGGTGTTCAGTGGAAGGAGGGGGCAGAGTTAGGAGGACCTTTGGGACCTGCTGGCTGTTAGTCTACCCCCACGTTCAGTGGGAGATCCAGTCTCAAAGGAATAAGGCAGAGTGACAGAGCAGGACACCAGATACCCCTTTGTGGCCTCTTTATACATACATGTGCATACCACACACACACACAAACACACCTCTAGCACACAAACAGACATAGACACATACACACATATAAAAAATTGAAAGAGTACTATAAAACGAATGTTGACCTTTTATATTAATTGCATATTTAAATGATAATACTGTAGTTATGTCAAGTTATGTAAGATTATTAGAAATAAATTCTCCCCGTTTCTTTCCCTTTTTTCAAATGTGGTTATCGGAAATTTAAAACTAGATTTACGGCTCCCGCCTAACCCTGTTAACCAGCCTCACCTTTATGACCTTCCGTCCTTGGCATCAAATGTTTGGTGTGTTTTCTTCTCTGAGTTACCCAGCAGCTGTATGAGAAGCCTCTTCAGCCTCCTTTCCAGCTGATGAGACTCATGCCCAAAAGGGTTTCATTTTGTCACCAAGTCCCATGAAGTGATAACACCAACAGTCTGACTACAGTCCTAAGACAGTGGTCACCAAAGCACCATGAACTACAAACCCCACGAACATTCTGTTAACTACTTGCAAATGGGCCAGGCACACTGTTCAGGAATTCAGAGGATCCTTTTGAGATGAGGGGAGTTAGGATCAAGGGGTTCATTACTGAGTGGAGCCTGAATGTTCTCTCTCTGGCCACTCTGATAAATCCACATGCTCATCACCTGTGACAGCCACAGAACCCAATCTGCCCTCAATGTTAATTCTTATTTCTCTAACAGCCAGTATGAGTCCACTCATTTTCCTGATGGTGTTTCTTCTTGGGTGAAGAACGTTAATCTTTCTATGGCTACACACACACACACACACACACACACACACACACACACACAGAGAGAGAGAGAGAGAGAGAGAGAGAGACAGAGAGAGACAGAGAGACAGAGACAGAGACAGACAGAGAGAGACAGAGAGAGGGAGACAGAGAGAGAGAAAGAGAGAGAAGAAGAAGAAGAAGAAGAAGAAGAAGAAGAAGAAGAAGAAGAAGAAGAAGAAGAAGAAGAAGAAGAAGAAGAGGAAGAAGGGAAGAGATGAGATTAAAAACCAAAGGACCAGAGTGACCTAGGTTGTCAAATACGCAAGATAGCAAGCAGGACTTCATTTTAGGGAGAGAGCAGCCTCTTTCTAGAAGAAGCTGGGGAGGGTAGAAGGCAGGGCAGAGAGGAAGGTGACTGCGGTGGGAGATGCAGCTGGAAGGGGTGGGTGTGGGTGTGCACGTGACCTTCTAAGGTTTCTAATGGTGGTCCAGAGATGGGGAGGCAATGAGGCCCAGCCAAAGGAACCGTGGTCTGTGATGGCACCACAAAGCAGATACCTTAGGGGGATCCTAGACTGTGGGGTTAAAAGCCATCCAAAATTGGGCATGGTCTTCCAAAACCACCTAGGAGCTCCAGGCTCTGGGAAGAAGGGAACACCGGATAATGAAGAGGTGAAGGAAGAATCTTCCTTGTCTTGGAGATGCCCCCAAACCCCTCATGAGCCCTGGTGACAAGAAGCTCCAAGGTGAACAGCAATGACACATGATGATGGGGTGAGGAAGTTCACCTCAGAATGTCTGCCTTAGTCTGCTTGATGCTAAAACAAAAGACCACAAGATGAGTGGCTAAAAATAACAAAGTTATCTCTCCTGCCTTGGAGCCTGGGAGATCCAGCCCTAACTCAGTGCAGGTGAGGGTCCCTTCCTGCCCTTCTAAAAGTGCCTCACAGCCCCAAGGGTGAGGGGTTCTTTGCTAAGGATGCAAATCCCTCAGCTCCCAGTCGCTCCCAAAGGCTCTCCCGACAGACACCACTGTGTGGGGAGTAGGGTTTCTACAAGCTCTCACCGGAGCGCTCTCTCCAGCCCCTTTATCTCCGTCTAAGTTTGGGGTGCTCAGGCTCTGAGCA
>JADRCH010000112.1:4178222-4239683 GCA_019843965.1 Rhynchomys soricoides
TGGGGTGCTCAGGCTAGGCATGTCCACAGTCTCTGAGCAGCAGGGACCCATGGAACACTCTCTCCAGCCCCTTTTTCTCTGTCTGAGTTTGGGGTGCTCAGCCTAGGCATGTCCACAGTCTCTGAGCAGCAGGGACCCAGCCTTGTCTTGCTCTTGAGAGGAGGAAGGCATCAAAGCTTTTGGACCTAATAAGCAGAGCATTTAGCAAAGATCCTGGTGCACAGCAGGTGCCTGATGGTGTAGCCTGGGTCTATGGAGTGTCTCTGCTGATAGATAAGCAGGTGAAGAACCATTCCCGAAACTAGCCTCAGCCACCTGTCCCTTTTCCCTAAACCACTACCATCCACCAGAGTGCTTTTTTTTCCTATATGCTTTTACTTGCCTATTCTGGATATTTTGAGTAAATAGAACCACAGAAAAATCCAGTGTCTTCATATCTAACATAATATCATCAAGGCTGTGTAAATTAACATGATTAATATTCTGTATATGTTAATTAGCACTGAAAACAAATATGGTGGCAATTATTCCTTAACGAGTTAGTTTCCCAAATAATCATGCAGAAACCTTTTAATATTTCAAAGTTTAGGTCTTAGCTGGGCAGACTGTCAACTAGCTCGTCTAAGTTAACCTGACTACCTAGCCTCATCCAGCCATGTGGTTAGATATCTTCCAGGCTGTTGGTTACGTCTGTCTCCTCTCGTGGCTCCTAGTGCTTTCACTTAAGAAAGACCTTTCTTTCTCCTTCCCAGAGTTCCTTTCTCCTCCTCCCCAGGAAGTTTCACCAGCTTGCTTTTTTCCTCTATGATTTTATTTGCCTATTCTGGATATTTCATGTAAATAGAACCACAGAAAATTCAGTGTCTTCATGTACAGCATAATATCATCAAGGCTGTATAAATTAATATGATTAATATTCTGTATTATTGGGTACTTCCTGCCCAGCTAATTGGCCATCAGATTTTTATTAAGGCCAATCAGAGAATGCCTTAGGTAGGTGGGGAATGACAGAGATACAGTTTCACACAGCATACCCCAACAAGGCTGTGTGGTTCCTTTCACAATTTTGGAATGGAAAGGTAATTGATTCTTTTCCATGAAACTTGAAACAGGCAAAACCCCTCTTCTTTCTATTCCATATTAAACACCCCAAGTCAGTTTCCTTGTATGGTTTCTCCAATATCTCGTCCAGCATCCCACACTTCAGAAGACATAAGTCACCCAACCACACCATCTGGTAGGTCAATGAACCATAAATTAAAACAACAAAACTAGGATGCGGTACACAGCACATGCCATGCCCAGCATTCTAGGTCTGTAGAGCAAATGGGCTGGTGTTAAGGGATGGGGTAGAGGCACTGCCAAGGGATGCAGGAGAATCATGATGCCCAGTGTCTCCTGCAGTGGTACACCTTATCCCCTTCATGTGATGCCCAGTGTCTCCTGCAGTGCCACACCTTAACCCAGCAGGAGGGGTCTTCATCTGTTCTTGTCATTATTTTTTTTGTCCCCACACACTGCTTGTCACATACCAAAGCATAACATGCTTGTTAGATACCAAAGCAGGGTATATTGAACAAGTAAAAGAGTATACATTGAGTGTGTGAGTAGAAAGGACTTTTGGCTCCTCTTGACACACCTTGGATTTTGGCTCCAATTCCTGATAGACAGTGGGACACAGAAGCAAACCATTTCTTACAACAATAGGAACCTCGTTTGTACAATTACTTCTCCAGAGAGTAGTGTTGACATTTCACACGTGAGCAAACGAATGGAGCAAGTTGCTTCTGACAGTGTGTGTGTGCGTGTGCATGTGCATGTGTGTATTTTATCATTGTTGGATGCTCTTATTAGGTAAGAGCAGAACCTCCATCTTCAGTCCTGCCATGTGCATCCTCACCATCTAGATGAAGGGTGAAGCAGTCAAGCCAAGGTTTTATAACATTCTCTGGGGTCAATGAAGACAGTATCCTTATGGATATCTTGACTTTTATATCATTGGTCCAGTTTTTCAATCATTGACCTAATTAACAGCAAACATCCTCAAGTAGAACTTGGAGTCTCTACAGGGTGAAGAGGAGGGGAGCATTTCGGTCTGCAGGGTCTTGCTGGGTAGACTTCTGGCAGCCTTCTGAACTTGGCTTAGGTTTCATTGAAAAATCCAGCAGTTTGTGAGTCCAGGTGCATAAGTTAAGGCAAGATCAAGTTATGGCTCCTTGCTAGCTGCTTGCTGAGCCCCATTCTGATGTTCTGTGTGTTTGTTTTAAGAAAAGACCTTCCATTCTGACCCTCCCATTTCCGTATAATTCCAGTTCTACCTGTGGCTGACTCAGCACCTGACAGTCAAAGAGTGCATGTGTCAAGGCTCAACCTCAAAGGTAAGAAATCTTCCTATGATCCACAGCTGGGGATCACCAGAAGGAGCTAGGATGGAAGTGGTGGGCAACTATCCAGTTGCTGAAGCACAAGAGAAGGCTCCACAGTGAGAGAGGACTCACAATCCTCCAGACCTGGCTGATTACTTGGTCCTCCCAGAGGACTCTGGCTCCTGTAACCTTTATATTCTTGCTCTTCTAGGGAAGTGTTGTAAAGTTCAGAACACACACACACACACACACATACACACACACACACACACACACACCAAAACTCTGTGCCATTATCAAGACATTATTAATGCCTATGTTTTATATTACTAGTTTCCATTTTTACCAAGAAATGAATCATTTAAAGAGGAAGCTTCCACCCCCTTGTCTAGTTTTCATAGTTTGGGAAGATACTCTGCATGCTAATGGGAAATAAAAGTAATCAAAAGTCATACATAGATATGAATTCTGTGAGCTACAATAACAGTTGGCCTGGAAAGATATGTCTATTGATGCAGTAATGGCGGAAAGGTTACAGGAGTAACCAACCACGTTCTGAATAGACTTAATGCTTATCCACAAGGTGGAACTCATGCCTAGAAACATTGATAGGTGAAAAAAAAAAACCCATGGGACTGTCTATGTCATAGGTCCAAGGGGAGAAACGACAGCAACAACTACTGCTACTGCTACCACCAGTATTAACATTAATATTGTTACATAGTAATAAACTGTCTCCTAAGTTCTTATCTTTATATCTATATGTTTAATCTTCAAATCCTCACCAAAGAAGCTTCCTTTTATAGTAGGTAACAATAGAGACCCACAACTGTCAATGTGTAGAGAACGAGAGACTGTGGAGTGCCCAGATCTAAATGGGACAGCTACATCACACTTCCTCCACATAGAGTTCAGTGATCATTGTAGAAGAGGGACTATAAAGACTGTAAGAGCCAGAGGAGGCAGATAACACAAAACTGTATTTGTTGGACATGACAGTGCTATTGCACACATGGGCTCTGCAGATTTAAATTCTTACACAAGACCTGAATAAGATCAAGCCAGGCACAAGCCTAGCATGAATGGGAGAGGGGTTTGTGAAGTTCCAACCCGTCTGAGTAGCTGCTGGTGACTGATGGAAGCTGGGGGTGGGAGGAGAGTTGATTTTCTTCAGCAATGGTCATTGTGAAGGCTCCCATGCTCCAGTGGATGGATCTACAGCCATACAGAAAAAAATATATAATCGATAGTATCACAGATATCAATATATTATCAAATGTATATGATAAATTGATAAAGAACATCAAAATTAGGAGGGAAAAGTGGTGGGGATATTTGGGAAGAACTGGAGGGTAGAGAAAGGGGTGGTTTGATCAAAACACATTATGTGCATGCATAAAATTTTCAAACAAACAAAGCCTCCAGGACTCTGGACCACAACTCTAGTAGAATGCTTGGTACCAAGTATGAAGCCCTGGATTCTATAGTTTGTGGTTTTGCTTTAATACAAATTACACACACACACACACACACACACACACACACACACACACACATGCATATGCTTATATGTGTGTGTGTGTATATATATATGTATTTTAGACAATAATATTGTCTTAAAAAGCAACTGTCATAGACAAAGTTCTGAGAGAGAGAGAGAGAGAGATTCTGTTATTTTGGGAAATATTCCACATAGTGAAACCAGTTTCCCCAGATTTTCATGTCACCCTTGTTGATGTCAGTGCAAAGTACCATTGATGAGAAACACCTGCTCCATCACCTAACTGATTTGCTTAGTGAGTGACAAAGAACACATTTCGTGAACTTATTAGTATATACTTTCTGCCCACAATGCTCTTACGTAGCTGAGGTGCTGGGGAAGTGACTCGCCCTGGCTCATAAGCTAGGCAAGTAGGCAAGTTCAATGGACAGTTTCCGTTGGATTTTTTTTGTCCTGCCATATTGATTCCCCTCAGCTCCCTCTTCAGCCAGGGATTTAGGGAGAACCAGCCAGCCAGATAACATGTGCTGAATTGGCACAGAGAGCCACCTGGTCCCATGTGCCCACAGCAGCTTGTTCACACACTGATGGATGGATGGCCACCTGCTCTGGTAAGAGCGTCTTTTTGTATTCCAAGAGCTCTATCCAGCTGAATGGTCAGTGACTTGTTCCTGGGAGAAGTGATAGCTTCTCTTGCTGCTCTTAACAGTCTCTCTTACAGTAGCATGCATCTTAGCAGTCCACAAGTGCTTATGTGAGAATAAATGACTGTTTTCCAGAGATATTAGATCAGAAATAATAACTTTGAAGTCTGTCAAGGGACAGCAACAATTGAAATATTTTTTGTGCATATGATTTCAGAGTATCTCACCCACTCAGAAACAGCATGAGGTCATTTCCATGCCCATCCCCACCCCTTACTGTCGTGCAGTGCCTTCAAACTTTATGAGACATCAGAACCACAGGGAAGGTCTACTAAAACATAAGGCACTGGGTCCTACGCTCAGTGTTTCTCAGCAGGGTTAGGGTAGATCAAATGATTTGCTTCTTAGTTACTGATCTGTTGCTGTGAAGAGGCACTGTGACCAAGGCAACTCTTACAGTTTTAGAGGGTTAGCACATGGTCATCATCATGGCGGGAAGAAGGCAGATGTGATGCTGGAGCAACAACCAGAGTTTTACATCATGGTCCAGAGGCAGCAGACAGAGAAAGAGACACTGGGCCTGGCACAGGCTTTGAAAACCTCAAAGTCCACTCCCAGTGCTACATTTCTGCCAAAGCCACACCTACTTTAGCAAGGCCACACTCTCTAGTCCTTCTCAAACAGTTTCCCTCCCTGGAGATGAAACATTTAAATATATGGGTATCAACAGGGAACATTCTCATTCAAACCACCAGTTTTCTAGCTAACAAGTCTAGCATGTTTAGGATGCTGCTCTTGGGGCCACACTTTGGAAATCACCATCTTAAAACATAATTAAAACAGAATAGTTCCATCCTTACAAACAGACACAGAAATATCACGCTCATCATTGTTGCCTCCATCACCATTATCAGCAAAGCTATCTTCATCATCATCATCATCTTCATCATCATCATCATCCCCACCCTCAAAAAACGAGTCTCCCCAGTAAGTCAAATTTTGTGGCTTGCTTCTGTTTCATCACACGTTTCATGACTATGCATATGCAGTGCTTAATTGGTAGCTACTCTGTTGGGCACTTTCTTGTTGCTATGATAATGAAGTGACACAGAAAATAGTAAAGAGAGGAAGGCTTTATTTGGGCTCAAAGTGGACGGGCTCCCTTGCTTTGGGACCTGTGGTAAGAGGCAGGACATCATAGTAGCAGAGCATAGTTGCTTACCTCAGTGTGTCTGGGAAGAAAAAATCCAGACAGTACAGAAGCAGGAATGTGGATACTCTTCAGTGAAACACCTCCAGTGGGTTACTGCCTTTAACCAGGTCCTAGCTCCTCACAGTCCACTCAGCTCTGATTCATCGATAGATTTATCCACCAGGAAATTAAACTGCTCATGATACAACCACTTCTCAAAAGCCCACCAGGCAAGCAATCAGACTTTAACACAGGAGCCTTTGAGCAGACGCCTTTTACATTCAAAGCATAGCATTGTGGATTCAAGAGTACCGAGGGTTCCAATCATGGCCTCCTTCTCATGTCACAGACACTGTTCGGATCCAAGCCTTCACTGCCCCATCCATTCTGGGTGACAACGGACTTTTCCTACCTGCGTTCTGTGTCTATTCCCCTACATTCAGACCCATATTAACATGAAGTCAGTTACCTTTCATTATAAGTCAGCTCCAATGAGGTGTTATCTACCTGCAGCAGAAGTTACCATGTGCTTCGGCGAATTTTAATAGTTACCATATTTAAGATATATAATGTTTGTGGCAGGAGAGATGGCTTGGGGGTTAAGAGTGTTTGCTGTTCTTATGGAAGACCCAAGATACTACATCACATCTTCACATTTTGTACATTCTTTTTTGGTTTTTTGTTTATTTGCTTTTTGAGTCAGGCTTTCACTACATAGCCCGGCTGTTCTGGAACTCTGTACACAGCAGGCTAGTCTCTACAGGCTGGTCAATTTTGCTCTAGGTAGATTATACCTCAATAGGAATCTGCCTGTCTGGGCATTAAGAACTTGCACCACCACACCCAGCTTTGCTGGGATTCTTTACTTGTATAATGCTTAATGTGTCATCCAAGCAATTTCTGATATCTATCTTTTTAATTGATAACATTAATTATTTCTTTATTATTCTAATTCATTCTTTCTTATTTCTAAGTCCTAGTTCATAATATGGGCATGCCAAAATTTATCTGTTCATAATTTAAGGATGTCAAATTTGTTATTGACTTTCATTGATATGAATCAAGCCATCATAAAATATTTAAGAATTTGCAAGCAGTTTTCCAACAAGGCTGGTCCTTTTTGAGTTGCCACCTTCATATGAGAGTTAAAGTTGTTGTGAATCCTTGTCAACATGTCATATTGTCTATATTTTAAGTTTGGCCTTTATGGGATCTCTATGGTACACTCTAAGCAGCCTCCGTGCTGGTGGCTCTGATGTCTGCTCCAACTGCAGAGTCCAGGGCTGCCACATCATGCACACTCCCAGATTGGTTCAGTTCTCAAATTGTTTGCTCGAGGTAACTCATTTTGTGAGCTCATAGTAGATTTACCTGGGCTAGCAGAGTAAAGGACATGCTAATTATAGTCAAAGAAATGTATCCATTTAAGCAGAGAATGGGGTGTTCTGGCAATGAGACGTATATTTCATCAAATGAGTTCTATTAAGAGCTCTTTATTGATGTTTTCTAAAAGCTATTTAGGAAATATCAATTGTCTCCAGATAATTTATGAGCTCTAATCTAGTTCATGAAGGTCCAGCATTGTCAGCAGCATGTGAGGCTGTAACTTACCCTGGATGTCAAGGCTGTTACATCTTCTCAATACTATTTAACTTCTATTCCAGACGTTATTAAGGTCACAATGGATATACCACTCCAGCCCCTCATGCTGATTTCCCTCTCCCACAGGTGCTGACAGGTCACCAGACCCCAGTCTAGCAGTAGATCCCAAGCCATACAAGCCATCAGGTTAGTGGTTTTGCTTTGTGGCTGTTCCTTCTGAGGATGTCTCTTTTGTAAATGAGTGTAGCAAGACCTTGATGCTGCATTGGGTTCTAGTTCCCTTTCTTTGGCTGTGAGAAAACTTTCTGACCAAAAGCAACTTAAGGGAGAGGGGAGCTTATTCCAGCATACAGCCTCCCCAACCCTCCCAACCCCATTCCCTCCTCCTCTGTTTCTCTTCAGGAAAGGGCAGGCCTGCCATGGATATCAACCAGTCCTGGCATATCAAGTTGAAGTAAGACTACACACCTCCTCTCCTATTAAAGCTAATTAAGGCAACCTACTAGGATGAAAGGGTCCCAAAGGCAGGCAACAGAGTCAGAGACAGGTCCTGCTCCCACTGTTAGGAGTCCCATATGAAGACCAAGCTACACAACTGTAATATATGTGCAGAGAGACTAGGTCAGTCCCATGCAGGCTCCCTGGTTGGCAGTTCAGTCTCTGTGAGGCCCTTTGGACCCAGGCTAGTTGATTCTGTGGTATTCTTATAGTGTCCTTGACCCCCGTGGCTCTGATATTCCTTCCTTGCCCTCTTCCACAGGATTTCCTATGTTCCACCCAATGTTTAGCTGTGGGTCTCTGCATCAATTTCCATCAGTTGCTGGGTGAAGCCTCTCTGATTACAGTTATCCTAGGCTCCTGTCTAAAGTATAGTAGAGTATCATTAGCAGTGTCAGGATGGGCTACCTTCCATGGTCTCAAGCTGAGCCAGTCATTGGTTGGCCACTCCCTCAATTTCTGTGCCACCTTTACCCAGCACATCTTGCAGGCAGGACAAATTGCAGGTCAAAAGTGTTGTGGTTGGCTTGGTGTCCCAGTCCCTTTGTTGGAAGTCTTGTCTAGTTACAGGAGATGGCTGGTTCAGGCTTCATGTTACCCATTGCTAGGAGTCTTAGCTAGGGTCACCCTCATGGATTCCTGGGAGTTTCCATTGCCCTAGTTTTCTAACTCATCCCAGAGATGCACACCCTCAATTCCAGTTGTCTCTCCCAGTGCTCTCTCCCTCCATTCTCCTCATACCTGATTCCTCCTGTTCTCACCACAACCATCCAGTCTGCTCCCCCACACCTCACCCAAGATATCTATTCTATTTCCCCTCCTCAGTGAGATTCACACACACCCCTCTTGAGCCTTCCTTTTTATTTAGTTTCTTTGGATCTGTGGGTTGTGGCATGGTTGTCCTTTATCTATTTTACAGCTAATATCCACTTATAAGTGAGTATATACCATGTTTTCTTTTTTGGTTCTGGGTTACCTCACTCAGGATGATCTTTTCTAGTTCCATCCGTTTTCCTGCAAATTTCATGATGTCATTGTTTTTAATAAATGGGGAATACTCCATGATACAAATGTACCATATTTTCTTTATTCATTCTTTGGTGGGGGACATCTGGGTTGTTTCCAGTTTCTGGCCATTGGGAATAAGCTGCTACATAGTTGAGCTGAACATTGCTGAACATGGGTGAGCAAATGTCTTATGGCATGGAGGATCGTCTTTTGAGTACATGCCCAGAAGTGGTAAAGCTGAGTCTTGAGGTAGAACTACTCCTAATTTTTTTCGAGAAAATACCAAATTGATTTCCAATGTGATTGTGCAAGTTTGTCCTCCCACCAACAATGGAGGAACGTTCCCCTTGCTCCATATCCTTACCAGCATATGCTGTCACTTGTTTTTATTGATTTTAGCCATTCTGACAGGTGTAAGATGGAACCTCAGAGTCATTTTAATTTGCATTTTCCTGACAGCTAAGGTTGGTGACCATTTCTTTAAGTGCTTCTTGGCCATTAGAGAGTCCTCTGTTGCAAATTCTCTGTTTAGCTTTGTACCCCATTTTTAATTGGATTATGTGGTTTGTTGATATCTGATTTCTTGAGTTCTTTTTGTATGTAGCCCTCTGTCAAATGCTAAAGATCTTTTCCCATTTTGTAGTCTGCTGTTTTGTTCTATTGATGGTGTCCTTTGCCTTACAAAAGCTTTTCAGTTTCATGAGGTCATATTATTAATTGTTGGTTTTAGTGTGTGAGCTACTGGAGTTCTGCTCAGGAACTTGTCTCCTGCCTCAATGCATTCAAGGCTATTCCTCACTTTCTCTTCTATCAGGTTTAGTGTATCTGGTTTTATGCTAAGGTCTTTGATTCACTTGAACTTGAGTTTTGTTCAGGGTGATAGATATGGATCTATTTGTATTCTTCTCCATACCAAAATCCAAAATAGACTAGCACTATTTGTTGAAGATGCTTTCCTTTTTCCATTGTATAATTTTGGCTTCTTAGTAAAAAAAAAAAAAAATCAAGTGTCCGTAGGTATGTGGATTTACTTCTAGGTCTTCAATTTGATTCCATTGATCAACCCTGTCTGTTTTTAATACCAATAATATGTGGGTTTTATTACTATTTCTTTATAGTACAGATTGAAATCAGGGGTGGTGATGCTCCCAGAAGTTATTTTATTGTACAGGACTGTTTTAGCTATATAAATAATTGTTTTAGCTATATAAAAAATAAATAAATAATAAATAAATGATATTGCCTTTACTATGTACATAGCTATATGCCTTGTATCCCTGATTTCTCCAAGACTTTTTTTAAAAAATCATAAATGAGTATTGGATTTTGTTAAAGGCTTTTCAGTGTCTAATGAGATGATCATGGATTTTTTTCTTTTAGTTTGTTTATATAGATTTATATTACATTGATGGATTTTCATGTGTTAAACTATCCCAACGTCTCTAAGATGAAACTTACTCGACATTGTGGATGATCTTTTTGGTGTGCTCTTGGATTCTGTTTGCAAATATTTTATTGAGTAGTTTTGCATCAATGTTCATGAGGGAAATTCATCTAAAATGCTCTTTCTTTTTGAGCCTTTATGTGGTTTAGAAATCACAGTGACTGTGGCCCCGTAAAATGAATTTGGCACTGTTTCTTCTGTTTCTATTTTGTGGAAAAGTTTGAAGAGTATTGGTATTAGCTCTTCTTTGAAAGTCTGGTAGAATTCTTTGCTAAAATTGTCTGGCCCTAGGTTTTTGGGGGAGGAGATTTTTAATGACTGCTTCTATTTCCTTAAGGGTTATAGGACTGACTATTTAGCTTGTTTACCCAATCTTGATTTAGCTTTGGTAAGTGGTATCTCTCAAGAAAAGCATCCATTTCTTTTATAGTTTCCAACTCGGTGGGGTATAGGCTTTTGAAGTAAGAGCTAATGATTCTTTGGATTTCCTCAGTGTCTATTATTATGTCCCACTTTTTCACTTCTGATTTTGTTAATTTGGATATTCTCTCTCCCTTTTAGTTAGTTTGGATAAGGGTTTGTCTATCTTGTTGATTTTCTCAAAGAACGAGCTCATTGTTTCATTGATTTTTTTGTATTATTCTTTTTGTTTCTATTTTATTGATGTTAGCCCTGAGTTTATTTCCTGCTGTCTTCTCCAGGATGTGTTTTGCTTCTTTTTGTTCTTGAGCTTTCAGGTGTTCTGATAAGTCGCTAGCATAAGATCTCACTAATTTCTTTATGAAGGCACATAATGCTATGAACTTTCCTCTTAGCACTGATTTCACTGTGTCCTGTAAATTTGAGCATGCTGTACCTTAATTTTCATGGAATTTTAGAG
Source organism: Rhynchomys soricoides (assembly GCA_019843965.1). NCBI lineage: Eukaryota > Metazoa > Chordata > Mammalia > Rodentia > Muridae > Rhynchomys > Rhynchomys soricoides. The sequence goes on from JADRCH010000112.1 coordinate 4,189,358, forward strand.
AGTCTTTAATTTCTTTATTTCTTCCTTGCCTCAGTGGTCATTGGGTAGAGAATTGTTCAGTTTCCATGAGTTGTGGGCTTTCTGTTGTTTCTGTTGTTGAATTCCAGCTTTAATCCATGATGGTCTGATAAGATATGGGGGGGGGTATTTTAATTTTCCTGTATCTATTGAGACTTGCTTTGTGACATAGTATATAGTCAATGTTGGAGAAGGCTCTATGAGGTGCTGAGAAGGAGGTATATCCTTCTGTGTTTGGGTGAAATGTTCTGTAGATATCTGTTAGGTCCATAGCATCTGAGTCATAACATCTGTTCAGTTATTTCTCTGTTCAGTTTCATGACATTTGATAACCTGTCCATTGGTGAGAGTGGGGTGTTGAAGTCTTCTACTATTGATGGGGGGGGGGTTCAGTATGTGACTTAAGCTTTAAGTTTAACCAATTTTTGATAGTCTATTACCATTTTTTAAAAGTTACAATAAAGAAGTAATCATTTAATTGTTTGGGTTTACATGTATATATGTATGTAAAGGAATTAATGAAAACTAAAAAACTCACATGCAGATGCTAATGAGAGTATAGAAAGCCTCAGGGAATCCCCTGTTGAGTCTGATCAGATCTTAACATCTCACACAAGTATTTGAGACCCTTATAAAGAAAATGTAACAACACCTGATTGATATTCTGGGGATTAATAAATGTGACACTTCCTTGGAAGCCTCACAGGCTGAGGCTTTTGAGAGCTGAGGCCCATATATGATAGACCTAGGTGGCTGCCGTGTCCTTGGACAGACACCTCTGGATTGGTACTAAAAGAGAAAGAGGGAACAACTCATAAAGGAGCTCATGGGAACAGAGTGAGCAGCACAGAAACAACCAAGGTGTGTGTGTGTGAGGGGCTGTGGATTTGGATGTTTCACCTATGTGTGATACTTGCAGTCACTCAGTGCCAGCATTTTGAACAGCTATGAATTTCTGCCTTTTAACCACTACCCTCCTTAATCAGCCTCTCTGACCAGGGTGGGAAGAAGTACAAGTCTATACCTATAAACATTTAGAAGGGAGTTTGAAAACATAACCACTTAGCAAAATAATATCAGTAGATTCTCCCATAGGTTCTATCACCTCCCTAGTCATGGTGTTTAACCATGTTACAGCACAAGGCATTAAAATTCTCTGCAATGGAGCAGTCCTCAAATCCAATCAAGAGAGTGGTTGGTTGTATCCAAACAGTGCCCATTATTGCATCAGTGGGCAAATCTTGCCTGGCAGGTAATTACTGCAGTATGCAGGATCCAGCTCTAAAGCCATTGGTATACCTTCTCCCCAGCACTGTCTAACACTATGAAAGCTAGCCAGCAGGTTGAACATTTCCTGGTCAGTTCAAAGTTGGTTCCCTGAGTCCGGCAATGCAAGTAAGTGGTGTCTTTAGCAATGGGGTCTTACCTCTTAGTTATGATGGACAACCAAGAGCAATGGCAATAACCCATCTTGTTTGGGATGCCTCTGGTGTCTCCTTGACTAATAACTGTAGGAAGGTAAACCTATGCCCGGCATGGTTAATAGCCCATGTCTTCTTGGACCTGTATTGTTCACCCATGAAGCATGCCTCATTGTAAACTCCTTTTTTTCAAGGGTTTCATTCAGCTTATAAATTAGTGGAGTGTCCCAAGGATTCTTCATACATTCTTACGTCTCACTCCCACTGCCCTTATCCCCATCTAAACCTTTGGCTCCCAAGATTCCCTCTTGTAGTAGTTGTTGTTGGGTTTTTGTTTTGTTTGTTTTGCTTTTTGTTTGTTTTGTTTTTGTTTTTATCACATGTGCTTTACTGACCTCTTTTGTTACGTTTTAAAACTTGGGGTACAAGAGCATAGGTTTGCATATAGTTTCTTCATGCATTCTTCATTTTTGTCAGCACTTCTCCCGCCCCCCTTGTTTTTTATCCCCACCATTTCACTTCCTACTTGACTCCAGTATTCTTTCATTCATTCTCTCTCTCTCTCTTTCTCTCTCTCTCTCTCTTCATTTCATCCACAATTTACTATCCCCCCTCCCTACTTGCATCACTCCCTCCCACTGGCCTCCTAACTTCCTGGTTTCCATGTGATTTCCAGAGTAAACACATAAAATACATGATTTGAAGCTTACACTGACATGTGAATGAGAACATACAGCATTTGTCTTCTGGGGGCCTAGGTGATGTCACTAAGTACAATCTTTCCCTGTCCATGTATTTACTTGCAAAGTTCAAGATTTCCTTACAGCAGCCATATCCAATTGTATAGATGCACACATATTCACTATGCATGTACCAATCAGTGCATAGCTAGGTTGGTTCCATTTCCCAGCATGAACACTGATGTGCAAGATATTCAAACCACGTGCAATATCCTTAGCTATTAGAGAAATGCCAATTAAAACTACTGCAGAACTTTACCTCACCCCTGTCAGAAGAGCTTGCTATCATCAGGAACACAAATGATCACAAATGCTGGCATGGATATGGCAAAAGGGGACCCAAAAGGGAACCTTTATGCACTGTAGGTGGGGTTTAAACTAGTTTGGGAATTTCTTAAAAAGAAAGAAAGAAAGGAAGGAAGGAAGGAAGGAAGGAAGAAAGAAAGAGAAAAGAATTAGATACAACCTATCTATAATACTTCCTTTTCACTATCAGTTTTTAAAAAACGGTCTAACTCTGTAGCCCAGGCTGGCCTCAAACTCATGGTAAGACTCTACCTTTCTTAGCTTCCCAAGCTCTGAGATTACAGGTGTGCACCCTCATGCTTGGCTATCAGCCACTACCCTAAGAGACTTCTTTATTAACTTACCTGTTTTAATGACTTACCATTACCCCAGGGAAGTTTCAACCCCCATGTTATATAGCTCTGTTTCTGATTCCAAATATTTATAGAGAATCTGAGCCTGTGCAGCTATGCACTGGTTTTTCTGGAATCAATGTGATCCTCAGTTGCCAACCTAACCAAGCAGACTCCATTCCAGGATGCATGACCTTGACCCCAGGTCTTCCTTTGGCTATGAGTAGAGCAGGTTATCTAAAAGGGAGTGTGGATAAAGGAATGCTTAGGTTACCCATTGCCACGTAAATCTAACCCCATTTTAAAAAATTGCTTGAGTTTGCAAGTTATCTGGGCAGATCTTCTGTTTTAGGTTGGGTTTGCTGGCTATGGCTTTGGTTTACTATGAATGTGGCTCCCTGGAAAGTCAGCTGAAGACGCCTATCCTAGGATTAGCCCCCTTACCTTAGCTGTCTCCAGAAATGAGTGAAGTGACCAGATACATGTCCTTCATCATCTAGCATGTTAGGCTGAGCTAACCTACATGATGTTCCAGGGTGCTCAGGGAGTAAAGCTATGTGTGCATGCTCTCACAACCCAGATGAACCAAAGGCCCAGAGCATAATGCCAGTGGGGGGTGGGGTGGGGAGAAGAAGCCTGACCTCTCACTGGGAGCATCTCGGTACCTCACTGTAAAGAGAATGCTGGCTTATTTCTGCAAATAACTCATCACAGTGAGGCTGTCTTGAAACAGGACGTAGAGAAGGGAAATGCCATAGGTTCTAGGGAGCAGACACCGTAGGATAATTGCATAGGCTGCTTTGGGCAGCCCAAGGAAAATAAGATCAGAGGCTGGGTTGTCGACAATAGCTATCAGTAGGCAGAGAAGGTGGCTTTTATCTCCCTGTTTCCATTTTCTTCCCCAGGAGGCTGGGCCCCTGTGAGGCTGGCAGGCAACCACGGGAGCTGTGCGGGCCGTGTAGAAATCTTCTACCAGGGAGTCTGGGGGACTGTATGTGATGACCTCTGGGACCTTCCACAAGCAAACATCATCTGCAAGCAGCTGGGGTGTGGCTGGGCTGTTTCAGCCCTGAGTGAAGCTTACTTTGGGCAAGGTTCTGGGAAGATTCTCCTTGACAACGTACATTGCAAGGGGCACGAGGAGCACCTAGAGGAGTGCTCCCACCTTGATTGGTTCTCCCACAACTGTGATCACAGTGAAGACGCCAGTGTCATCTGTTCAGGTAAGGCCCACTGCCCTTCAGGGCCTAGCATCGGCTCCTTCAGAACGCCTGTCACACCTGTGTCGGTTACTGTTCTTTCCACTGTAGCAAAATACTAACAAAAGCAGAAGGAAGGGTGTGCTTTGGTTCACAATTTGAGGACACACTCCACCGTGGTGGTGCAAGTGTGTGCTTGTCTCACTGCCCCCGAAGTTTCAGATCAGATAGGGTGGTGCTTGCTTTCCACTCCCCCTTTTATCAGCCTGGGACCCCCACCCATTAGATTATAGTCTTTCATTCTCAGCTAACCATTCTTGTAGACAGGTCTAGAGGTGGTTCCAAATCCAGTTAACAGTGAAGATGAACTAATTATCACACTATGTGTAAAAATAACTGTTGAACATGCACCAGCATGCCAGTCCCTCACAGCAGATGTTTTCTTCTCTCTCTCTTTTGTAGATGCTGAATACGGAATGGCTACACTATCAGGTAGGGAAGACAATGTTTATGTGTGTGGCTCACTAGAAGCTTGGGGAAGAGGTTCTGCTGAAAACTGGATTTGGCATATGCTCTGAGGCATTGGAGTAGCAGAAAGACAAGAGATAATCACCCAGTTGTCCAAGAGGAGAGTAGAGAGTCAGCTGGCCCCCCCCCCCTCTACTGTGCATCCTATACATGGGATAATTGATGTCTCAGACTTTGGGAGAACACTTTGTTCAGTCAGGTTTGAGGTTTGCATAGATACAGTAACAGTAGCCTATGGGTGGGCAGGGCATGGTTGAAATGTGAAATATGGCCAAGATGCGTCCTTCTCAGTGGGGAATGGCTAGTGAGGCAACACTGTCCCACTGAGCCAGTTTTCTTTCTAGTCCCTCTGCATCTTGTTCCTGGTACAGCCTTGGCTCACAATACTCTTACTGCTGTTGGTGTTCCTTCATTCTCCCTGGAGTTTCTATGTTCAGCTCTCCCTCTCTCATTAGACCCCGAGGTCCCCTGATAGCGTGTTCTTAGATTATTCTCAGGCAGAGAGACAGGGGGAGGGAGGGAGGAAGGGGGATAGAGGATGGAGGGAGAGAGATAGAAAGGCTATATATATATATATAGAGAGAGAGGGGGGGGGAGGGTCTGGAAAAGTTTTGTTTAAATCCTCCACTAGCTGTCAACCCTGCCAGGTTCCAGAAGGATAATCTGTAATGGACGATGCTAAGCTGAGAGTTGCTATGGTAGAGGGGAGATGTTGGGAGCCTGGAGGGGCCCCTGCATCTTCAAATCCTGACTCAGCATCTCTTACCAACACTTGGTCAAAGGAAAGCTGAATGTTCGTGCTAGTGAGTGTGTGTGTGTGTGTGTGTGTGTGTGCACGTGCAAATGCTTATATGTGTTGGCCACTGAGCCCCAGGGATCCAGGAGCTGTGTCTGCTTCCTCGGCACTAGGATTGCAAATGGGTGACACTAAACATAGCTTTTTGTATGAGGGTTCTAGAAATTGAACTCTGGGTCCTGTGCTTGCAAGGTAATCACTTTACCTCAATTTGGCCCCTGAAGTGGTGTGTCTTCTGATTTCTACATCCTAAACTATAATCCCTAGGCCCTTGGGTTACTGGAAGAGGCTTTAGGAGCTAGAATTTTATATCTTTGTTTGATTGTTTTTAACAAATCTTTTTTTCCAATGTTGGGTTTTAAACCCAGAACTTTATTCATGCTAGGCAAGTACTCTACCACTGAGCTAGTTTGTCCCCAGTTTTCAGTGTCTTGTTTTTTAATATTAATTTTAAAATTATTTCACTTTTCTGGTGTACAAGAGAGTAATACAGTGAAATCTAGGCAGGATCTGTGTCAGCGCTGCTTGACTATTGTACCACAAAGCCCTTCTATATCCAGATCCCGCTTCTAGAGGCTGATTCAGGAGTCTTGAGAGGGGCTGAGGGGGCTGTGCTTGCCATGATCTCCTCACGATTCTTGTACAGACAGCTGTGCAGACCCATGGCACCTGTTGTCCACATGTCCATTTTGTGTTTGGCAGGTCCCCCATTGGCTGTCATGGAAGGAGCAATGGATCCAGGTGAGCGCTCAGTGTGCTGGGATGTTCACTTCCTTAGTGCTCAAGCCTTGAAGGGATTCTTCAAGAAAACCAGAAGACTGCTGCCTGGTCTAGGTCACCCCACTAGAATTGTTCTTCATGAATAATCTCAAAGAAAAGGCCAATGTACTTAGGGATGTGATTTCATGTCCAATCAGTCAAAGAAGGAGTTCCAAACAGAGACAGGGTTCCATTTCTGCATTCTCGAAGCCAGAGAACTGTGAGTGAAGGTTAGACATGACCATTCATGTAATGATATTGCCAGTCAGCACCCAGAGCCATTACTTCAGAAGGGGTCCACTATGAAGAACGTGCTTGCCTTCCCTGCCCTTGCCCTCTTCCCACTCTCCTTCCTCCACACTCCCTTCTTCATATGCCCTTTTCTAGCTTTGACTATATTTCTGGGTTCTAGAAGCTCCAGTTGGCACAGCATAGACTTAGCACCATTTGATGATCAAGAGCTAAATGATGATGATGATACCTGAAGTGCCTGTCTGGTCAGAACCAGTTGGCACACAGACAGATAATCTGACTAGATAGGAGTTCTTACACTGTGATAGAACTGAGTGTTGGAGTGGACACACAGACAACCAGGTTAATGAACAAAAACCAGACAGGCAGATGGGTGGACTGGTGGATGTAAAATGCTATCATTAATAGAGAGGTATATGACTCAGGCCAGCTTCTTTCTAGCTAATAGCAGATATTTAATAGCATCATTTTAAGAAATGATGGTTGGGTGGGCCAGCCATTGTCATCATCACATACATATTACAGAAGTCCCACACAGGACTCTTAACTGGAAACACTGAAGCAGAGAATTACTCATTGGTTGTGTGAGATCGTGAGATATTCATGGCCAGGATGTGATTGACAATGAGTAATAGAATCCACAACTAAGGAATAATGAGAGAGAAAAGTCTTACCAATATTCATCTTCCCAGCAGAGGACTACAAGTCTCCATAAAGATGAGAGCTGTTTCAAACTTCAGACACATGTATGCTAATAGCTTAAGTTTGGAAGATTCTTTAAACCATTTTATAACTTCAATACATCCCAAGGCACATCCACAAAGTAATAGCCAGTAAAACCTCTTTTTAAAAAAAGGAAAAGGAAAAAAAAGTGTGAATTATAAAATTAGTAAACGGAACAATATAAACTACAGCTTTAAAGCACCTTTTCTTAGAATTTTATACAATGAGTATACTGTAGTTGTACCATATCTACCTTCCTCCAGAGTTCTAAGTGCTCCTATAATCCCCCAGTCCACATCTCAAATTTAGACAATGTCCCTATCTGTCTGTCTGTCTGTCTATCTATCTATCTATCTATCTATCTATCTATTATCTATATCTATCCATCCATCCATCTACCTATCTGAGTTCAGTTAGGTCGATTTTCCACGTGCACAATGGTTTAGGACTGATCACTGGAGGAAGGACAACCTATCAGGAGCCTCATCCCTAAATAAAATTGACCATCCCCCAGGAGCCACTGACTGCCTGCAGCTCTTCAGCTAGGGGTGGGGACTCCCATGAACTCTTCTTTCATCCATGTGGCATGCTGACTGGTGTGCTTGTGCAGTTTTGTTGTCACAACCTCTTTCTTCTAGAAAAATCTCAGTGTGGTGGAGTCATTACCAAAGCACCTGGAAAAATTAAGAATCCCCCAATGAATGAAATGCATGACAACATAACCTGCATGTGGGAGATCAGGGCAAATACCTCTGATCATATACGGCTGGCATTTCCATCTCTTGAGTAAGTGATGCATACTATGTAAGCATACAGTGCAGTTCAACAGTTTAACGGTTCATCCCTATGCTGATTCTCTTATGCAAAAGAGTCCTTCATGCATTTTAAACTTTTTATTTTGAAATAACTGTAAACACAAAAGGAAATTGCAAAAAGAACACACACCCCGTATGCCCCTCACAAGCATCTCTCAGTGGTAGAACATTAACAAAGCCGGCAAATTGATATTGGGGCATTACTGGTCAGTGGACCAAAATCTGTATTCAATTCCCAACAATTTTTACATGTAATTATTTGTGTGATGGTGGGGGTGGGTAGTTCCACACAGTTTAACCCTGTGAATGGCATCACACCACAGCTCCATTCCAGGTACATCACAAAGGAACTGCCCTTTCACCTTTGTCTTTTTGGATTGCCCATCTCTGTTCCTCAACCATGATCTATTATTCTTCACCGCTCCATGTTGCCATTCCAAGAATTTTCTGTGGATGGAATCATGCAGCATGTAGTTTTGGGGTTGACTTTTTCACTCATCACAGTACCCCTAAGATCCATTCAGGTTGCTGTAGTACCCAGGGGTGGTTGCTCTTTACTGTGGAAAAGGATTTCATTCATATGGCTGTGCCAGAGTTGGTTAATCCTTTCCCTTCTGAGAAACATCTGGCTCATCGCTAATCTTCAACTATTGTAAATGTGGCTTCTGGGAACATTCAGGGGAGATTTTTATGCCAATGTAAGTTCATTTGTCAGGGCTGAATACCCAAAAAGTATGACTGTTAAGTTGTATGGTAAGAACACAGTAAGCTTCTTAGAACAGATAGACTTTCCCAGGATAACTGTCATGTCATCTTCCCACCAGCAACACACATGACCCGGCTTCTCCAAGCTCCAGGATTTTATACGACCTCTTTTATACAAGCCTGCATATATAGATCTCTCTCTCTCTCTCTCTCTCTCTCTCTCTCTCTCTCTCTCTCTCTGCTGCTGCTGTCAGAGTGATTGTGAATTCTATAGTTTTTACACTTTTATTATATGTATAAGGAAATATGAATGCTTTTTTGTATGTTGAAGAATTTTTCTGAGACATGTTGCTTCACTTTTTAATGTAGTTTCATACACTATTTGAAACTTTTATACATGTATATAATATATTTTATCATTTTCTTACTTCCATGTATTTTTAATTAAAAAGTTTACAGGCTTTGGATAGGAGAAACAAAGAGAGAGGGACACACACACACACACACACACACACTTTGTGAGTCCTGGCTATCTGGTGAAAAATACAGAATCTGAGGAAATTTCAGGTTTTAGTATTGTAAATACATAAAGATGAAGTTATTCATAGATTAAAATTGTATTGAAAATAACCCCAAGAAACCCCCGCATTATTTATGCATCTTGAATTGTGCTTAACTTAAGGATAGTTTGGAATGAATAGCTGTTGGGTTGGTGACAGGGAATAAGTAGTCTGCTTCAAGCACTGGTGACAGCTACACAAAAGTTCACAGAGAAACTCTACAGCTGACAAGTCCAGATGGCTTTCTCAAAGTCAATGGGGCAGGTCTGTAGCCCATGTCCCTATAGACAGGCTAGCTGTCAAAGCTTGTCTCTGTGGGAAGCAGGGTGGATTTGAACCTAGAGCTATTCTATTACCAGACTTATAAACAACCAAACCCTATTGCTGATTTTAGACTTTTTCTCTCAAGCATCACATAGTGAAATGACCTTGATTAGCTGTTAACCCAAGACTATGAAGTACCCTATGGTTACAGCAGCTCCCAGGTCCTGAAGAAGGGTCCTCTAGAGTCAGTGTTCTTCCTCTTCCATCTGCTAAAATGTCCATTCCTTTCAGACAGTAATTTTCAGAGGAAAAAATACAGAATAAAGTGATCATACTGTGTCTACATCACAGACAGACTTTGAGCTTGCCACCAGCATTCTTGCCCCTGTGATATAAAGCAGGACTCACAAATGCCGCCTAGGCTTGTGATGAAGAGATTAAGAGGGATTCATGATGTTTGCTTCCCCAGCCTCGACTGCACCAACGAATATTTTGAAATCCTGGATGGCCCTCCATCCTCCACGAAGTCCCTGGGGAAACCCTGCCGTGGGTTGCACATCACCTTTGTATCTCACTCCAGCTCAATGACCCTCGTGTACTTCCGAGGCGAGAACAACATTGGGAAAAACTTCATGGCTTATTATTATTTTGAAGCCAAAGGTAAAAAGATGGCACGGAGCCACAGTTCTGTGCTTCCTGGTGATGTGCCTTCATTTGTTCTGTGACCTTGGACAAGACTCTTGACTGATGGGGAATCTGTTGTAAGGATTCATACAACAGAATCTGGGTCATTAGGGAGTCATTTCCAATAATACTCTGACTCTAGTCCCAGATGGGTGTTCCAGACGGTACCGAGAAAGGGAACATGTTCCCTCTAGGACCTCTCTCAGGCTTGTGCACACCAATAAGGAGGATGAGATTAATATACAAGACAAAATTGGAGGGTAAATGGAACATAATAAGTTAAAACAAATGAATAAAATAGTGTATGTACTAGAATGTGCTGCAGAGGCACACATATGCACATCAAAAGGGGGCAATAGAAAAGTCAGGACCACTATAAGCTGCAAACACCAAGGAAAACACCAGGGGAGATCCGTTTTGAATTTGCCTATGACATTAGGTAGGCTGTTCATAAAGAACTGGCAAGAGAACATATAAGGAGTAAGATCAACGTTGGAAATGAGGTACAGTGCATTCTGAGAAGGCAGAAGCTAAGCTGAGGGTCTCTGCTAAAGTACAGTGTACACAAATTAGTAAGATCTATTAAAACAACTGTGAGCCAAATGCAATAATATCCATCTGCTAGCATAGATAAGCTCCTTGCCTATGTTATGCTTATACAAACCCATGGATCACCCCTTTTTACTTAGTGGAAATGTAGACCTTGGGTTCTACACTACTCTTTACCTATAAATACCAGTCAGACCTCATATCTGTTTTGTCTAAGATGGTGTTAACAGTCCCCAGGGCCTTTAGTAAGTGATGGGCTAATTCACCAAGAAAGCTGTAAGACAGAGGAAATGCTCTGTACAAATAATGGGTCAACTATGTCTCCATAATTGGGATGATATATCTGTTGATAGTAGCTTTCTTGTTTTTGCAGAGATGACAACGAAGACCCCGTATCTGATCAGTGAGTCAACTCTCGTGTCATTACCTGTCATTTTTAGTTAATGTTTCTTCTTCTGCCCCCACTCCTGATGATTTTTTAAGATGGGGTCTTACTAAGCACCCCTGGCTGTCCTGAAACTCACTATATAGACCAGGCTGGCCCCAAACTCACAGAGATCCACCTGCCTCTGCTTCCTGAGTATACTGTCATGCCCACCCTTCCTGGTGATTTACTCTCAACCTTTGTTCCCACTTTCCTGTTTCCCAATTCTTAGTTCAAGTCTCAGATGACAGAGAGGTTCTGTCTACAGGGTTTCTGCATAAACCTAATGCCCAGTCACATTGGAGCCAAGTTACATTTACTCAACCACCAGGCCACTTTATGTTGATAATTGTCTATTTAATTTTCAAATTCCCTGTTTTTAACCAAGGTAAGACATTCTTAATTAGATATTCCACATCAAAAAGTTAATGCAGCAGAAGCATATTAGTTATTTATACTTAAAACAATTACAATATACCTGACAAAAGCAACTTAAGGGAGGAAGCTTCATTTTGGTTCACAGTTTGAAGTGCCATGCCTGGGAAGGCACACAGTGGCTCTAGTTGTGGCGGGTAGAGCTCACATGGAATCCACAGTCAGGAAACAGAGAGAGGTTAATACAAGTTCTGCTCACTTTCTGCTTTTTATTCAGCTCGAGACCATAACCTATGAAAAGGCCATGCCTACATGTAGGATGTGCCTTCTCACTTCTGTTGAAGCTCTATCAATGGCCTCACAGATTATCCCAGAGGTTTGTTTCCTAGAAATAATAAAGATGAGAGGAGAAATTGATAAGCAAAGAAAACAATACAAAGAATCAACAGATCTAAGAGCTGGTTCTTTAAGAAGATAAATAAGACCAATAGACTCTTGGCTTAACTAACCAAAAGAAAGTAGATTATCCAAATTAATAGAATTAGAAATGAACATGGAACCATTATGACACAGAACTATGAAATTCAGAATAATATAGGGAAATACTTTTTTAAAAACCTATTAAGATAAAAAAACTTATATTTAAAAAAATTCCATTAAGATAAAATTATAAAAGAAATGAACAGGCAATCCTTGGCTGTATATGTGCTAGGGGCCTCAGACTGGCCCATGTATGCTGCCTGGTTAGTGGCTCAGTCTCTGGGAGTTCCACCTGAAGTAAGTTGAGACTGCTGGTTTTCCTATTGGGTCACTCTCCCCTTCAACTTCATCAATCCTTCCCCTAATTCAACTATAAGGGGTCCCTGACTTCAGTTCAATGGTTGTATGTAAGAATCTGTGTCTGTCTCAGTCACCTGCTGGTAGGGCCTCTCAGAGGACAGCCATGCTAGGCTCCTGTCTGTAAGCATCAGTAATACTGTCAGGTCTTGGTTCCCCCCTCCCCCCCATGAGATAGATCCCAAGTTGGGTTGGTCACTGGAGACCACCTTTCCTTCAGAGGACTACCTGATCTGGCCTCAGTGGGAGAAGATGCACCTAATTCTCAAGAGACTTGAGGTCCCAGGGAAGGGGGATGCCCAGTGGTGGGGTGAGAGGGGGAGCACCCTCTCAGAGATAAGGGGGAGGAGAAATGGGATGAGGAACTGTGGGAGGGGGCAATGGCTAGAATGTAAATAAATAAAATAATTTTTAAAATGATATGAACAAATTTCTAGATTCTTCCAAACCACCAAAGTTAAACCAACAAGATCACTAACTTGCAAAGACCCATAAGAAACAAGTTGAAATAGCAATAGTAATAATAATGATAATAATAGCCTCAAAAATGCCCGGATAGACTCACAGAAGAATTCTACCAAAAGTTTTAGATAGATCTACAAGTACTTTAAAAATTATTAGAAAACTAGATGCAGAAGAATTACGCTAGATCTTCTATGATGCCAATATTACTTGGGAAAAAAGGTTAAAAAGAAAAAAGAAAACTATATACCAGTGTCCCCAGTGAACATAAATGTAAAAATCCTCAACAAAATACTAGCAAACTGAATAGAGACACATATCTGAAAGATCACCTACTATGATAATATTGGATTTGTCCTAGAGATGCAGGGATGGTTCAGAATGTGTCATTCATTCATTTAGATGGAATTATAGACAAAAATCATATGATCCTCTCAGTAGATGCAGGAGAGATGTTTGGCAAAATAGAGTTCCAGAAGCAGTAAGACTTAAGGGAGCGTACATTAGCATAATTTGTAATTAACATAACAAACCCATAGCCAACATCATCCTAAATGGAGAAAACCTTAAAGCAATTTCCTAAAAATCAGGAATGAGGCTGGGATGTGCTGGGGGCCAGCCCCAGCAGGGTCTTCTTTCTTTCTGTTCTTAGTTCTCCTTCAGGTAGCAGAGGGGGAAGAGCATCAGCAGAGGGTAAGACTTTGTCTTAGGAGATATGGGGTAAGACCTTGCCTTTAGAGATATCTATAATAATACAAAGTTTACTTATCTAAGTCTAACCTACTTTGCTACTGTAGCTGACCTTCCTTCTGAGTTCTTCTGAGGCCAGATACTATAGTCTCTGGCACTTAGCACCTCATCCTAAAACAACAAGGGATTAAGTAAGTAGCCTTTGTTCTAAATTCTGTAGCTCTAACTTTCAGCTTGCTAGTTGAAGTCACAGAAAAAAAGGACACTTTGAAAATATCATCCTGAGTGAGGTAACGCAGTCACAAAAGAAGGAACATGGTATGTTCTCACTGTTAAGTGGTTATTAGCCCAAAAGTTTGAAATACCCAACAGTCACTTCACAGCAACCATAGGGCTGAGTGTGAGTTCCCAGATGGAGGAGTTGGAGAAGGGACTGAAGGAGCTGAGGGAGTTTGCATCCCCAGGGAGGCAGCAACAGTGGCAACTGGCCTGACCCCCCCCCCATACTCCTGGAGACTGATCCACCAACCAAGGAATACACATGGAAGGACCCATGGTGCTGGCCACATGTGCGGCAGAGGAGGGCCTTGTTGGCCATCACAGGGAGGAGAGACCCTTGGGCCTGAAAGTGTTAGATCCCCCAGTAGAGGAGAATGCCAAGGAGGGAAGACATGTGTGGGTGGGTGGGTGGGTGGGAGAATACCCCCATAGTGGCAGGGAAATGGGGGAGGAAATGAGAAGGTTCCAAAGGGGAGATCTGGAAAGGGGGAAACATTTGAAATGTAAATAAAGTAGGAAAATTTAAAAAAAAAAATAAAAAAAAATTTAAAAAAAGAAAGAAAAAAAGAAAAGTGAGCTTAGCATTTATTTCTAAGTTATGAAAAGTTTCCTATGAAAACTCTTTCAGAAAAAGGGGGAAAGTGGAAAAATCCTAAGCGTGGCAAGGGAAATTCACAAGCCTCTCTTTGTCCTCAGCACTTATACATTTTTTCAGACTACATGATCACATAGTAAAAAGTTCACCACAAATTTACACATAAATTTAAATCATAAATTGAATAAGAAGTTTACAACAGAGAATGTTTACATGCATATTCATTACGAATAATTATCTGGCTAAACATTCATCACCTGTCATAACTCCACAGGTTCAAGGAGAGTTAAAAACTATAACCAAGTTATTAGTGAAGTTTTGTATAGATAAACCCAGTCAATATTTTATCTTCTGCCTTAGCAACTATAATAAATCATAGTTCCCTTTTTATGACCCTTTGTTAATGGTTTTACAACCTTTTGGACTGTGCTCTAAGTAGTAGAAAGTCTGGTTACTATCTAGAAACAATTAACTGGTGACACATGGGAAACTGACAGAGTTCTCATTTTGCAGTTTTGACTATCACAAAGGACATAATAGTAGTCCCACTATTAAAGAGACTAATAAATATTTATATAATTTTAGGAATTCTTATAGGATAATCATTAAGAATTAAGAAGTCATCTATTTGTCTATATAGCATCACTAAGAGACAGTACATCTTCATAGTTCTGCAGAGATCTGCTCAAAAGGGTGGGCTAATACCTAGTGATTGTCATATATGTAATAATAACAAGAAAAGCATATTAATAGCAGAAATCTTTTCTAAAATTGTTTTCTCCTGGGCCTTGTCTATAAGAGCAAATATGTCATGGATTCAAAGCAGACCATCTCAGGAAGATCACCTGCTAGTTATTGGCTTGCCCTATGATGGCTCCAGACAGGGATGTCCACTATTCCCCTCACTTCTTGAAGCACTTGTTAGAGCAGTAAGACAAGAAAAGGGGATCCCAGGAACACAAATAAGGAAGGAAGAAGTCAAATTATACCTACTTGCAGATGATTTCACATCAAACACAAGGTTCCAAAAGTGCCAACAGGAAACTTCTAGAAATGATCAAGACTTTTAATGAAGTGACACATATCAAATCAACTTATAAAAGTCATATATATACACTTCTTTTTAAAAAGGATTTATTTTTGTTTTATGTGCATTGGTGTTTTGCCATGTATGTCTGTGAGAGAGTGTTAAATCACCCAGAGTTGGATTATAGACTGTTGTCAGCTGCTATGTGGGTGCTGGGAATTGAAATCAGATTCCCTGGAAGAACAGCCACTACTTTTAACTGTTGAGCCATCTCTCCAGCCATATATATGGTGGGTGTGTGTTTACTTCTTTTATATACCAATAACAAACATGCTGAGAAAAAGATCATGGAAACACTCCCATTCAAAATAGCTTCTAAAAAAATAAAATATCTAGGAATAAAGTCAACTGAAGAGGCAGAAAAACCTCTACAATGGAAATTGAGTTGAAATTTAGACTAACTATCACAAGAAGCAAGTCAAAAAATGGGGGAGGGCTCCTCCCAGAAAAACAGTGTATGAGTGTTTGCATTTTAGCACAAATTAAGTTATAATTTGGTGAGGAAACAGAGGGGTCAGGCTCCATGTTTCTGGGATACATGAGACCTATGTGAAGAGAGGGTTTGGCTTAGGACATTTTTTATTATATAAGTGAAAAGGTGATAGAATCAAGGATGATGTGGGTGGTCAATGAAGACTGATCTAAGGATGGCACCCTTGACTTCTTAAATCTACCCTCATCTTGTCTCCACAGCTATCCCCACAGCAACTTCCAAGATGGTAACAGAAAGACCACGTAAGTCCCAGAAGGCACCCACTTGAGTCTCTTTCTCTCAGCACTCATGTCAGTACTTGCTGTACCTGCTTTGTGCGTGGAATAGTAGAACTACAAACAGTCCATTTGCTTGCAAATGGACCAACTGTCTCTACCCTAGGACTTAAGACCATTGCAAACCCTTACTGTCTTCCGGCTCTCACATCCTGAATACACAGGTTGTTTTGTTGTTATTGCTATTATTATTGTTTGGTTTTGGTTTTGTGCCTTTCAGAATTCT
The DNA here is from genome assembly GCA_019843965.1 of Rhynchomys soricoides. NCBI lineage: Eukaryota > Metazoa > Chordata > Mammalia > Rodentia > Muridae > Rhynchomys > Rhynchomys soricoides. The sequence goes on from JADRCH010000112.1 coordinate 4,205,752, forward strand.
CAAAGCCTGCACAACCTATAAATACTCCCAGTGGGAATGTCTCACCTCTTCCTGTGTCTGACTCAGGTATAGTCAGCCTCCCCACCTCAATCACTAATTGATTTTTCCAACATGGGCAGAGCCTCAGAGCAATAAACTAGACCAGCAGAATAAGGCACTTCTGAAGCAGGGGTTACAGAGGGCCTTAGATAGACATGTTGTTTGCCATGAGTAGAGTTCAGGGGAATCCTTTTGATTTTTCTACTTTCAGTCCCTTCACAGATAAGGTTGGCATGCCAACACCCTGCTGTATAACCGTGAGCTACCATAAAAGTGACACTTGAAAACTTCTCACAAAAATAATGTTTTGTACAAGTTTCATTATTTTCTGCATTTAGCCCAAACAGATTTGTGCATGTTTCCCACATAACAGATAGTAATTAGTGGATTTTGTATACCCTAGATGCTATTGATAACCCCTGTGACTTATCATGCTCCATCTGGAGTTGACTAGTTGGCTGATTCTAGTAGGTTTTCTTTATCTAATAGAATATAAGAGAGGGCAGCTCAAACATCTCATGGAAAGGTGTCATGCTTCCAGATGACAAAAGTCATCAGGTCTCTGTCCACAGGGGACTGGCCGGAGCTACGGCTGGTAGGTGGCTCCAATCACTGCTCAGGGCGTGTGGAGATCCTCTACCAGGGAGTCTGGGGGACTGTGTGTGATGACCTGTGGGACCTGAACGAAGCTGAGGTCGTATGCAGACAGCTGGGGTGTGGTCAGGCTGTGTCTGCCCTTGGTAAGGCCTACTTTGGCCCTGGTTCAGGAGATATCTTCCTAGATAACCTCCAATGTGCTGGGGTGGAGCACTTCCTGGGCCAGTGTGCCCATTCTGGCTGGTCAGACCACAACTGTGGCCACCATGAAGATGCCGGTGTCATCTGCTCAGGTACTCTAAGTTTCTCACTTGGCAGTAATCATTAGCAATGTGTGTTTTGCTGAAATATGCAACAAATGTGTCTGATTATGGAGGCAGTAGCCTGCTGCAGGGAGGCCAGGGCTGCATGGGGCTGGCTCTCAGAGCTGCAGTGAACTTCCAGACTGTATCTGTCCAGCATCTATGTTTTCAGAGCTCCAGTCTCTTCACTTAGGAAACTAGCAGGCTGACTGCTCTTTTGCAGCAAAGATGTTTTTGACAAAGCACTGGCTTACTACCCAACAAAAAAGTATATAACTAATTATTCTCCTTAGTCATAACTAAGGAGGAAATACTGGGAGGTGACTGTTTCACCTTTTTTAAACACCCCAATTTATGTATGAGTAGTTGTGAGTAAATAGGTTCCGTCTAGAATGTCTACAGCTAGCCCTGTCTGACGATGCAATGTCTTTAAGCAAACAGCTACAATCGCAAATGTGACTCCAAAGAATCAGTCACTGTCAATAGAATGGGCTTGCAGTCCACAGAGCTGCCCACACAGAATAATACATGTTACTAATGTATCTATTTCACTAGTAAATAGGCTCAGGCTCCCGGGAGCAGACATTATTCAAACCACAACTGTCTAAATCTGTCCATTTTCCACTCTCCTGTAGTAAACTAACACCCCCAAAAGAAGCTTAATTTAGACCTATTGATAAATTTGTTTTTTCTGGTATTGTGTTCTTTAAAGAGATTGATAATAGATTAATTGATATGAATGAGAGTATAATTAAAACTTTTTCTTCTGTATTAAAGCCTTGAGTTTCTCCAAATACTGACCTATTTGTTTTTCTTACTTACAGATGCTGAAAAACCTCTGTCCAATGTTCCAGGTTAGTGTTGTCTTTTATAGGTGGGAGTTAAACATTAGCTGCCTTTGACTTTGTCTTTGGGCTGTTTGGTCTTTCACCTCTGAGTTCACTCCTTCTTTAGACTGCAAAAACTGTTATGGAATGCCATGGAAAAGTCTGGCTGGGATTCTTTTCTCTTTTTCATGTGTGATGTATTGCATGTGTATTCATGTGCGTTCATATGTGGATCTATTGTTTGTAAAGCATTCACATGTTACCGAAAAAATAGGCTACGTGTTTGGTCATTTTCCTCACTGGCATAACACCAAGAGAAAAGGTTCATACCAAAGTGACATGGCTCTTTCTTGCCTGTACTCTTCTCTCTGGTCCAAAGGATGGTTTTTGGTTTTTGTTTTTTTGGTTTTGGTTTTTGGTCTTTGTTTTGTTTTTCATTTGTTTGTTTGTTTGCTTGCTTTTGTTTGGTTGGTTTTTTGTTTTGTTTTGTTGGCTTTTCTACTCACTAGCTCCTTTTCACAATCCTAAAGGGTATCTACCAGGATCTCCTTTCTATCAACCTCTAACATTCTGTCTTTGCTTTTGTTGTACTTATCACAGTGTGGAATAGTACACTGTACAGAGTTTATATTTCACGAGTGAATAGACTCAGGTTCCCTAAGGGTCTATGGCTATATCATCCGTGGCTAATACAGAAAACTAAAACAAATAAATCTGCTGAAACAAAGTTTGCTGCAACCCCACAAACTGCAACTCAGAAATCCATGGTAAACATGATGAGGAATGAATGCCCAAGGCCCTACCCCAGCCTTCCTCTGAGCTTAGTGCTGCAGGATTCCAGGAGAAGGTATTGGGGTGTGGGGACTCATACCACATCTCTCTCTCTCTCTCTCTCTCTCTCTCTCTCTCTCTATATATATATATATATATATATATATATATATATATATATATATATCTCCAGGAGACTGGCCAGAGCTTCGTCTAGTAGGAGGTTCCAGTCGGTGCTCAGGACGAGTGGAAATCCTCCACCAGGGAGTCTGGGGCACCATATGTGATGACCTGTGGGGTTCAAATGAAGCTGAGGTTGTGTGCCGCCAGCTAGAGTGTGGTCAGGCCATTTCTAGTCTTGGTGAGGCTTACTTTGGTCCGGGCTCAGGAGACATATTCCTAGACAACCTTCAGTGTTCTGGAATGGAACATTACCTCAGCCAGTGCCCACATTCAGGATGGTCTGAACACAACTGTGGCCACCACGAGGATGCTGGTGTTATCTGCTCAGGTATTCATTCTCTTCCTATGCAACTGAAGGAATTTTGAAACTATCTTTTATGGGTGAAATTTTCCATCCACCCATTTGATTCTTAAGTAACCGTTCAGGTCCAGGTCCTGGGTGCAGACATATACCCTGTCATGAGTGGTTCTTGGCAGTTATGGGAAATCTAGGATATCTATGGGCACCACTGTGGGGCATTTACAGTAAAGATTCCAGAGTCCCTTTCTTAAACTATCACTGAGTAGGTTTGGAAAGAAACTCGGGAGCCTGCACTTTAAGAATACCCCAGAAATTCTGCATAGGGGTACCACAAGTAACCTAGCTCTGCCCACCATGAGACACAGCCTACCTAGTGGCTGGGCTAAGTTTTCTAAGCCAAGAACTCACTTAGATTAGGGTGCCCAGTTGATGGTTCTAGGAGCTTATTTCTGTAACCAGAAAGGCCATGAGTCTGTCCCTCTTACTCACCATCCCCCTCTTGTCACCTCAACTTCCATCCTTTGAATTCATCAAAGAGAATGACCTGTTGCTTCTCTTTCTGTATACAGATTCAGATGCCCCTCCTCCACTTCTGCCACCAGGTATGTCCACTGCTCTCTTAGTGAAGGAAACTTCTCACTCAGGAAGAGCAACTGTGAAAACAGTACCAAATACCTTTTTTAAAAGTGCTAAGAGCCAAGCATTCTGAGCTCTTCATACATGTATAGATGGACTCTTCTCAACTTATGGAGTTATATCTCAAAATCTCAATGTAAAACTACCATAAATCAAAGAATGGATTCCACATAGCTAATCTTCTGAATGTCATGGTTCAGCAACAGCACACTAAGAGCACCCATCATGCATTCTCACTACCTGTGGTGCCTGGGAGCTCACTGCTGAGGCCCAGCATCTCAAGGGAGGATCAGACCACATATGTGACCTGAGGAAAATATCTAAATTCAAATTTTGAAGGACAGTTTCTCCCTCATGAAAAGCCATCTATCAAATCATAAATCAGGGAACTTCTCCAGCTCTTAATTCCCTCTAGGAAGATATTTTGATTATTTATGTTTTCCAGATAAACAGACACATAGAAAGTTAGCACGGCACCTTTTGGCTATCCAAGGGATATGGGCCAAACTGCCAATACTCTTGACTCTAGTCACTTGCCATACACACATTGGCCCTCGGAACCCAGATCAGACAACACTAGAGTAAAGATGGGGGGACAGTTTGCTCAGGTTATTGCTCATCACCAAGAAAATTCCTTAAAACACACACATGCTATGTTTTCAGAAGAAGATTTAAGCGATGTTAAGCAGTTTTGATCATTAAACAAATTAACGGGAGAACTAAGTTTTACACTGAATATATCCTTATATAATAATAAGTAATATTATATAATCATATATATTGAGGTAGTAGAAAAATAGACTAATACTATAATTTCTAGAATGAGATTGGAGGTGAGTGAAAACATATTTCTTTTCATTGTAAGCTCTGCCCCAAAACACTGGTAGATATGATGCAAGGACCCTTGACACACTAATTACTTACCTTGACACACTAATTACTTAATCCCTATGGTTGAGGATAAGAGAGATACAAAGACTCTTCACACTATCTCTGTCAGGGCAGCTTAGAGAAAGCACCTCTTCCTTTCCCTGACCTACCAGGACCTCTCACATTTCTCTCCAGCAGGAGAGATGTCTTGTAAGATTTATCTTGAGGGAAAGTTGGAATTTACCCTTTGAATGTGCCTGGATTATCTCTTGCAACCGAAAGCACACGAGTCACAAGTCATTAAAAGAAACATCTCTCTTGGCATTTGACTGGAGGAGATCTTGATGAGTGTTGGGTGTCCGATGCAAGGGCAGCTTATGTGTTGCGTTCATTACTGAGAAGAGAAGTGCTGTCTAAAGCTACAAGGCCACAACTAAGGTCAAAAATAATGGAAATTTTTCAAATTTCTCAGACCAAAAGACTGAACCCAAGGCCTTGTGCTTGCCAGGCAAGCACCCTACCACTGAGCTAAATCTCCAACACTAGCTATTTAATGAAGTGTTGTCTATAGTTTGCTCATTTCACATAGGAACTGTATGGGTTGATAAAGAATTAAAGAAGAATCCATTCTGGTTATCCATTGTGGCTCAAAATTTAGTGGTTTAAGACAGCTACATTCTAATACATGCCATGGTTTTGTGTGTCAGGAATTTGGGCAGGCTCAGCTGGGAGATTCTTTAGCTCCTCAGAGCATCAAGCTAGGGTCTCAGTGTCATTTGCCTGGGTTCTGGTTTGGAGACCTCAGGATAGCTTCATATACATCATCAGTACCTTTATGAGTGCATTGCAAAGGTGAGCCCTCTTCCTTTCTAGGGAGTCTCAGAGTTTCTTCATCCAGTCTCTTTAAGTGGTGGGGTGGTATGAGGCTATATAAGTAAGCCTCAGGCTCAGAAACAGGAAGTATATGTCAATAGTTCCTTAAGACATAGCATGGCTTCTGCCATATCCTATTGTTCAAAGCAATTACAGAGCCCACTCAGATTCAAGGGAGGGAGCCTAGTCCTCATCTGGTGATAAGAGGCATATTGAAATATTACTGGCTGGCTTTGATCTGCCATAGAACTATAGAGAATGTTCACTTAGCAGCATCAGACTCTTCTAAGTTGGCACCAAATACATTGATGTTTCCAAGGAAACCATTTACCATGTACTAGCTTGTGGATGCCACTAAAGATTTCCCCCTGGATGTCTTTATCTTCTTTATTTCCTTTCCAGGTCCCTCTCCAACTTCTCAAGATCCACTAACAGGTAGTCACTTCTTTATGATATGGTAACTCTCTGAAGGCAGATTCCAGGCAACATCCAGGGATGCAGCACAACAGAGCCCTTGGCATGTGGGTGAGGGGCTTACTCCTCTGCTGCCACTCTGTAAATGTTGACTATGTATTAGCTGAAGCATGAGGGAAAGGAAGGCTGCTGGTCTACACAGGATAAAGTAGACAAGAAGTCAACAAGTTAGTAGATGTAGCTTTGCAGTCTGTCTTACCCACACTCAGCCTGCCTTGTGTAGGCACAGCCCTGGAGTGGATACTCATAGACACCTGTTTTTTATCTCCCATCACACATGTGTGTCTTGACCCTATTATTATAACCTATAGATGTGATCAATGGATGGCGGTGTATGGTGGCATACAGCTGTCATCTTGTTACTTGATAGGTACAAGCAGGGGGTTTGAATTCAAGACCATTCTTGGCTACATAATAAGACTCTGTCTCTACAAAAAGGACTGGGGAATGGGCTCTGTGGTAGACAGCACTTGTGCAATACCTTGGATTTGATTCCAGATTTTTCCCATCCCAGAATATAATCAGTGGCAGAAGTGTAGGGTGTCTAGAATCAGCTCCCAGATCCATCTTAGGAAAGATTAGAAACCTGTGGGAGCCTGAGGGGATTACAAGGTGATCATAGAGGTGAAAAACAGAAAAATCCAGCAGCTTCATAAAATTTAGGTACAAATGAAGTGTATTGTGCTTTACAAGTCCCTCCAAATAAGTGGATGATTTTCTTATCTACTTTTTTAGACAGCACACTGCCTTGTATACCTGTTCAGGGCTATATCTTTTCATGCTAAACTGACAATGACTATGGAGGAACTAGATCTTTGTCTTGTTTAACTTTCATAAATCCCCAAATGTATAAGTTCCAGTCTGAACACACTGCATTAAAATAAGTGAAAATGATCCAGCAAAGTGCTTACTGTGTACTGAGAGGTGGACCCAGTCATAGGCTATCAACTACTCCCATGATACCTTTTCTTCCCTGACTCATTGGACTCTGAAGTTATTTGGCACTCTTTTGTCACAAACTTTCTTAAAGTACTTCCCCTTACACAAGCCAGAATGTCTCTAGGACATTCTTTCCCTATCTCTCATGATGAAGAGCCTTATCTTTATCCCAGCAAGCAAAGATTCTTTCCCTTTGGAAAGGAGAGATGCAGTAAGCATAGCAGATAAGTTGGACATCTCTTTGCAGATGATGGGAGCAAAGAAGAATATGGGGAATTCTCCCACAGTGATACTTTTGAGCCATCAGAATTAGATTGAATGGTTTCAGCTCACCAAGTCCAACTGCCACATGAGCATGCTTGACTTGTCTGTCTTGATCACACCGTGAGTTGGTCCTTCCTAAGATCACTCAGTGACACCATGTGGCTGCACCATGACATCTTTTTCCTTATTTCAGGAGGAAGTAACTCTTGTGGAGGAGTCATTTCCAGCCTCTCTGGTTCATTTACGAGTCCACAGTACCCAGAAAACTATCCAACAGACATTCAATGTGTTTGGGAGATCCATGTGGAGAAAAATTTTCGAATAGAACTCATGATTCCAAATTTGAAGTAAGAAACTAGTTTTAAAGAGCAGGTTCAATCTGAATAAGAATACTGGTTTGCTTAGCTGCGGTAAAATCATTTGCATTAGTGAGAGAAAAGCATAGGAGCACACAACACTACAGCATTTCCAACTTCAAGTCTGAATTGATTTTGTAGTGGTATCTAATAGTTCTCTTCTAGCTAGAAAGATGCAGCAAGTCGTTTGTCAATGTTTTTGACAGAGCCCAGCTTTGGAAATTTGTCCTTTAATTTTGTATTTTTCAATCTTACCTGGATTTATTATTTTTAATTAATTAATTTTATTTACATTCCAAACGTTGCCCCTCTTCCTGCTTCCCTCTCCATGAGTTCTTTACCCCATCCCCCTTCCCTTTGCTTCTGAGAGGGTGCTCCTCCACCCACCTACCCACTCCCACCTCATCCTGCTAGCATCCCCCTTCCCTGGGGCATTAAGTTTCTGCAGGATTAAGTGCATCCTTCCCCACTGAGGCCAGACAAGGCAGTCCTCTGCTACATATGTAGTGGGGCCCATGGACCAGCCCATGTGTGATCTTTGGGTGGTGGCTTAGTCTCTGGGAGCTCTGAGGTGTCCAGGTTAGTTGATACTGTTGTTCTTCCTATGGGGTTGCCATCCTCCTCAGCTCCTTCAGTCCTTTCCCTAACCTAGGAGCCCCTGACCTCAGTCCAACAGTTGGTTGCAAATATCTGCATCTGTCTCAGTCTGCTGCTGGTAGAGCCTCTCAGAGGACAAAATATATTCCCTAAATGCTCAAAGCCATTGAACTTATACACTAAGCACCAATATATGTCCTTTCTGGCTAGCCTTTTGGTTGTCTATGTTTTATACAGACTTTAAGAGACTCCTTAGACATGTTGGCCAATTCTTAAGGCTTGGGTATACATTTTTTAAATGTTCCCCAAAGTGAAAGGGTATGAAATAGCCATTGCCTTTCCTCTGACACAAAGAGGACAATGTCCCATAGTTACTGCCACTTTCTCATGGACATGCCAGAAAGTAACAGCTGACCCTTTAGAATGCTAACTGTATGTCTAGACCCTGAACTGCAAGCTTCTTCTACAACTATGTTCACGTAGAGGTCAAAGATCATTTTTCAGGCACTATCCACCTTGTTTTTCAAGAGAGGTTTCTCACTAGTCTTGAGCTCTTGAAGTAGCTAGGCCACCAATAATCAGAATTTTTACATGAATTCTGGGGACTAAACTCAGGTTTAATGACAAGCACTTTATCCACTGAGTTATCTCTATAGACCCAGAGTTATATGCTTCTCAGCTTTCTCATTCACCAGCATCATTATAGCCTACAAATGTCTTTACCATTCTCTTTAGATATGATGGAATGGAGACCGTAGAGGGTAACTAACTTGCCCATTGACAACACATGCATGTCTGTATGATGTCAAAGCCCCAGTTTTTCACCTAGAGTTTTCTTCCAGCAAAATCTTCACAAGGCCTTTCTTCTCTGACATGGCACACACCATGCTGCAATAGAGCAAGACCATGAGATTTCATGACAAACCAGCCTCAGCCAGGCACCAAATCGTGGTTCAATCATGACTGTGTAAAGGCCATTAATTCAGACTTGCTTTAAATCCAAACAAGCAGCAATCACAAGTTCTTAACATATATTATCTTTGTGGCTTGTCAGAATAAATATGATTTTTAAAATCATGATTAAGTGGTATTAATAAACTTCATATACTACCTAGGCAAAGAAAATAAAGTACTGATAAAGCATTTAAGAAAGACTAAAGAATACTTCATGTCCTGAGATTGTCACATTTTGAGGCACTAATACCGAGGATGTTAGTGCCATGTCACTAATACCCAGATTTCATCACCTCAACAGTCTGGAAGATATCCTTGGATGTCCTTATGACTCAGTTGAGATCTTCGATGGCCCCAGAATTGCATCACTCTCCATGGGGAAGTTTTGTGCCCCATCGGCTGTGGTTTTTTTCTCCTCCTCAAACATCTTGACAGTGGTGTTCCGCAGTGATTATATGACAACCAACACTGGGTTTTATGCTTTCTTCAATGCAATTCCACAAGACGGAAGGGAGTCAGGTAGGAAGCTTAAGGTAGCCTTGGGAGATAATAGAGGATAATTTCTAACTTGACACTCCTATTCACAAAGCCTGATTCAATTGTTAAGCCCCTCCCCACACACATGTATCACACCTGCTGGAGTTGGTAGCATCACAAGGGGATAGATTTTCTCACCATGAGGGCCAGATAGCAAACAACAGTAAGACGGCAATGTACACCCTGTGCAAATGCTGCAAAGGGCAGTTACAAAAGGCCAGGCAGCTTCCATGGAAAGCCATGCTCTATGAGGGGTCTTCAGGCTGCATCTGCTATCACAAGCTCATTGGGAACTGTCCAGAGTTCTGAAACGTGGAAGCCCAACACTCCGGGAGATTTCACTCCCCTTTACCTGTTGACCCAAATCACATGTAGCATGCCTTAAACCATAGATGCACCCTGACTTGAGGTTTGGAGATTCCTGTTAGCCTTGGCCTTGTAGACAGTCATTGCAGAGCTAGATTCCATTTGTACCCTGCAAGGAACACTTCCTGTCTGTTGTGAGATTGCTGATATTTAGGTTCCCCTTGCAGGAACTCCAATAATTCTTTGAGAATGCCAGAAAACCAGATAAATAGTAAGTTCCTGTATGAAGTTTGGTTTTGTTTGCCTCTGAGGAAAGAAATTCCTTTCTTGAAGCGATCTGTGTATCTTATATGTGCGCTCTCCCTGATTCATCCTGAGAGCCTCTACGATAAACACTTGATAGAAGCCTGACTTTACAAATGAGGAAACAGCTCAGAGAGGTGAAGTAATTGTCATGTAGGGGGCAGTAGAAGGAGGTTCAGCTCTAGTGTCTGTCTTACTCTATAGCCCTTGAGCTTCATATGGAATCAAGACAACCTCAAGGTTCTGCACTTGTGATGACCTTGGCCATGATCTGTCTGTCTGTCTTCTTCCTTCCTGCCTTCCTTCCTTCCTTTCTTTCTTAATTTCTTAATTTCTCTCTCTATTTCTGTCTTTCTTAATTTCTCTCTCTTTTTTTCCTTTTTCTTCTATTTTTTTATTTTTTTATTTTGGGGATTATAATATAATCACATTTCTCCTTTTCCTTTCCTCCTTCCAAACTCTTCCATTTAACTAATCACCCCACTGCTCTCCTCCCAGTTCCCCCTCACACACTCCCTTCCCCCATTTCTCTTCCCCTTCTCCTCTGTGAGAGTGTATCCCCCTATTCTCACACATCAAGTCTCTGCAGAACTAGGTACATCCTTTCCCACTGAGGCCAGACAAGACAGCCAATTTAAGGGAATGGGATCCAGAGACAGGCAACAGCTTTAGGGACAGCTCCTGCTCTAGTTGTTGGGGGACCCACATGAAGACCGAGCTTCACATCTGCTACATATGTGTAGTGGGCTTAGGTCCAGTTCATGTGTTCTTTGGTTGGTGGTTCAATCTCTGAGAGCCTTTAGGGGGTCAGGTTAGTTGACTCTGTTGGTCTTCCTGTGGAGTTCCTATCCCATTCAGGGCCCCCACTCCTTCCCCCAACTCTTCTACAAGAGTACCCGAACTCCATCCAATGTCACTTTCTACATAAACTTCCCCATGCTCAAAACTGAAATCTTCCTCTATTTAGAAGAAAGACTAGTGCTGCGGTTGGCAGGCAGCTCTGGACAGTGCTCGGGACGAGTGGAGATCCTCCACCAAGGGGCCTGGGGCACAGTGTGTGATGACCTGTGGGACCTGAATGAAGCTGAGGTTGTGTGCAGACAGCTGGGGTGTGGCCATGCCATTGCTGCTCCTGGAAGTGCCTACTTTGGTCCAGGCTCTGGAAACATCCTTCTGGACAACATTCAGTGTTCAGGAAAGGAAAACCACTTTGGCCAGTGTTCCAGCTCTGCCTGGTTAGACCATAACTGTGGCCACCATGAGGATGCTGGAGTTATCTGCTCAGGTATTGTGTCTTCCATAATGGGTTCTTTCTACGAGGCATCTTAGTGATGGATAGAAGCCACGAACAGAGCATGGGTGTGACTCTATTGAAAATGGCCACGTTAGTTACTTCTCTCATAGCTATAAACATAATACCTGACAAAAGCAACTTACCAGAGGAAGGGTTTTGTTTTTGACTCGTGGTTCAGGTGCAGTTCACCCTGGCAGAGAAGTTGTGAAGGACAGATCTTGAGGCAGCTGATCATAGTGAGTTGAATCCAGGAAGCAGAGAAAGAGAGAGATGAATGCTGACACTGAACTTGCTTCTTTTCATTCAGTCTGGGACCACAACCCATGCCATGATGCTAGATACATTTAGAGTGGCTCTTTCCACCTCAGTACCTAATCTAGAAACTCCCTAAAGAAGCCCAGAGGTTTGCCTCTTGGGTTGTTCTAGACCTGGTAAATTGACAAGAGCAACACTCCTTTAGCAAGATAGACAGGGATGTTGAGTACAACTGGTTTGAAAACAGATGCCCAGGGACACTTCGTTGGCTTTTCCTATTGTCTGTACCTTCCCCCAGATGGGATGCTACTCTCCCATGGAGACATGCCCACATTAGAAAAAAGTAATATTTTTCTCTCCATGGAATTTAATTTAAATTCCCTAAACCCATTTATTTCCCATTCATGCAGATGCAGAGGTGACTCCTTCACCGGCAGGTAAGTCCAACACTGTAAATTCCATCTTTTCAAAGTTGAGAAATCTGTTCCTGCACCTAGACACTGGTGGACAGTGACCGGAGCAGTGATTTCCAATTCTGGCTGCACAATGAAAGTTTCTGAGATTCCCAGTACCTCTGCTGTTCCCAAGACTGGTCACCTTAGAACCTCCAGGGCCACCCCTAGTTGCCAGTAATAGTCAAGCTTTCATGTGATTGTAATGTTCAGCAGAAATCTAAAAACCAGTGGTTCTTTATATACCCTGCACATTAATCCCCTGTGAAATGTGTAGTTGGAAAAGATGTATATACGTGTGTGTGTGTGTGTGTTGTTTATATGTGTACATCATAAACTGTGAAATTAAAAAGAGGGTTATGGGGGATGACTTTTTAAAGGGGGCAAGAAATAGAGAGCAGTATAATTTATATGATAGGAGTGTAGACCTGAGACCTAACTGGAGAGGAAGAACCAGGAGGAAGGGGGTGAAGAAGCTCAGTGTGGGAGGGCAATAGCAAAAGCTGGATGCATTGATACATATGTTAGGAGAGTCCATATCATAAGTCATGGCTCTTGTTCTGCCCTCTCCCACAATTGCAATACAATAAAGCAGTAGCTCGGACAAGAATTGGGTGAGACATTTCCCAAATGGAACTAGATCCCAAACCATCCTCTGTGGTGTCAGAGCAAGGAAGGACAGGAGGGGCAGGAGAGGGAAGGGCACTGTGGCTGAGAACAGAGTTGGTATGCAGAGGAGAGAAAAGGTGGATACAGGAAAATGGGTTAAGAAGTACAAGCAAGCAGGAAAACTAAGATTCACTCCATAGCAAACCTTCCCAGTTGGTCAAGAACACAGTACCTCTAAGAAAGCAAATCTTCTGAGGCTCCTCTGTGGACCTCCAGTAAAGTACTTGTCTTGCAATGGAATGACCTAAGTTTTAGCCCAGGAACCCACATTTTTAAAAAAAGCTAAGCATAGTGCTGAGTGCTTCTAATACCAACATTACAGTGACAAAGATGGGTGGATTTTGGGGGCGCCCTGTCAAGCCAGCCTAACTTAACCAGTGAATTCCAGGCCAATAAGAGACTGTGTCTCAAAAACAAGGTGGGTGGCACTTGAGAACTATCATAAGATTAGCCTCTGCCCACCTGATGCACACATATGTACGTGTACCTATACAAACATACACACAAAAGTGTAACCTGGATGCTCCACACGTGCCCTCAATGTACATGCATCCAGCATCGATTTCAATCAGTTTCAGAGTCCTGCTGGCCAATCATATACATTTCATTCTCCCACGCCCCTCGTAGATCTACACATGCTAGTCAAACTACCTCTATCCAGACCAGTCACACCACATCCCATTCTGTGATTCACACTGTAGAATCTGATGCAGTTCTAGATTTTACGTCTGGGAAAATGCCAAGTGCATTCCTGAAGATGCCAACCACAAGTCTCTCATCTGCTTTCACAGGAGGAAGATACTCCTGTGGAGGAGTAATTTCAAGTCACTCAGGCTCCTTCTCCAGTCCTTGGTATCCTACTAACTACCCCACAGACACAGAGTGCATCTGGGAGATACATGTGGCTGAGAAGTTCAACATAGAGCTGACAATCCCAAGCCTGAAGTAAGCAGCTTTGCCTTTCTCTACTTGAGTGGCCAGACTAGATTTGAATATGTGATTTCCCAAGAAGAATACCTTTCCCATGGGGTTTTTACTTTTCAGGTGTCCACTGATAGTCTTTGTTGTGGGTGTCTTATAGTCAATTATCCCAGTATCCCATTCGTTGAGGTAATGCCCATGAATGCCCCGTCACTGAGACATGGAGCTCTAGCTGGGTGGTCCACACCTGAAGACCTTGCCCCTGCTCCATCACACATAAGTTTCCTCCTCCTAAAAGACCCAGATTTGGTCTTCCTTGTTCTCATTGTCTGGTCATCCTTTCTCAGATACTATGTTGCTTTTCCCTTCAAGAATTCTATCAGGGAATTTTCTCCAAAAATTAAAGGGTTTGATTCATTTCTCCCATCATGTACCTTGTGCTTCCTACTTCTTTCTCCAGCTGCTGTCCATTTGAAAACACGTACTCATATCTTAATGTATATTTACACATATATATTTATGTGTATACCTTTATACATGGTGTATACAGTTGTCCCTTGGTGTTCATAGATAGGCTCCAAGATATCCCCTCAGCTGCCACAAAGCCTAGATCTCATATAAAATATTATAGTATTTAGCTGTAACCTTTGTACACTTTCCTGTGTTCTTTAAATTGTGTCGGGTTACTTATAACACCCAAGAAATGCAATATAACATGTGGGACAAACCCTTGTTATGCTGTATTGTTTCTGGAATGGTAACCAAGAAAAGCCTACACATGCTCAGCACAAAGATTTATGTCAGATGTTTTTGACTCATACTTAGCTAAATCCTCCGATGCAAAAGACCAACTACAAATATATGCATATAATCATATAGGTAACTTCTTAATTAAAAAACAAAACCTTTCCAGATACTATGAAACCACGGTTTTGTCTTCCTACACTGTCACCTTGTGGTCATTCCTCTTTCTGACTTTGTCTCTCAGTTTGTCATTTCCTTCTACCTGCATTCATTACCCACAGCAGCCAATGATCCAAGTTCTCCCTTTAAAGATGTATTTAAAGATGTAAAAAGTGTAGACAGTGGAGCAGAGTGTGCCACACTCTCACTGTACCAAGCAGCTGTAACCCCCCCAATCTCCTATAATCTACTTACTTATTAAAGCATAAATTCCTCCTATACTTTTAAAGTACACTGATTATGGACTAGCTTAATATATATTGCCCAGAACAAGGAGAAAGTTGATAATTTTGGAGTTTGATGGGTTTTAAGTCTAAATACGTTGTTATTTACACCTTCTTTCTTGGGCTATAAAATTTTTATGTTTTTCAAAGGTCTTCTCAACTAGAAGTGATTATAATAACTGCTTCCAAGGCATTTTCCTAGGTCTGGGGGTCATTTTTAGGTGTCATAATTGGGATCAGTCAGGGGGCGCTGTCATCTAATGCATGGAGGTGAAGGCTATTAAATGTCCTGTGATGATCTAGACAATTCCCTCCATTCCTCCCAAGAAAAGTTTTCCAGCACCAAGGGAGCACAGGGGTGAGGCTTGTTTTCCTTGTGCAATTCCCACAGCACTTTGCTTCACACTTAAGTGGTTAAATTGTGTCAACCTATGGTGTGGCTGGAGAGATGGCTCAATCAGTAAAGTGCTTGCCTAGCAAGCAAGAGGATCTGAGTTCATTTCTCAGAACCTATGTGAAGAAGTGCTAAGTATGGCAATACATACTTGTGACCCCATTGCTGGGGAGGAGGAGCCAGGCCAGTGAGAGACCCTTTCTCAAAAGAGATAGATGGTTTTTCTGTTTAAATTTTTTTCTTACTAAGCATTCTTGGTTTTGAAAGTAGTAATTACTCAGATTGAGAAAAATGGGTAAACTGGTGGCACACTGGTATTTTAGTTGATTTGGCAAACAAGGATTCATGTGTTAGGTAACTTATAAGAACTGGTTCTGGAGGTGTACTAAAGAACTACAGAGGAAAGTGAGCATACAGCAGTAAAAAGAGAAGGGGGAAGGGTGTGGGACGGTCCCCCGGCTGCAGCTGTAGGTTTGTCTTATTTGGTCCATACCATTGGGAAGCCCTAGCTATGTAATTATGTTAGCTATTTCTACTTCAGCTTGAATTATCTTTAATACAAAAGTAGCCATTTATTTATTACTTTTGAGCCACTGGGGATTAAACTCAAAGCTTCAAGCTTATCATGCAAATATTATGCCACTGAGCTGTAGTCTCAGCCCCAACAGTCACGTATAAGAAATAGCTCCAGTTCAGCTATTTATGTTGCAAATGACAGCCAAGGTCCCTCTGGGGCTTACTTAGCTCCTCTGCACTGAATGCTTTGGGCATGGCCTCACTTTCAGTTTAGTGCCTGCTACTGTTGCTCTGATGTACCTTCCACATACATTGTATAGCTGCTTTTCTTTGTTTCTTTGTTTCTTTAAAAAATGGGTTCTTTTGTAGCTGGGTACAGCAGTGCATGTTTTTAGTCCCAGCACTTGGTAGACAATGATAGGCAGATTTCTATGTCCAGGGCAGCCTGGTCTACATACTGAGTTCCAGGACAGAAAGAACTACACAGAGAGACCCTTTCTCAAACACAAAACAAAACAAAAATGTGTTAGTTTTAGGTATTTGGTTTTTACTTCACAGAGATAGGTATCCAATGGCAGATTTTAAAATCTAGTACTGAATTTGTGTGTAAAGTGTGCCCATCAGGTGTGTTGATATACACATATCTGTGTATGTGTTTGCAATAAGAATTTATAATGGACACACAGATGGCTACTTGCTCAGAAATTTCATATATATATATATATATATATATATATATATATATTTACATACTATGTAATATGTATTACGTTAGACAGACATCAGTGTGTTTTCTATGTACATTCATTGCTCCCACTCTGTGTGGGCCCCTATCTAGGGCTGGGCTTATGGTGCTGAACAGAATAGACAAAACCTCTGATGCTACGAGTTTACATTCTAGATGGAAAGACAAACAGTACTGAAACAAACCATTAACTCAGTGGAAACTTTCAGATAGTGAGAAGTTGATATGTACTGTGAAGTCAACACAATCAATACCTGTAAAACTAGGCTGGGGTCAAGGCAGAAGAAGACAGCACGTGGGATGCCTGGCACAACTCTCTCATCATCCGGGTTAAAGCAAACAAGGGCAGTCTGGGACCTTGGTGAGATGAATTCGTCCTGTAGGCCCTTTTGTCATTATCTCCCTGACTCAGGGTCTTCCTGAGCATCTTATTCTGTGAGTGTCTGATAGACATTGATCACCACCCAAAGCGGGGCTTGAATTAAAGGGTAAGAGACATGGAGGAGACATTCAGGGTAAAAAAAAAGAGGGTCAGAGAGACTGAAAGCTAGGCTTCCTGATGGAGACCACCAAAATGGACCAAATAAGAATGGGACATCTGATAGATCAGGATAGTCCAGGAGGGGAGGTGGGGGGAGGGGCAGATTCAAGGGGTTCTTGGATGTGGAATGAGGAGTGTGGGCAGGAGGAAGGAGACAATGGATCGACTTGAGGATTGACTTGCTGCTTTTATCCCCTCAGACTAGAGGACATCTATGGATGCCCTTACGACTTTGTGGAAGTGTTTGATGGACAGCAAGTCGCCTCACTCTCCATGGGCAAAGTCTGTGCTGGGGTAGAGCTCACATTTCTCTCCTCTTCAAACTTCATGACAGTGGTGTTTAAAAGTGACCCCATGATTACCAACTCAGGCTTCTATGCTCTCTACAACACCGTTCAGCAAGGCGAAAGGCAAAATGGTGGGTATCCTGACACCCACCGTGCAGGAAGTTCACTGGCTGTACCTTGTCCCATTTAGAGAGAAGAGGCTTTTGAAATCTGACCTGAATGATAGCACACCTGATGTGCCCACCTCTGCTGAGTGGCATTCTCACTGCCAGGCATAGCCTTACCCCTGCTCTGCCAGCCACAGTCACTGCCTTTCACTAAGCATCTAGAAACAGAAGGCTGAGATCTCCTGTCTCCCACGGTGTATGTGCTGAAAGAGAATCCCATTTCCTTTCTCAAAGGAAGGAAAGAAGTAATATGGAAGATTATTCTGGAACTGTCACAAAGTATAATTGTCAGTCTTTCTTCTGGCTGGGTTAATCACATACCATCCAGAACACTTGTGAGCATCTCAGGCTCTGCTGCAGGGTGCAAGAACATTCCAGTGGCTTAATGTAAGTTATCCTCCAGCTGGGGTACTTTTGAGATCTTAAGAGACTCTAAAATATTGGCCTTGGAGATGGCTCAGTGGGCCAAAAACCTGAGTCCAGGAGGCAGAGACAAACAGGAGACTTCTCAGACGCTCACACATCTGCTAGACTGGTGTGAACTGGAGGCAGTGGTAAAGAAGAGACTTGTCTCAAACAAGGCAAGGACCAACAACCAAAGTTGTTCTCTGACCACCACACATGTGCCTACACTCACACACACACAGAGAGAGAGAGAGAGAGAGAGAGAGAGAGAGAGAGAGAGAGAGAGAGAGAGAGGGGGGGGCTTAAAATTAACGGGCATTAGTTGCTCTTCAACAGTCAGAAAACAAGACTATTTTAGGGAATCAGGTCATAAGACCACTCTGAGGGCCCAACATGGGGAAATTTTTTTCAACCTGCAGATGCTTCTGGAATCTGAGGACACCACATCTCTAAAGCAGCTATTTTTCCATTCCTAGGGATGGCCTTGAGACTGGTAAATGGCAGCCACAGGTGTGAGGGCCGAGTAGAGATCTCTTACAATGGGACCTGGGGCACAGTGTGTGATGACAGCTGGGACCTGACAGATGCCAAGGTGGTGTGCCAGCAGCTCGGCTGTGGTAAGGCCGTGTCAGCCCCAGCTGAGAGCTACTTTGATAAAGGCGTGGGCCATATCATGCTGGATGATGTGCAGTGCATGGGTGATGAAGCCAAGGTGTGGCAATGCACACATCACGGATGGCTCTCCCACAACTGTGGGCATCATGAAGATGCCAGCGTGGTCTGCTCAGGTGAGTGTCGAGGCTTACATCACATCTCAGGGAGAGAGCCTTGCCAATCCCCAGCCACTGGGAAGAGAGATGTCAACACCAGCAGGCAAGCAGTCAGCAATGAGCTCTGGGCTTTGAATCAATTTTTAAGTCAATTTACTTAAAGTTAGTTTTCAATCTGAGATTCTGGCATCTGTAAAGAGTTCATAATCTCACCTGGGAATTAGCAATTATTTAAATGGTTAGAATTATCAGACATAATATTCCTGGCATGTCCTGTCTGGGTGCTGGTAACAATCTAGTGCCCACCAAGTATTCTGTGAGTGCTGAACTGTGCCCTACAGCCACTATCGCTGAATTCTCCTTTAATACCTACAGCTTCCAATAAAGTAAAGACTATAGCATCTGTGCTCAACAGATAAGCCCTCCACATATCTAACACCACAGGTAGGGCCATATTCTCTAAGGACTGCCTGGCTGAGGTCCTGGATTAAAGGTTAAGCTCATCTGTACAGGGCCTCTGTTGGCACAATGACAGGCCAAAATCAAACAAGCACCATGTTGCACCTGAACCACAAAGGGTGTAGTGATCTCCCTCATTCTGGTTCACTGATCCCTTCACTAGCCTGGATGAGTTTTAAGTCTACTTTTCCAATGGCCCAGAACAGAGCATGTCTATTTCTGGAAAGTACCAGATTTTTCTGGAGAGTTATGTGACCACCTTGTTTAATCTGTCTCTCACACTCACATCTGTCTTTGAATAGGTATTGATGACGCACCAAGTGGAGAACCAGCAGGTACTGTCTGTCAATTCATCCAAATCAGTTGCAAGGGCCCTCATGGGTGAGAATCCCAGCTACCATTCAAGTTGTGAGGCTGGAGAGAAAGGCACGATTAGATACTCTGTTTCTAATTAGCAAAAGCAGTAACGCCTATCACAATAGGCAATGTGGCAGGACTAAATTGCTGCAGAGGGTGAGAAGTTAAGAGAAAGAGAAGGTTCAGATTTACCAGAGATGAAATCTCTCGGCTACTGGTTCAGTAGACAGAGGACCAACTGCTGGCTGTGATGGTCGGATCACGAGAGCCTAGATAGAGCAAGGAACTGGAAACTCCGGGGTTGTATAGAGTGGTCCCTGTCCATATTGTTGAGGTACAAACGCACCATCTCTGTTCCCTGGACACAGGGGAATGATGGCTTCTGAAGGTCAGAAGTCTTCAGTATTTTAAAAAAAGAATAAATGCGGATGTAAATTCTTGATCATGACCTTTTTGTCTGTGCGTTTTCACAGACTCCACTGGTGACATCATGGCAGGTGCTGCAGCTTCACATAAGCTCCTCTTGTATACACTTCTCTTTCCATGTTAACTCATCCTTCTTCTTTTAATATGTATAAAGCTGCTGCACACGGGGGTCTAGAGATAATCCCTCACCAAAGCCAAGAGTTCTGCCCCAACTGGATACTTTAGTTAATCTTGGTCTTGATTTCAGATCCAATTTGTATATAATTATTAAAAGGTAAGCATTCAAATTTTAAAGGATTTTTAAATTTTGAGCAGATAGACATTTTGAATTGAGCAGCCACTAGCTAGAGTTATCTGGGGCTTCACCGACGGGACAGGCTTTGAGAGGGCAAAACGGGAAGCAAGGCAAATGTCTGGTGAAAGAGTGGCAGTGCCTTCCCTGGGGAGGCCCTAGTTAGAGGTGCATTGGCAGCTTATAACTGGTTACGACAATTTATACTGAGCTGACTTTGCCTTCCTAATGCAGGAACTAAGATGCTACGTCAGATTCATATTTCCTTTTAATTTCAGGATCCTCAGCCTTCCTAATGCTGCAGCCCTTTAACAGAATTCATGCTGTGGTGACCCCCACCCACCATAAAATCATTTTCCTTGCCACTTCATACCTGTAATTTTGCTGTTGTTATGAGTCATAACATAAATATCTGACATACAGGATATCTGACACATGACCCCTGTGGCGGTCACGACCCACAGGTTAAGAACCCCTGCTCTAATATGGGCTGTCCTACAGCACAACCTACTGAGAAAGACCACCTTGGTTTATACTATCTTTGTATCTTTTGCCACATTGAGTTTGCACACGTAAACCTGCCTGTGCACCTGGGTTCATAAAGCCTGTTCACTTCTAGATGTTATTGTTTTTCCTTCACAAAGGGAATGGTCTTCATCTATCAGGAGACTGATACTGATGCTAGGGGTGTAGCTCAGTAGGAAGAGTGCTTGCCTAGCACACAGGAAGCCCGGGGTTCAGTTCCTAACATTGCATAAAAGTAGTCACGATGGTACATGCCTATAATTCCAGCACCCAGGAGGTGAAGGCTGAATGACTTCTGGGGTTCAAGGTCACCCCCAACTAAATGGTCAGCCTGAGCTATGTTAGTTAGCTCTGTCTTGTAACAAGTAGATTTTTGTTTGCTGTTTGTTTGTTTTAGGTTTGGCTTTTCGTTTTTGTTTTGGTTTTTTAGCTTGATGCATGGCTCATCAGTTAAGGGTGCTTGCTGTTCTTGCAAGGGACTTGAGTTCAATTCTCAACACCTGTATGAGGCAGCCTATAAATTTCAGTTCCAAGGGATCCAGTGCTCTCTTCTATCTTCCACAGGCACGCACACACATACACACACACACACACACACACCACACTAAAAACACATCACAACAACAACATCAACAACAATTAAGTTTTCCCTACTTCTTTTTGGTGGCGCTGTTGTTTTTCTTCAGACTCTACAGCACTTGCTAGCATCACATTTGAGCTCCTGGCTCAGCCTTCCTGGTGCTGGGATTATAGGTGTGACCTCCATACACTCAGCCTGCTTTCTTTACTCTTCTTCTTTCATTGTATCTCCTCTTGACATTGATCAAACACAAAAGAAAACAAAGCAAAAGCATCAGAGGTCAGTGTCTCCTTACGGGATTTCCTCGCTTTTTTACAGATGAAATTGTCCATTGCGGCGGTTTGCTCACAAATAGTTCAGGCTCCTTCTCCAGTCCTTGGTATCCTAAAAAATACCCCACAAATGTGGTATGTGCCTGGGACATACAAGTGGATGCCAGTGCTCACATTAGACTCACCTTCGAAGTGGTCAAGTGAGTACATATTTTCTGCTTATACAATTATCATTACTTGACTGTGTATATGTCAGGTTTACCACCTCTTCGTTGGACATAATAGAGCTGTTGCACACATGCACAAGACCTGTGCAATATCAAGCCAGCCAAAATCCCAGCATGGATGAGAGAAGGGCCCATGAAATCCCACCCCTGTCTGAGGAACTACTGCAGTTGATAGCTGCAGAGAGCCATTTTTCTTCAGGAATGCAGGCACTAAGAGGGCTACGCATGCTCTGTTACATAGTCCCATACCCATGCACACGCAGAAAGCACTAAATAGATTCAATGGGTAGCAAATTAAAACAAACAAACAGACAGACAAACAAACAAACAGGTGGAGTGTCATAAGCCTTTAATCCCAGCATGCCAGAGGCAAAGGCAGGCAGATCTCTGTTTGTTCAAGGCTGTCCAGGGCTATATTGTGAGACCTGTCTCACAATAAACAAATAGGTAAAAATGAATAAAATTTAAAAAGAGGGAGTGAATTCGGGAGGAAAAGTGGAGAGGGAGGTAGTGGAGGAATCAGAAGGGAAGGAGTTAGGGAGGTCTGGATGCATACAGCACGTGCATGCATAAATAGTACATAAATACTAAAGAGCCGCAGTTCTCCACGTGAGCTGTGCCTTGTAAGACTGATCAAAAGCTTAAGTTCACAAATCCCAGGAATTTACTTCCTGTGAGTACAGAGGCCTGCAGCTTTCACACATCAACAGTAGATTGAGGTTAGTCTATTTGTCCATCAGCAGGAGATCCACTAAACAGATTTTGGTACAGCCACAGGTTCCTGTCACAGACTAAGTGACTAATGCTACAGAATGAGATACAACAGACAGTGGATAGCTGTTAAATCTGCCACCTGTGCAAACTGTCTGTGGGAGGGAAAGCGTCTGCTTCTGAGAAGAGGAAAAGAAGTGTGGGGCCAGTGGGCCAGACGGATTTCTACTGTTTACCTTAACCCTTCAGTATCATGGACATTATGTTGTGAGCGCTTATAGATAGCTCACATTGAGAAGATACTATTGAATTAAAACTTCAACAAATTAAAAGAAAATGAACTTAATGATATTTTGTAGATTTGTTTTTGTCTAAAATTACTTTGTTTGGGCATTTCTGTCTTGCCAGTATTTTGCTTGTATATTTTGTGTGGGGGGGGGGGGTTGTTGTTCGTTTATTTCTCTCTTTCAAAGAGAGAAAAGGAAGGGCATGGAGCTGGGTGAGGGAGCAAGGAGGTGGGGAGGAGCTGAGAGGAAGAAAACGTGTGGCCAGAACATATTGTGTGAAAATAATGTTTTAATACAAAAAAAAAAAGAATTAGAAATAGAAAGGTACCTTTGCCTGAGCCAGTGGGATCAGCCCTTCTTTCAGCCTGTGGGAGGAGTTACAGGTCTGCAGTAGCTGTGACCCTTGCTGTAACCTCCTGGGGAGTCCCTTCCAGAAGCAAAGGCCAAGGCAAGAGAGGAGTTTGAATGAGCCCATTTCATTCACAGGATGGAAAATTTCTATGGCTGCCCTTATGACTTCATTGAGATTTTTGATGGCCCACGAAGTGAACCATTTTCACTGGGGAGATTCTGCTCTGAAACAATGCCAATATTTACCTCTTCCTCAAGCCACATGGGTGTGGTGTTCCACAGTGACGCAATCGTCACCAACATTGGATTCTTTGCATCTTATGAGTCTCTGTTGCAAGATAAGAAGGACACAGGTAGGTCCTTTCCTCATTTCAGTCACTGGTCCTGCTTGGAGATGCTGAACTCAGATGGCCATTCAGTTACCTGGAAGCTAGGGATTTGAAAGTGGTTCCCGAGCTCCCCATCAGTTATATCTCCTGAGATGTAAGGCAAAGAGACTGGCTGAGCCGACTGCTCTGAGCAGATTGCATCTTCTGAGGCTAAAGGTCCATGAACTCTTAAGAGAAAGGGAACTCAGCCAGCGCCATGTTAAAACCTGTCTTATTCACAACTGTGCTAATAATGAGTTTGCAAATGGTAGTTTGACCATGTTTACATGTGCGGTATTGCGGCTTTACAAACGGCTTTTGGGAGCCTTTCTTGAGTTTTGTTAAATGTAAATTTATGTGTGAAGGGGGTGTTCAAAACCTCTCCCTGGACCACCTAACACATTCCCATCAAGCCCACGCTGCTCAGCAGCCAGCTCTAACCTATAAGATGCCCTCTCCATTGTGAGGACAGAGCCAGCAAAGCTAGCCAAGGCAGAGAGCATGTCCTCCTTACCTTCAAATGCTCAGTGACAGAGGGGAGCCTCAGGGTGGTTGACCGGTTTGTCTGCTTTTTCAGATGTGGCGCTCAGACTAGCCAATGGCAGCCACCCATGTGAGGGTCGTGTGGAGCTCTACTACAATGGCACCTGGAGCACAGTGTGTGATGACAGCTGGGACCTGAGAGACGCCCAGGTGGTGTGCCGGCAGCTGGGTTGTGGTGGGGCTGTGGTAGCCATTGGCAGAGCACATTTTGATCGAGGCCTAGGCCCCATTGTCCTGGATGATGTGGAGTGCATGGGAACAGAAGCCAGACTATGGCAATGTCTGCACAGTGGCTGGCTCGCCCACAACTGTGGCCACCACGAAGATGCTGGTGTCATTTGCTCAGGTGGGCTGGGTTCTGAACCAGGTGGGTTAATGACTTTCCACTCCTGGGATCCTCCTGCCCCGTCACACAGAAAACAGGAAGAGAATCTAGGACAGTCCCCAGGCCACTGTTCCCAACACACCTACCTGCTACTCAAGGTGTGATTTTCATAACCATTTCCTTTTGTCTGACTCTATTTATGTGTGTTCCCTTTACAAGGAAGCTTCAAATTTTATCAGCTTAGAGAACCAGGGCCGCATGCTGCAAACAGTCCATACTTGAGGACAAACACAATGTCTTAGTTACTTTTCAATTGCTATGATAAAACGCCATCACCAAGATAACTTATAGAAGAAAATATTTTATTTGGGGCTAATGGTTCCAGAGGGGTTAGAGTTGTGGTAGGGAGCATGACAACAGGCAGGTAGGCATGGTGCTGGTGTGGTAGCTGAGAACTCACACCTTGATCCACACAGAGAATCAGATCAAGCTAATTGGGAATTTTTTAGGCTTTTGAAACCTCAATGTCTGCCTCCGGGACCCTACCTCCTTCAACAAAGCCACACCTCCTAATCCTTCCAGCAGGGGACTGAGAATTCAAATATGTGAGCCTATGGGGGTCATTTTCACTCAAACCACCATATACAGTGACAATAAAATCATATAAGAAATATTATTTAAGTTTTAATATAGGGCCTGGATATGGCTCAATGCTTAAGGGTACTGGCTGCTCTTCCAGAAGATCCAGTTTCAGTTCCCAGCCACCACATGACAGCTATGCAGCAAGTTCACAGCAAGTTTGAGGTTAGCCTTAACTACACGGGATCTTGTCTCTAATTGATCAACTTACTAATTAATTAAAAATAAGAATTACAATACCAAACCAACTAGCAAGACAGATGTTTCATATAGGTTACTATCACGGTGGTCACAGTTTGTTTTTTTTTAAAAAGAGAAAGAAAATTATATTCTAGCATCCATTATCAGGACAGAATGGACCTAGGAATCCAGAAACTCCTGTGGTGACTTGGGGTCACTCCTTGATGCACAGATGGAATACATCTGGCTTTGTTTTTTCCCCAAATAATTCAAATAAACAGGCTTACCTGTGGGGTTTAATAGAATGAAGAGAGGTGACAGTGACTTTCTACTCTTCTTATGTCTTTCACAGCCTCTCTGTCCCAGCCAGCACCATCATTTCCTGTGAGTGATATGATCTCAGGTACTGTCAGTTGTTCTTGATTGATTGGCTGTAACTTGCATTGGCAAAAATCACACTGGGAAGTAGAGTAGAGGTTTAAGGGCCAAACACGTGTTTTCATCATTGGTAAAATGAGTGAATCCCTGAACTGTCTTCGTTTTCTCCTCTGGATAAGTGAGGTGGGTGGTGGCATCCTCAGGATATGCCGGGATTGGGTGAGTTTCCTTGTGTAAGAGGGAGAGGTCGGCACAGTGCTTAGAGTGCGACAAAACATGCTATGAAGACATCAGCCATTATCTTCTGACCAGAGCACTGTAAGAATTTCCCTCTGTCCTCTGCTTTCTCCCTGGAGGAAGGATGAAGAAGCATTAACTTTTCCGTGTGCCCCTGGCTATTTGGGGCCCAGTAGCTGCCACATTTCAAATTCAGTTAGTTGATCTTCAGGGCAGGTCTTAAAGAGCAAAGTTCAACATGCAGAGAAGAATTGAGAGAAAGGATGGCCCTAAGCCTTCAGAAGAAGCACCAACTTGGGTTACTCTGGTAGCAGAGGTCCTCAAAGGATATTTTATTGGCTTTAAACTGTATCTATTTTTTAAAAAAAAAAAATCTGTTCACCCTAGGCTCTGGTTTTGTTGTGCTTATAAAGCAGTTTATATTCACTGTGTACACACTGACTGAGAGATGGAAGGCTTATTCTTTTCAGAGTAAAGTACTTGAGGGCACATGGTTAGAAGCTGTCTTTAGATAGTTCCAAAGGTGGAGAGCCCACTGGAAATTGAGGAAGAGTTGAAGAAGGTGCCTGACACCTAACAAAGACATATAATTTTGTTCTTTTTGCTTCCTGTCCATCTTTAGCATCGCTAGGAAAGCAGCCAGAGGTGCACACATCAACAGGTAACCTTTTCTTCTCTCCTTAGTTGCCCTTTCCTTTGTGTGTTCGAGTCCAGATTCCAGCAGTGCTGGACGAGAAGCATCCCTGCTGAGTCCGCTGTGTAATCCCACCATCCTCCCTAGCTCAGGCTGTTCCGGCTGGTGGAGGACTGGGAATGCCTGGACCATCTAGACAATCTGGAGCTAGAAAATACTACAAGGAACAAGAATGACTTACAGAGGAGTGGTGTGAAAGTTGGCTCCTGTTAAGGCTCAGGATGTCATGCTGTCTTTACCCAGCCCTACCTAGGAAGTGACCCTGGCTGTCTTCTGACCTCTTATTCTCTTCTGACACAGAAACTTTTGACTATGGGCATCAATATGCAATGACTGCCTTTCTCATTCCCCAGGACACATTGACACATGGGTCATACTTGATCCTGGTGTCTTCTACTATCATCCCTTGATCAGTGTGCACACCACACACACACACACACACACACACACACACACACACACACACACACCAGTTAGCACAGCTTCTCATGAAAAGATATAAATAAAAATATGACATATTTTGTGAGTACCAGAAACCAAGACTTACAACTTGCAGTAAGGGACAAAGGGCAAGTTCCTGGTCTAGCTGGCCAAGGGACAATCATTTCTTTACCAAATACAATCTTGAAAACCCATTGAGTGGTACCAAGGGCAAGAATTTAAATGATTTGAGATGAAATAAAGGGGAGGTGGGTTTGCCATGCTTTTACTATCAATTCATGACTCCCAGGAAATAGCTGTTTTTTCTGGCAGTCTTTGAGGATGGATTGTTCCTGAATTACCCATAGGTCTGGGCCTGAAACTGGTGAATGGGACAAACAGGTGTGAAGGCCGAGTTGAGGTGTACTATGCCAACACCTGGGGGACCGTGTGTGATGACAACTGGTCCATAGAGGATGCTCATGTGGTCTGCAGACAGCTCGGCTGTGGTCCAGCTTTATCTGCTCTGCCAGGCAGCAGTTTCGGCCCTGGGTCAGGCAGCATTGCCCTTGATGATGTCAACTGCACAGGAAGAGAAACTTCCCTGGCACAGTGCCCTCACAGAGACTGGCTTACCCACAACTGTGGGCACCAGGAAGATGCTGGTGTCATCTGTTCAGGTAAGACCAGGTCCATCCTAGACTAGGTACAGAACTACCCAAGCCAAGCCTGAATGCTGACATACCTTGATCCTGCCCCACAGTCAGGACAGTGGGTTTCTTTTGAACATTGAAATCTATGCTTACAATACTTTGGGTGCATATTCTCAAACTGAGGGTCTGAAGAGGTTTATCAGCCCCCCCCCAAAAAAAAAGAAAAGAAAAGAAAAGGAAAGAAAAGAATAGTACAAGCCTCGTAGGGTTGATAGGAGTTAACAAGACAACCTGCATACAATGTTTAGTCAAGCATCTAAGAAACCATAAATTATACAAAATAGCTAGCTGTTGTCATTTTTGTTATTAAGATAAATTCAGTCAGAACAACGTGCCCAGGCTTTTAGGCAGGTGAAAACCCACAGAAGAGGAAACAGTCTTGGATGCTTAAGAAGAATTGCTCCTACTCAGCTTCTTTCCATTAAAATTAAACAAAGACAGTCCTTTAGGCCACTTCACCATCATGTTTCTAATATCTACCATCTCATGTTTCCTTTCTCTCTACAGATTCTGCAGCTAATGAACATCCAGGTATCTGAGTTCATGAATATTGTATTTCCTGCCGGGTGACTAGAGTCTACCAAAGTCTACCAAAACCACTAGGTTTCTCTTCTGAGTTCGAAATTATTATTTTTTTTTTGACAATTCCCTGATCTCTAGACTGTTTTAGAAGATTAGGACCCAGGGCTTTTTCCCAGTCCCCCAGGGCCTGCCATACACCCAGAGGAAAGGTGTCCTGAAATTAACATATTGGTGTGTGTCATCCCGTATATGAGCACTACATTTCATCAGGGAATATGATACCAGCTTTTGACCCAAGATGTTCATGCAGCAGAGACCTTGTCAGGCCACAAGTGCAGGTGGTCCTAGAGGCAGAAGAACCTGGGGTTAGGAGCTCCTTCTCTATCTGCAGTGTGTACTTGGGACCTAGGATGGAGCTGATCTAACAATGAGGCACCTGCTATGAGGCCGGAGCTTCATGATCCCAACATGAATTTTATGTCTCATTCTTATTTATAATAATGAGGACATGCATGCATGATCCATTATCACAATTTAAATGGAAACTATTTGATTGGCTACTCAGTGGGACTGTTTAATGGTAAACTCATTTATATGATTTAGGTGACTCTTAAGAGTATGAGGTAGCATTTTGTTTGCTTAGGATGTATCTGTGGTAACTTTTCCCCATTCTTACCTGTGCAGCTACTTCAGCTCCTGAGGAACGTCCAGATGGCTTACATCCAGGTACTTTCCTACTCTTATAGCCTGTGAACCTCTGTTCTGAGGCTGATTGTGACTAACAGAAATGATACAAACAAGTTTGGGGGTGACAGCTCAGTAGGTGCTGGCCACCCAAGCACAAGGATCTGGTTCAGTCTCTAGAACCTAGGCATGGTAGCACATGCTTATAATACCAGTTTGGGACAAATAGAGACAGACAGATCCCTGGCACTTTCTGGCCAAACAGTCAAGTCAAATCAGCCAGTTCCAGAAAAAAAAAAAAAAGACCTTGTCTCCAAAACACAAGGTAGTGGGTATCCTGAAGAATAAATCTGGAATGATATCTAATTTGGTCTACACACACACACACACACACACACACACACACACACACACACAGCTGGGGAGAAAGGGACATTCATGGCTTTGATGCTACAGAACAAAGCAGCTTAGTAAAGCTTTTGACGTGGGCTTCTCCTATTATGGGTTTTGTTTGTTTGTTTGCTTGCTTGCTTGCTTGCTTTTAAAGGACAAAGTCAATTTACTCACTTACTTCAATTGCAGTATCTGATGTTCAAAGGCTGGGCTCCATGTTGTGCTCTAATGAACCCTTGCAAAGAACCCGTCCCATGTCCACTTCCCGAGGGTTCAGACTCTGAGAATCCACTTCATCTGTTTTAGTTCAGAGGGTCCTTTTTCACATTTTGCCTCAAGGATGCTGTACTCTCTTCAATAAATAATTTACAGCTTTCTAGATTCAAGTGAAGAACAACTAAATGTGTCTTGTCAGTTACGTCCTATCTGAGAGAACCAAGTTAGACATAGTCTGCGCTCTCAGCATGCAGGTGCATTGTTTTCAGCCTTTAGAAAGTGATTTTCTGGGGGAAAAAATGACCCTAAAATCAGTGAGCCCTGGGCATGGTGCCAAAGGCCTAGAAACCCTAGCTGCTTGGGAGACTGAGTCAGGAGCATTGTATGTTCCAAGCCTACCTGGGAGTGAGGTCTAGGCCAATCTAGGAATATTAGTGAAACCCTTAATCTCAAAAGATATGTTTTTGGTTTTTTTGTTGTTTGTTTTTTTTGTTTTTTTTGTGTTTTTTTAAAGAGCCAGGGAAACAGCTCCAAGGGAAAATAATATTTTTTAGGTACATTTTTTCTCAGTGCTAGACTGTGGCCTCCATTCCATAACCAAACTGCCCAGGACAGCAATCCAGCACAGGTAGAAACATGTTAAATTTCCAGTACAGAAAGTAGCCCCAGTGTCCCTTTGGGTGTATTGGTATCCCACATCTGCACAGCCCTTCATAGACAGGTGCATATTGCCCCAACAGCAGGCTGCACACCAGGCTAAGGTTCTCCAGCTTGATGTGCTGTCCCCCATGAGCACTGAATAACCCTCAGCTGACTTGGTTCTTGGCTCCTGCAGATCTGCAGCTGGTGAGACTGTCTGACGGGAGAAGCCAGTGTGAGGGTCGCGTAGAAGTCTACTTCAATGGGACCTGGGGGACTGTGTGTGATGATCTTTGGGGCATACAGGCTGCCCAAGTGGTATGTCAACAACTTGGCTGTGGGGTGGCCCTGGCAGCCCCCAGGAGCAGTCTGTTTGGCGATGGCTCTGGCCCCATCTTCCTAGACGATGTGAGATGCTTGGGCACAGAGACCAACCTGGGGCGCTGCCAACACCTCGGCCTTTCTGTACACAACTGTGATCACCATGAGGATGCAGGAGCCATCTGTTCAGGTACCTGATCTCTGTTGGAACTTTGTTTT
Source organism: Rhynchomys soricoides (assembly GCA_019843965.1). Taxonomy (NCBI): domain Eukaryota; kingdom Metazoa; phylum Chordata; class Mammalia; order Rodentia; family Muridae; genus Rhynchomys; species Rhynchomys soricoides. Next base: position 4,236,462 of record JADRCH010000112.1, read on the forward strand.
CCTCCCAAGCAACAAACCAGGTAGAACAGCACAGAATGGCACGGGGTCCCTGCTCAGGCACATTAAGAGTGTCATGCTCCTCCAGCATACTTGGACTTCAATAGCCAACAACATTGGTCACCCTAGTGTCAGGAAATGGGTGACCATTGCCCATTGTCCATTGTCATAGCCTGTTCCCCAGACCTTTCACATGGAAATCCTTTAAGCAATAATACACCTGCTGCGGGGCCATTAAACTCCTGGGAATGGTCCTTCTGTGCGCATCAAGCTCATAAGTCCTCACGATGAGGTTTCAGACGCTTGACTAAGCAAATACTCTCCTCATGCACTTCCCATGATGGGACTTTCTTGCTACAAGGAACAAGTTCAGGTAACCTCTCAAAAAAACTTGACCAAAGAATCTTGTGGAAGAGAGGAAGGAAAGATTGTGGGAACCAGAAGGGTCAAGGATACCACAAGCACAGAATCAACTAGCCTGGCCTCATAGGGGCTAACAGAGACTGAACCGACAACCAACTGTCTAGCCTGGGTGGGTCTAACCTAATCTCTCTGCAAATATGTTATGTTTGTATAGGTTGGTCCTCTTGAGGGACTCCTAACAGTGGGAGTGCTGGCTGTCTCTGATGCTTTTGCCTGCTTTTGGCACTCTGCTCCCACTGGGTTGCCTGGTCCAACCTTGATATAAGGGGATGTACCTAGTCTTATTGCAACTTGATATGCCATGGTTTGTTGGTATCCTTGGGAGGCCTGACCTTTTCTGAAGGGAAACAGAAGAGTGGTGGATTGTGGGGAGAGAGGAGATAGGGGAAAGGGACTGGGAGGAGAGGAAGCAGGGGAAATTGTGGTTAAGATGCAATATATGAGAGAAAAGATTGGGGAAAAAAACCTTAAAAAATCTTGACCGCTAAAATCTTATTTTGTTATTAATTAATTGCTCCACCACTGAGCCTCACCACTGCCCGGTACACCTCATTCTCCACCTCCTAGAGGGCCTAGAAGAGGTGAGGCTGGGAGAAAGATGGTGTGAGGATCAAGGTGGAGAGAGGCTGTGTCTCCTCCACGCTGTCAGTTTGCTGGTTATCTCATTCTGTTTATATCTGAGGAGTTAGTTTCATGGTGCCGAGGAATGAAAACTCCAAGGTAAAACCTCCATGTCCATTTCCTATTTTGTGGCCACAGATGCCCCAAGTGCCACCTGCCTATCAGGTTGAGAGAGTTCCCAGTGAGTATCAGTAAGTCAGGTGAGGAAAGGTTGGTGACTCGGAGGCGCTGTCAGCATGAGCTGGCTACAGCATATCCACACCACATGTGTGCCCCATTACATGGGCATGACGAGGTTCATGCCCACTTGGCTTGTGGTACTTTACTGGACGAACCCCCACTGATGTCAGGGTTTCTGATTTTCTCTTCCAGCTGTTGGTGTTGCCTCAGCTTCAGCAGGAATGGCTCCCACAGATGGTAATATCCTCATTGCTTTTCCCTCGCGATAATCAGACCTTTCTAGGGCCTCCCCATACCATCGCTGGCTACCTAGAGCTCCTCCTCCCTGGGAGGTGAAGGAGAAAGTGAACCAAAGGGGAGGCTATTCCTATGGGCTATTGCTGCTCGGCACCCCGCAGCCTTTTAGAAGATTTGAACTCTGAACTTGCACCAGGAAACAAGCTTCATCTAAAAGAAAGACAAAGCCTGAGTTTGGTATATTTAACAGGAATGCTGATGGGATTTTGTGGCTTAGATCCAAGGATACAATAATCATTGTAATAACTGTATCATATTTTTAGTCTAGAGATTAAAAAAAATCAGAAAACAAGTCACTGCACTTAGGACCATTAAAATGGTGTAGTCCTGTGGTTCGTAGAGGCAGGAACCCAGGGTTCCTACAGTTCTGAGATTTAGAGGGATAATATTTTTTCTTTTTCTTTTCTTCCCTTAGTTAATTTGTTTATTTATTCCCTTTACATCTGATTAAAGCTCCCTCCCTCCTCTCCTTCCAGTTTTACCTCACACTCCCTTCCCCTATCTCCCCTCCCCTTCTCCTCTGAGAATGGAAACCCCCCTCCCCAACTCATACCAACCTACCATGGCACATCAAGTTGCAGCAGGACTAGCTGCATCCTTTCTCACTGAAGCTAGACAAGGCAACCCAGCTAGAGGAAAGGGATCCAAAGTGGGGTAACAGAGTCAGAGTCAGCCCCAACTTCAACTGTTAGGGGACCCACGTGGAGACCATGCTACATATGTGTAGGGGCCTATGTCCAACCCATGCATGCTCTTCAGTTGGTGGTTCAGTCTCTGTGAGCCCCCATGGGCCCAGGTTATTTGACTCTATAGGTCTACTTGTGGTGTCCTTGACCCCTCTGGTTCTAGAGGGTTAGTATTAAGCAAAGCCCACCGTGCTGCCCATGACACTCCAGGACTAACCTCTGTGTCTTCCCCAGACCAGCTCACGATCAGGTTGGTGGATGGAAAGAACCAGTGTGAAGGGCGAGTGGAAGTCCACCACAATGGCACATGGGGCACTGTTTGTGATGACCTCTGGGACATCGAGGATGCCCATGTGGTGTGCCGACAGCTGAACTGTGGGAAGGGTGTCAGCGCCCTTGGGAGTGGCTATTTTGGAAAGGGCATAGGGAGCATCTTCCTGGATGACGTGAAGTGCCAGGGCAGTGAGATGTCCCTAGACCAGTGCCACCACCCAGGCTTGTCTGTCCACAACTGTGGCCACCATGAAGATGCCAGTGTCATCTGCTCAGGTACTCACTGCTGGCTTTGTCAGTGATCCTTGATGAGGGTACTGGAAATTAACTTGAGGACATTTGGAAGCTGTTGGGGTCTGCTAATCGTGCCCAAGGCCCCTTCTGACCCCTCCCAGAGAAACAAACTGTGTCCCTAGACAATGAATATTTCTCACTTCCTGACTTCACATATCCCTATCTCTAATTCAGTCTTAGCCAAAGCAAACAAACAAACAAAACAATAACAACACAAACTCTGCTCTTTGATTTAGTTTCCCATTCCAGAAGCTGCTTGTGTGGGATTTGAATATAGCTCATGTATCCACCTTTCTAAATAAAAACAATCTCTTAAATTTCCTTTCTTTTTTCTTTTTCCTTTTCAGCATCAGCTGCAGAAAGGCCAACTTCGCCCGGTAATGTTTCTTTCTTTACTGTTCTCCCTCTCTCTCTCTCTCTCTCTCTCTCTCTCTCTCTCTCTCTCTCTCTC
>JADRCH010000112.1:4249699-4277365 GCA_019843965.1 Rhynchomys soricoides
TTCTCTGGATTACACACAGATGCATCTTCAGACTCAGCAGAGGAGACCTCTTCAGGTAATATTTTCATCCTGTGATTTTTATTAATTTAAATACAATCATAGCTTTTCCTCATTGGAAAAACAGTCTAAGTATGCACTTTCCTTATGGATTTATAGCGGTTTCTTTGAGTTCCATAGAAGCAAGCTTCCTACCTGGTAGACTCCCTCTTTGTGCTGCTTACATATTCAGTTAGTTTGTTTTGCTTAAAAAATAGCCCTAGTTAATGATTGTCAGAAAATTAAAAATGCAAAAAATACCCAGTTTGTGTATGTGTGCGCATGTGCATGTGTGTGTGTATGTTCCTGTGTGATAATGTGTGCCTGCTCATGTGTCCGGCACCTGTGTGAATGTAGATGTAGGTGGTGGAAAACAATGTTGGGCATCAACCTCAGCAGCAGCATCCATCTCCTTTGATACAGGGTCTCTTATTGGTCTGGAGCTCACTACTTAGGCTAGAGTGACTGGCCACAGGCATGAGGTTTCTTTTGTCTCTGCCTTCCCAGTCTTGGGATCACAAGCACACACAACACCAGGCATTTTTACATGGGTTCTTGGAATGAATCCCAGATTTAACACAAGCACTTTACTTACTGAGCCATGCACTCAGCCCATAATGCTAATTTTGTAACTCCCTATTTTCTGGTTTTATTCAAAGATGTGTCTTCAGTCACTGAAGAAGATAGCTCCTCTGGTAATGTTTTCTGCCTGTCATATTTTTAGTATAACAAACAACATGCCTGTCTTTTCGTGTTTTGCAAACTATCTAAATACATACTTCTCTTTGTCTATAGATAGTTCTTCAGCCTCAGCAGAAGCAAGTTCTCCAAATGGTAAAGCCTTCGATTGTGCTGCTTAATGAATGAAGCAAATTCCTTATTCTTTGTGTTTAATTTAGACAATGAACTTATTTAAATAGCCACATTCATCACAAAGTAAATTGAATGAAAACTACCCCCAATATCACTCTACCCATTTCAAAGCATCCTGCTCTCTGGGGTCACACCCAGATCCACCCTGCGTCACTGAGGAGAGCATCTTCTCTGGTGATCTTTTTGATCCATTGCATTTCTTAAGTGAAATACAATCATAGTCTTTCAGCTATCTGTTTGGAAAATGATCCTATGTTCATTTCTTCTTCCCTCTGCTCATAGATAAGTCTTCAGCCTCAACAGAAGGGAAGAGTGGAGAGCCAAGTGGTAAGTTCCTTCACGGTGTTGTTTTAACTAATGATAAATGCTTAGCATATGGTAACTATACCTAACAATGAGTCTTGTTGTGACCATTTCACACTGTGTGCAGTGGGTTTTGGTTATTGTCACCTCTGTCACCTCCCCTGTGCCCTCACACTCTTACTAACTCTGTTCCTCTTCCTAGCTGGGTCCTCTTCTAGTTTCATGTCTTTATTTTATGAGCTAATCAGTTTAATTAAGATTACTCAGCAAAGCAGAGGTGATGAGGTATTTAAGAGTGCAGACAACTTATCAATGGCTACACCTTTGATGAAAGCCCCTCCCCCCACTTTCCCTCAGCCACCATCAACTGCCTCCGGGAGGGGTTAGGCCTTATGAACTCCCCTTCTTTCCACAGTGGGATGGTGACGAGGCCACTCCTGTGCAAGTCTTGTGCAAATAATCGCACCTGCTGAGAGTCAAGGGTGCAACATCTAGGTTGTGCCCAGCAGACAATGTTCTAGAACACGCTAGGACTTGCTCCTGCTGGAATATTCGTTTTACTCCCTCTTCCAAGATGTTTCCTGAGACCTGAAAGAGGGAATATCGATGTCTCATTTGGGGCTAAGTGCGAAAGTCACTTATTCTCAACACTTTGGCCAGCTGTGAGTCTCTGCAATAACCGCAAACCCTTGCAAAAGAAGCTGCTCTGGTCAAACCTAGCAGCAGCAGTAACCTATGGGCATAACTGTATTTAGGAGTCAATGTGGCAGACATATTGTGTCCACTCATCAAGACATCTGCAGAACCTTCTCCACTAGGGCTCATCACCTCCCAAGACCAGGTTTGCAATACTAGATATAAACCCCCTTCTTTAGAGACGACTTCAAGTCCCGTCAGAAAGCATAACAATCATGTGACTCTTACAGCTGTGAGCACATCATATCTGGATGTTAGTAGTACAGTATTACAGGTTCACAGCTGAGGGAGACTATTTATGGAAATTCCCTCTCAGCAATCTGGATAGAACCTTCCAGCACTGTGAAAACTAGCCAGCAGAGAAAAAGTTTCCAGTGCAGTCCCAGCTTTAGTTCTTCATGCCCTGCAACCCAAGAATGTGTGTCTTCACTACATATGTTTCTTATCCGTCATATTGTATTTAGGAAAGGAACCTACTCAGTGGTTGTATTTACCACTAACCAAAGGTCAATGAAAAGACGCCCATTTTTAAAGCATCCTGTTTTTCGTGTTTTTACACAGATGCATTGTCAGCCTCTGCAGAAGAAGAGACATCCTCAGGTAATACTTTCTATCACATTTCTTAAGTGAAACACAATAACAGCCTGTCTTCTAGTTGGCAAATGCACACAGTTGTGTATCTCCTTTTGGTCTCTAGATACATCTTCAACCTCAGCAGAATCGAGTTCGACAACTGGTAAGTCCCCTGTTTTGATGCTTAATATACTGTTTTCTCATATGTTGTGTTAAACTTAGAAAAGAAGGAACCTATGTACTGATCACTTTGGTGGCAAATACAGATCAGTGAAAGGTTTTTTAAAGAGCTACTTCTCTGGGTTTCTACACAGATACATCTTCGGCCTCAGCAGAAGGGTCTGGCTCCTCTGGTAATGTTTTATGTTGTTACATTTTTTCTTTCTTTTCTTTTCTTTTTTAATCATAATTTGTTTTAGTTGCTTTTTTTAAATGAGCAAACATAGTGAATAGTTTTAGAGTATTGTTTTTATACTCTCTCTCTCACGTGTGTGCATATGTATGTGTAATTGGGATCTGCATATGAGAGAGAATGTAGTATTTGTCTTCCTGAATTTTTGCTACTTCACATAATATAACTTCCAGTTGCATCACTATTCTTACAGAGTTCATAATTTAATTTTTCTTTATATGCTGGGCAGTGGTGGCACACGCCTTTAATCCCAGCACTAGGAAGGCAGAGGCAGGAGGATTTCTGAGTTCAAAGCCAGCCTGGTCTACAGAGTGAGTTCCAGGACAGCCAGGGCTACACAGAGAAACCCTGTCTCGAAAAAAAAAAAATCTTTACGGCTGAATAAAACTCCACACTGTGTGTGTGTGTGTGTGTGTGTGTGTGTGTGTGTGTGTGTGTGTGTAATTTTCATTATCCACCCACATGGTGATGAACATTTAGCTACTGTGAATATGCTAGCAATACACATCATTATGCCAATGTCTCTGTGGTAGGACTTAGATTCCTTTGGGTATGCACTCACACTGGCAGCTGGGTCAGATGGTAATTCTAATTTAGTTTTGTGAGAAACAGCCATATGATCTTCACAGTGACTACCTGTTTACACTTCCACCAGCAGTGAATAAAGGTACTCCCCCACATCATCATTAGCATCTGCTCACTTGATTTCTTAATGGTAGCCATTCTGACTGGGTTAAGAGAGAAGTAGTCTATTTTTTTTTTAAAAAAAAAAAATGTGTATGAGTCTGTAAGTATGTATGTGCAGATGTGAATGCAGGTGCTCCCTGAGTCCAAAAGAGGGTGTTAGGTCACCTGGAGCGAGACACAAACAGTTATCCCCCTGATGTGAACTCCTGAATCTGAGCTTGAGTCTTCTGCAGGAGCAAGTATCTGTTCTAACTACTGAGCCACCTCTCTAGCCCTGGAAGTCATCTTACCCTGCATTTTCCTGATGGGCTAAGGATGTTGAACAACTTCAAACATGTTGACCATTTATGTTTCTTTTCTTTGTAAATTGTCTATTCATTCATCAGTCCCGATATTGAGTGACAGTTTTAAGGTTTAGGGATTTAATTTTTGCAGTTCTTGTGTATTCCAGATAATAACCACCTGTTTGAATTACAGCTGGAAGAGATTTCCTCCCGCTTCGTAGGCTGTGTGTTTACTCCGTTGATGGTTTCTTCTGCTATGCAGAAGCTTTTAAATTTCATGTGGTCACAGTTTTTTTCAATTATTTAATGTGTTTACTCTGCTAATGGAGTCTATCCAGAAAGGTTTTGCCTAGCTCTGTATCTTTAAATTGAATTTACTTACCTGGCCTTCTGAGAGTTTCAGCATTTTGGTATTTGACAGTAAGGTCCCCGATCCTTCTTGAGTTGATTTTGTAGAGTGAGACATACAAATCTGATTTCATTCTTCTGTGGCTACCCAACATATTGACCAGGCTTTTCCTCCCCGTTGTATGTTATTTTCTGACCCCAAAGGTTATGAGTTTATTTAGCAAGGCTTTTCTCGTTGTACAGAGAGTAAAAGTGTTGCTGCCACCTTATGAGAGCCACAGATCACTCACCAATCATAGCCATCCATATGTCAGCAAGAGACTTACACGAAAAGTTAACAGCCTTAACGACCTTGCTTCAGCAAGGTTCCCAAGATTGGGAATGGAGATTACCACTACCAGTGCGAGATGAAGTGGGAGAAAGCTGGCTATCACACAAACCACTCTTGACTCTTTGGGTGGGTGGGTCTCCTGGACGTCATTTCATAGCTACTCTTTTATAAACAGCTACCAAAGCTACAAACAATGCCACCAATACTGAATGGTTCTGTTTTGCAAGTTGTTTGGGGTATTAATCATCTTCTCCTTCTTCACCACCACCACCACCACCACCACCACCATCATCATCATCATCTCTCTCTTTCTCTCTCTCCTTCCCTCCACCTCTCTTGCTCTCTTCCTCGTCTTCATCAATTTCTCCATCATGTCCAAATTATTCTTCTTCATCAATGACTTCATTTTTGTCATCTTCTCCTCCCATATCTTCATCTTCTTCTTCATCAAATTCTTCTTCCTCTCTGTCCTTGTCTTCTCTGTCTCCATCCTCTCTCTTTTTCATCATAGCATCAACCTCTGAATCTGAATCAGGGGCTTCTCTTGGTGGCACTTAGCTGGGGCAGGAGCTTGAGAATGTTCTCTTGGTAAACATTCAGGTCAGTGTCATTCCAGTCAACAGATCCAAATCTTTTAGATCATCCATGGTCTTCAGAGGTCCCAAGGTGCTGATGTCTTTCCATATTTTTCCACTTAGACCTAGATGCATAGGATTTAAAGTGCCTTTCTCAGTCATCCACACCTCCAGATATTCTGTGTCTAGGAGCTCAAGATTTTTCATTTTAGTATCATGAGAGACTTGAACATGACATCTACCCTACACTAATTAAAATTAGGAATTCTGAGTTCACAAATTCTGCTGCTGACCTCTCAAGTTTCCTAATATTTGGATTTCAGTTCCCTAAGACAAGTGCTCCTCAGATCTTGGTGGATCCTCTTCTTTATGTCCACAGCCCCTTTTCTCCTAGTCTTCAAATTTAACTTTCCATGGTGGGAGTGAAGATGGAAGAGGTATCCTTGACTGTGTCATGAGGGCTGTGGAAGGAGTTGACCAACAGCATAATCTGGAACAACATAAGGCCTGCAATGCCCCTGTGCTTATGAACACGGTCCCTGGGACTCCTTCTCCTATCCCATGTATTCTTAGACTTGATCTATTGGAAGTTAAGGTTATATTTGTTAATTTTTCTTCTTTATGTATTTGGGACTGCATTATTGTTTCAGCTTGTTGTAGGATCCCTGAAATTCATTCTGCTCAGTCTTGTTTATTGGTGATGCTTTTTGTAGATCCCTGAAACTTCTGCTTGGTGTTGGTGATGCTTTTTGCTGTGCTTTTACTTGATTGACTCTTCCAGAATTTCTCCTGGTTTTTCCAGTGCCAGTCCTGTGAACAGTCATGAGGTCGGCATCAATGGCAGTGTTTCTTCCAGATAGATGCCAGCATCAGGCTGACCAGCTCTGTTCCCTGCTTCAGTCCATATTCTGTTCAAAATTAACCTGGCCTTCCATAGTGCAATTTGTGGGAGATGTACTCTGGGAAATATAGCTAACAATGAATACTGAGTCAGAGAGTTGTCTGGAGCACTGTTGTAGCACACCATGCTCTTCTCTTAATTGTGTTCATACATACAGAATACAGCTTCCAATTTCCCATCATACCTAGAAGTTCATTTCTTAAACAAAAGGAGAGCATTTCCCTTTCTATTTGGCAAATGGCCTAGCTATGTTTCTTCTTTTTGTCTGTAGATGCTCCTTCAACCTCAGCAGAAGCAAGTTCTCCAAATGGCAAGTCTCCATTGTGCTATTTATACTAAAGGAATGCACTTCTTATTTAATAGGTGTATTTTGAAAGTGAACATGCTTAATGATCAAATTGACCCCAAAGTAGTCCTCAGTGTCATTCAGTAGAAGTTAAAATATCCTGTCCTTTGGATTTACACACAGATAAACCTTCAGATGCAAAATAATAGATGCCTGCTAGCCTATCACATACTTTAAACAGTCAGGGCTTTTCTGCTTACTTTTGGCTAATGAAACTAGTTATGTCTCTTCTGCTCTTTGTCTACAGATATTTCTTCGACCTCAGCAAAACCAACCTCTCCAAGTGGTGAGTCCCTATTGTAATCTTTAAACTTATATAATGAGTTTTCATTTGTTGTGTTCTACTAATAAAATGAGCTTGTTTATTGATCACATTTGACATCAAACTAAGCCCAATGCAAATACAGGCATTTAAAGTAGCCTCCTCTCTGGTTTACACACAGATGCAGCTGAGAAGATCCCTGGTAATCTTTTCAGCCTGTCACATTTCCCAACTGAAACACAACTTTAGCGTTTGCTCTTTCTGTTTGGGAACTAAACCTCTGTATTCAGGACTTTGTCTATAACATAAGCTGGATGTATACAGAAACCCCACATCCTATCCACAGAGCCGATATTCAGGTTTCCGTCACATAGACAACATTGTAACAAGAATGTAGAAATGATTTCTTACTTTTGGAGGAGGAGTCTCAGAGAAGAAACACATTTGCTTAAGATCACAGAGCCAGGGCAAGACAAAACAAGATATAGAAACTCTCATCCAAGGTCCTCCTAATGCCCAGGGTTTTCTGGGGAATCCTCTAATCCTGGTGATATTTCTGTCTTCAGTAACAAGCCTCTGCTACTTGTTTAGTTATTAAATTTCAAGTTCTGATTACTTTAAAAATGTCCAAGTTTGAAACTCAGTGAAACCTGGTGTCTTAGCTAGGGTTTTACTGCTGTGAACAGACAACATGACCAAGGCAACTCTTATAAAGGACAACATTTAATTGGGCTGGTTTGAAGGTTCAGAAGTTCAGTCCATTATTATCAAGGTGGGAGCATGGCAGCATCCAGGCAGATGTGGGGCTGGAGGAGCTGAGAGTTCTACATCTTCATTCAAATGCAGACAATAGAAGATTGGCTTCCAGGCAGCTAGGAGGATGGTCTCAAAGCCCACCCCCACAGTGATACACTTCCTCCAACAAGGCCACACCTTCTAATAGTGCCACTCCCTGGGTCATTCATATTCAAACCACTATACTTGGTTAATACATCCTTTCCTGAAGCAGTTAAGATGGCTTCCTCTCTCCCCGGTCCTCTCTCTTCCTGCCTCCATCCTTTATTTCTTCACTTACCTATTACCCTTTCCCTAGTGTGACTCCATTTTTGCCAGAAGGTTCCCTCACTTTTCATTCTCACTGGCTCTTGACATCGCATGTGGTGGGCTTTTGTTTGCAGACTGGGTTGTTGCAAAGTCCCCATCTTACACAGTTAGGGGCACACATGCCATCTCCTTCCTCTGTGAGAACATGGCAGTCGGAATCACTTCTTGTTTCAACAGAAAATGCTTCTCAGAAAGGAAAGATGGCACGGTGGCCATTAACCCTCACCTTCCTCTTTTCTAATGCCCCATCTTGAGCCCAGAACAAATGCAACTCCTACAGCTTATGCTCCCAAAATGCAGAATAGTTAGAAAGAACACGGCCCTGAGACTTGAAGGTTTGGCCTGTGAATGACCTGGTCCTTTTATACAGTTCCTCTGAGTCTCCATTTTTTTCAATCCTAAAACAGGGATAAAACTTTCCCAGATTAGTTTTTGAGTTAAGAATTAGGGGTGTAGGGCTGGAGAGATGGCTCAGAGGTTAAGAGCACTGGCTGCTTTTCCAGAGGTCCTGAATTCAATTCCCAGCAACCACATGGTAGCTCACAACCATCTGTAATGGGATCTGATGTCCTCTTCTGGTGTGTCTGAAGAGAGGGACAGTGTATGCATGTATGTAAAATAAACAAATAAATCTCTTTTTAAAAAGAATTGGGGTGTAAATTATCTGGCATGCTGTAGATATGCAACATAAGAATGTTCTTAAGCCATGCTCCACACACCAGCTTCTCACACACCCTGTCGTGCCTGCATGTGGAAATGCACACAGGAGGTGCACACTGCTACAGAACAGACCTACAGTCTACTGTATAATTTCAGATTTTAACCCTTTCTTCTCATGACCTTTTTTTTTCAGCCACAGTTCCAACGTTGACAAAAGTGACTCCATTACCTGGTAATGATCGCTGTGCTTGTTGCTGGAGAAAGTTCCATTCTCTGCTTTGCTGCTGCATTTCATCTCTCCAGCTGTTGCTAATTTTTCCACCTGGCTTCCCTCTGTACAGTTTAATGTAGTGTTCCACCTTCCTCACCTACAATGATCAACTTCCTGCCCTTTATTCTCAGTCCTTATAAAAACGTTGCCTAATGCCAGGGATGGTGGCACACATCTTTGATCGCCAACACTTAGGAGGCAGAGGCACGTGAGCTTCTGTCAGTTTGAATCAACCTAGTGTACATATAACAAGTCCTAGGGCCAAGTAGTAAGACCATGTCAAAAGAAGGAAAGAAAAGGCTGGTTCATATTTTTTCTTTCTTTTTTTTTTTTTTAAATAAACATATGAAGCTCTGTTTTGAGCATCTAACAAATTGTTTTACTCCTGGAGAATAAACAGAACATGACAATATTTGTCACATTTTGATGCCCAGAAAGAAATGCATGCCTACATTCAAGCCAATGGAGTAGAGCCTGAAATAACCATGAGATTGAAGCTCTGTGGCTTGAAGCTGAACCTTGAGCCAGAACCTTTACATTTGTACAGCTCTGATGTTTTTACTGATGATGCAGTTACCTCTTTCCCTGGTAGGTTTTGTTTCTTTCTCCTCACCAAAATGATACGGTGTCCGTTGATACGGTTCCCCTTCATCCCGTACAGTACCTTGCACCCCATACAGCTGTGGGTATATGACATGCTGACATTCACACAGTGTGGGGCCACTCACACTTATGATTCAGCTCTAGAGCCTCTCTCAGAAGATACCCATGTGTGTTCATGAGTCACACTTTTGTCTTCCTGGTGCTTGAAGGAAACCAGAACCTCACTCTTCCCACTGAACTGTGTCTTCTGCCCATTCTCATACCTACGCAAGTATCATGTTTTCATTATTATGATATCAATTAGGCCAACAGAGGGCGGCTGTCCTAGACCATCACACCATAGGCAGAACTACAGATTTCATATTCACTAAGGCTTTTCTTTGGGTCCAGCAGCACAGTGCTAACTAATTATTACAAAGACAAACCACCTGGCACCTATCTGTGAGTGTAGACCCTCCAGTGTAATCCAGTCATGCTTCCCACAAGTGTCCCAGTCAACAGTGGGTCTTATACAATCCATGTACAGAAATGGCTCTGTAGACTGTTCCCTAGTGACTCCACAGTCAGCTTTTTGTGTGTTACACAACAATCTCCCAATAACACATTTCTCAAAATGTATCCTCATGGGTAAGCAGCATGGTTGTGCAGGTTTTGCTTTTTATTGTTTTCAATTCAAAACTACATGTTGTGAAGTATTTATATGCAGTAGTGCACATGACACAATCTACCCAATGCCGGGTGGATGAGCCCCAAGGTTATTTCCAGTGTATGACTCCAGTGGAGAATTCCATGGTGCTAAGATCTGTGTATAATGGTAGAATAGCTAAGTTACATAAGACAGTCTTTTTGGTAAAATGCTGTCTCTGAAGAATAGTAGGACTTTCACAGGATGTGCTTTGATGAATCAGGGCAATGACTCCATTTAAAGCAATTGTTAACAAAGATTTAGGCACGGGGTTGGGGGTGGGGTGTGGCTTTTGTTTGATCAGCTTTTTCCTGGTTTTGCTTTAAGTTTTGTATTTTTGTTTAAAGATGTTAGACGTTTGGGAGACTAGGCTCACTCTTAATGGCCATTCTTTGAGAATTAGGGGTAATATAGGGGCTTTGGAGAAGGCTGTCGCTGCGAGTGGCACCCAGGGATAGTGTCTACTCTAGAAACCTGACCGGAACTGACTCTTCTTGCTCTGCAGACCTGCCTCTGCGCCTGGTAGGCGGGCGGAACCGCTGTGAGGGTCGGCTGGAGGTGCGGCACGAAGGGGAGTGGGGAACCGTGTGTGACGACCGCTGGAACATCAAGAATGCCCGGGTTGTGTGCCGCCTCCTGGGCTGTGGTCCAGCACTAGGCACCCCTGGTAGAAGCAACTTCGGCCCCGGTACAGGCCCCATCCTGATGAATGAAGTACGTTGCTCTGGCAAGGAGAACTCTCTGGAGAGCTGTGCCCATGCTGGCTGGAAAAGGCACAACTGCCACCACCGGGAGGATGTTAGTGTGACCTGTGCAGGTAGGGGCTCCTGTGCAGGCAGGCATGGGCTGCTGTGCAGGTGTGTGCCCAGGTTGTGGAAGTCCCCAGGCTCTACCTCAGCACCACCCTCCTTAAGGTATTCATCCCTTAGCCAAAATATTCCATTTTAGGACAAAGAGCTAGTGGTGGTGATGTTTTGATCATTGGTCTGATATTGTTAATGAGCTTGCTCTAATCCCAGCTCAGTGAAATATTATTTCAGTCAGAAATATAGCTGAAGAATTATGAGGTTCAAAGAAGGGAGTGACCGTTTCATAGAGCTATTAAGAGCATAGCCATTGTTGCAGCCAGACACAGGTTAGCCTGTTTACTTTCTGTCTTTGAGGTCATCAAGGGCCCCATTCTGGGGACACCATATCACCCGGACCTAACTAACCCTCAGAGCTTAAAACACACTCCATAGTGTCCTAGCTTCCCTGTGTCCTTTGTATCAAAGATTCTGCCTGCATCTTCCCTGGAATATATTTTATTGTCAGCTGTCTTTCTTGACATTATGACTATCACCTATATGGCACAGTACCTCTTTCTAGGTTCTAGGTTAGCCCTAAATTGGCCCATGCAAATTTCAGAGAGTTAGAGAATTCTAAGATTTGAAGAAGCCTGGGTTCACCTCATCTATTCTGTTGCTACATTCATTACTGGTGAACAGACTATGCTCCCTGCCTTTCTCTGTGTAAGCCCTGTTTTACATGGGCATGGGGCCCAGAAAAGAAAGAGTCCCCAAAAGCCAAGCACTATCCAGGAAGTGGAAGCTGTATCAGTCTATTTTGGAGTTTGTACCTCCCAGACTTTGGCTGTTCATGGGTCTCTTCAGAGTTCAGCCATCCTTCTAAGAATCCCACTTTTAATAAGGATCCATATTCTGTTCTGTATACCAAGGGGGCTCATTCCCCAGGCCCAAAGACATCTGGTGTGTCTAAAGGACTTGAATGAATCTCACTGTGCATTTCCTGAGCTGAGCCTTGGCCCTAGGACACTGTCCAGTCTTGATTCTGAGCCAGAGAAGTCCCTGATATCCCAGAGTGCATTTTTCTCAACCTGGGGCCCCAAGCATGCCTGTATGTAGAAAGAAACAGAAACCAAGAGCCCATCCATGCAGGGGTGTTTGCTACCAAAATCTTGATGTTGATAACACCTATGTTCTCAGTGCTACTTCACCTGTGTCAGAATTCATCTCTGTCAGGAGAACTGTGTCATCTTTGCATCTTCTGGAATGTTCTCATGTTGTTACCCTCCACCTGCAATGGTTTGTCTAACGATAGCTTACTGCTCTCCTCCAGCATTTCCGTCTGGTGATATTCACTTTTCATCTTGTCAACAGGTCCAGCAGACTCTCTTGTACCCAAGGACAATGGTAAAGTCATCTTTTCTCCTGGGGTCTGAAGCTCCTTAGGGAAAGAGCTAAGAGAATAACTGAATGGGAAGAAAAAGGAGCTCCACTAGCCTAGACAGTGGGAAGAACTTGGAAGTTGGAGAAGCCCCTTTGTATTCGGGCTCTCTCCATTTTTACTCTACTCTTCTTCCCGCTTACTTCTGTGCAAAGGTCCAGACAGATACATGTTCAGGCAGAGCATGCCATGAGTTGTCCTTTAACTACCTAGGCAAAGCTCTGAGATGCATGAACTATAGAAAGCCCTTTTTGAGAATATTAGTAAAGCCAATGACAGTAAAGCATGAGGTCCTGAGCACCCACATAAAAGCTAGGCACAGTTGTATGCATCTGTAATTGCAGCACTGGGAAGGTGGGAACAAGAAGAGGATCCTGAGGACTTGTTGGCCAGCCAGTGTAACCACACCAGCAAGCTCCAGATTAAATGAGAAACCCCACCTCAAAAAATAGACAATCATCAAAGAAGATATCCAGCATTTACCTATGACCTCCTACACACACACACACACACACACACACACACACTCACTCAATTATGCAAGTCAAGTCATGAGAATAGAGTAAAGGATGCTGAGGCAGGCCCCACCCAGCCCAGAGCACTACCCGTGGTACACCTCTCCCCCATCCCCATGGTACTTTTGTAACATAGGACAGTCCCTGAGCTACTTGTCAATGTACCAGCTTATCTCTCTCTCTCTCTCCTTCAGCCCAGCTGTCTTGCTTGCCTCACCTCTTCCAAGCTGTCATTGACCGAGGCTATCTCCGGAGACTAGGCTACTCCTCCTGGGACATCCACTTAAATGATAGGATGTGTCGCCCTCAAGTCACTGGACGCTACCTCATCTTCAATATTCCTTATGGCCACTGTGGCACCATCAGGCAGGTAAGAGGCTGACAGGGAGGTAGTGACTTTCTATGGATGGAGTACAAGAAGAGGGGCTTAGAAAATGACACTGCCTATCAAAACTGTAAGATGGAGGAAGTCACTTCTGAAGCAGCACATGCACTAATTTGTCTGAAATGTTCTGCCACCTGAAGAATTTCAGACACACACTCGACCTGAGATGATCTATAACAGACGTTGAGTGCGGTGAGGTATGTGATGCTAAGCGTAGGTGAATGATAAGCGGCTGACAATAGTCTCGAAGTTTCGAAGCCAGCATTTGTCATAACATGCTTCTTGACTGAACAAGAAATGTCTACTATGAGCAAGTTATGGTGCTGGGAATGAGGGGGGACAGGTTGTCTATCTGCCTTCGATGTCTCTAAGTAGCTAGGCACATTCCACACTATAGGAAGCAAACATGTAGGACATTCAGTTCGTTAAGTCAGCTTGTCTATTTAATTCTCCACAAGTATCTTCTTATCTCGTGACCCAACGGCAGTGTAGTTAAGGAAACACGTGTACACGTGAAGGAACTGTTCTGCCTGGTCAGCCTTCTCAGGGTATTTGACAGTGACTTGATATAAGGCATGCTCCTGGTGGTGTCTTCCTGCTCCCCTGTTTGTACACGTGCAAAAGGCTCACCTGACCCCATGGAGGTCACATTCAAACCAACAATGCAGTGCAACCCACATAAGCCCTTGAGTGCCACTCTTCCTGTTTTGTCTGCTCTTTGTACAAATCATGGTCATTTCTAACCTTTTTGCTCTGAAAAATCCCACTTAAAAAATTTGTTTATACAAGTACACCATGGCTATCTTCAGATACACAAGAAGAGGGCATCGGATCCCATTACAGATGGTTGTGAGCCACCATGTGGTTGCTGGGTATTGAACTCTGGACCTTTGGAAGAGTAGTCAGTGCTCTCAACTGCTGGGCCATCTCTCCAGCCCAAATATCCCAGATCTGTACCCCTGAAGCCCAGCCAGAGAAAGGTGGCCCCTGGCAGAGTCTCTGGATCTGAGTCACACGCACTTCAGAAATGTTCCTGGCCAAGTTTCGTCTCTGGGCATGCACACAGGGCATTTGAGAAAGCACAGGTGCTGGCTCCTGCTGTCCATTCCACTTCTGAGCTCTATATTCTGCTGAAACTGATGTGTGGTGGATACAAGCAAGAAGCAAGGCTAGGCCCCAAGGCTGACAGGAACAGGCCTGAAGCCAAAACTAGCTTAGGGTCAAGGTCAGAGAAAATACAGGATCTAAGTCGTGTATGGTCAGGGTGGTCAGGAGCTAGTTGTAATTAGTTGTGTAGAGGAATTCAAAGGAAAGGAGCTCCAGGCAGCCACAGTGGGCCTGCCACCCAGCTCTCAGCTCTATAAATTGCCCATGACAGGAAGGAAGGAGCAGTCCTCACTCATGGGACTCCCTTGACACATACACCTTCCTGATACTACCACAGCAGTCCAGCCGAAGACTCCAGCCCTCAAGCATGTCATGGAGCAGGTACCCAGCACAGGTACACTGTCCACCAATTGATTCTCATCTTCACAGGAGCACCAAGGCTCTCTCAGCTACTCCAACTCCATCCGAGGCAGAACGCAAGGCTACCCTGGCCGTGTCGTTGTGAGGCACAAGGTACCGCAGGTGAAGTTCACCTGCAAAGTGGATGGCCAGTCTGCCGTTGAAATTGTGCACGGGAGTGACGCTAAGAAGGACGATGTCAGCTATGATGTGTCGATTTCATTCCTCCAGTCACCTGTGTCTCAGAATACAGGAGGTAGAGCTCCTTATGCTAGTCAGAGGGAAGAGGTCTTCCTTCAGGCCACCCTCCACAGCCACAACCCCAATCTGAGGCTCATCGTGGACACCTGTGTGGCTTCTCCTGACGCCAGTGATTTCACAACTGTCAAGTATGAGTTGATCCAGGAAGGGTAAGGGAAATGGAAACTCTCTCTAGGTGATGTTAAATGTGCATGGTATTTTCTCTGGGGGAACTTGTAGTTTCTGAACCTGGAGTTAAAAATTAGAAGGGTGTAGGGTGTTCCAATAGACCTCTGATCCCAGTGGGGGATACAGCAGCCTAGACAAGCCCCCTCGGGTCTTCCGAGTTGCCTTGCTGTCCATCCTACCTTTTCTAGCTAAGCCCTTCTTCCTTTCTAATCTGCCCCCCCCACCCCCGGACAAACCTTCTTGACTTCGGCTCACATCAACAGGTCAATGTGTTCTCCCAGACTAAGCCCTTAGCTAAACTACCAGATATTTTCTGGCTCCTTTGGTTCACTAAGTGCCTTGCCAAATAAGAACATTGGCAAGTTGTTTGCCTGCTCTTTGATTATCAGGTGTAACTGCAGTTGGAGGAACATACACAAATGTCTGTTTGCCCCAGATAGCATGAAGGACAAACCCAAAAAGAGAATTCCATCCAAGTCCAGCTTGGCAAACCAATAAGTATTCTGGGTTTATTTGCAGAAGCATGAGTAAGGAGTTGCGTAGGTGACCCCATATGTGCCACCCCAGCATGGATGACATAGCCCTGTGAATGCTATATAGACAGAATCCCACTTCAGTTAAGCTTCTACCTTGTGTACTCTAACATGCAGCTGGGGTTGGGTAGAAGGAAGTGACTGGAATCAGCGGAGGAGCTAATGACTTTTCCACTCCGTGTATGAAGGGACGCTAACAGGTGTGGTTTGGATGATCCCAGCTGCTCTGATTTCGAGTTGAGAGTGGTCATGCCTTGAGGACAGGGGCCAAATGTTCGCGAATGAGGTAACTGGTAACTAGTTAAGAAACTCATTCTGCTCATTGGTAGCTTTAGTGTGGTAAGTGCCACAGCAGCCTTAAGCCCACCGGAACAGTGAGGTACCTGTTTCCAAAGATTAACCAAGGATCAAGACAGCGCCTGCCACATGAGTGGTGGCTTGAGACATATCTGGGTTCCAGACAGAGAAGGTTCTTCGCTTCTGGCCCTCATTATAATCATAACAAGGCAAGAAGTTCAGTTGGTGCCTGAATTTCCTAGCCAGCACACTGTCCTTCTTGCTTTAGACTTAATTACCCCCTCTCTAACCTTTACATCCTATATTATCGATAGGACATCTTTATAAATTATATGCATTTTAATGCTATCAGTGCCTCCTCCAAGCATTGCCTTAGCTGAATCCCAAAAACTTTGATAAGTTGGATATTGTTTTATTTACATTTCTACTGCTGTAACAAAATATCATGGCCATGGCAACTTGTAAAAGAAAGTGTTGAGTTCAGCTTATGGTTTAGAGGCTTAGAGTCCGTGATGGCAGCATGAAGGACAGTGGCAGGAAGAGCTGAGAGCGCACATCTTGATTCACAAGTAGAAGGTAGAGAGAGAACATGGAGAGTGCCCCTAGTCTTTTGAAAACCCAGCGCTTGCCCCCAGTGACACAGCTGCAACAAGGCTTCCCAAACAGTTCTACCAACTGGGGACCAAGTGTTCAAAAGTGAGCCTCTAGGGGCCCTTCTCATCCACAACGGCACAGGCATTCATGTTCACTTCATTCAAAAATAGTCTCAAATTTCTCTTAGGGCATTTTTGAAACATCAGTTGCCTGGAAGTATATTGTTTACTTTCGAGTCTTTGAGAATTTTCCAGAAAGTTTGCTGCCATTCATTTCGAGTTTAATGCCACTGCTACCTGAGAATGTATTTCTGTCCTTTTAAGACTATTCAAGTATTTCCTATGGCCCAGAATGTGGTCTGATCTAACGAATGTTCTACCTGGACTCATTCTGCTGTTGTGTTACAGACTGTTTAATTAATGTCGAGATCTTGTCAAGATCTTTAGGTCATCTGTACTCTTACTGACCTTCAACCACTGGACCTATCAATTGATAGGATACTGCCGCGTCGGGCTATAGAGTGGGGTTGTCAGTATCTGACTGCAGTTCTCTGCCTCCTACATTTTAATGCTCCACTTGTAGGTACATGACACTAATGGTTATTATACTTGGCTAAAGATGATTCTTCACTTCCATTATCTTGGTTAAGGATCTCTTCTCAGGAGATTGTACCTTTCCTTTGTTGTTGTTAAATGCCCCTCTTGTCCCTGACAATTCTGCCTTCTCTGAAGTTTGTTCAGTATGAAATGCAAAGCTGCTGGCTAAACTGTCTTTTCTGCCTTCTCTGGTTCTTTTTTAGCTGCACATTCTACATAACTTCATTTTATTTCTTCTTGATACACCACTTACACCACCCTATGGTTTACAATATACTTTCTTTGGGTAGTGTTGGGAATTGAACTCTGGGCATAGGGGATGCTAGACAAGTAATCAACCTCTGACCTGCATCAGTTAAATAATCTAAGTGCACTTTTAAATGTAACAGCCACTTTGTAATTAAGCAAAATAGAGTAGACCTAGAAGGCAAAGGTTGCAGCGAAAACCTTGATTTGTTTTCACTGTATGTAACTGTTCCCTTCTGTTTAGGGCCAGGTATGAGGTTTCCATTAACAGTGGAAACTAGTAGTAGTTGCTTCAGAAAATGGAGGTAATCCACTGGGATTCAGAACCTTAGAATCAAGCCAGTTATGTGGGTAGGAGAAAAGTCATGTCACATATTAGTTAACCTTTTAGGTCTGGGTTTTTCTCCCGTCAGCTGCATCAAAGACAGTTCCTACTCCAACCTCCATGCTCCTGAGAAGAACGTGGCCCAGTTCAAGTTCAACGCCTTCAGCTTCCTCAAAAGCTACGATGTGGTCTATCTGCAGTGTAAAGTTGCTGTTTGCCAACTCGGGGACCACTCTTCCCGATGCTCACAAGGCTGTCAGAGTCGGGGAAGGAGAGATGCAGGCTCTGCAGAGGTCAGAGAAGAACAAACTGAGTATTTCCAAACAGTGGGACCACTGAAGATCCACAGAGAAGCTAATCAGAGCAAGGCCCTGGTGTAATCTCTCCCACTTGCTCTCACTGACTATGCCAGAAAACTGGAATCAGGTCTGTTTCTTATAAGCAAGCAATGTTTGATCACTCAGAGGCCAGACATTGGCCGTACTGTCTACACATCCATGCAGAAAGATGGAAGAACCCAAGGGATTCTCTGGGGTTTGTTACTAAATAGATCCCTGAGCACTAATTTCTAAGGCTCTGTTTGTAGGCTTATAAAAAATGCTGATTTTGTTCTTATATTTCACTGTTGAGAACTTGATCAATGTTTTAAAATGTACAAAATATTAGGAAAAACAGGGTTGTCTCTCTTTACCCTGTGGCCAATTAAAGATTGTTTTTAAATGTCTACTTACTATTTGGGTGCTGATAGGTAGGTGGGTCTCTTTCTGCTCTTCTGGAAATGTGAGAATTCATTTCCAGACCTTGCCAGTAATCTTGTAAAAAAATAAAGTATTTTCCAGGAAGCCACGCTGTTCGTTTTCTTTAAGTTCTGAACTACACAAGTCACTGATGATGTAAGTCATTGATGATGGCTTAAAAAGTGCCATTCAGGCTGGGCATGATGGTATATTCCTTTACTTCCAGCACTCAGAAGGCAGAGGCAGGCAGATCTCTGTGAGTTTGAGGCCAGCTTGGTCTACAGAGGGAATTTTAGGATAGCCAAGGCTACTGAGAAATCCTGTCTCAAAAAACCAAAACCAAAATCAAACCAAACAAACAAAAAATGTCTGATTCAATTGTTTTGAAGGGAACAAATCACAGCCTAGCTGCTGGGGGTCTAGCCCTTGCAAATGGGAGGGCTGGAACAGAATCCTAAGAACCTAGTGCCTTCTCTGTTAGCTGTACATATGTACACAGCCGTGTTCTCAAAACATCTGGGAAATCTGAAAATTACCCAAGAAAGCTGAAGAGCAAACAAGAACAGGTTGGAAACATCCTGTCCTTGAGGCAGGAGGACCGCCCTCACCCTCACCTTGTTCCCTGAAAAGGAGAAGCAGTCTGTGCTATACTCAGCACCTTCAAAGTTATCACTGTTTTTCTTTTACCTTTTGAGACAAGCTCTCCCTGCATAGCCCAGGTTGGCTTTGAACATGGAACTATGCTCAGAACATTTTCTTTAAGAATGGGG
This sequence comes from Rhynchomys soricoides, assembly GCA_019843965.1. Classification (NCBI taxonomy): domain Eukaryota; kingdom Metazoa; phylum Chordata; class Mammalia; order Rodentia; family Muridae; genus Rhynchomys; species Rhynchomys soricoides. The sequence continues at coordinate 4,268,809 of JADRCH010000112.1, forward strand.
ATTTAAACAGAGGTTTTGTTCTTTCCCCCATCTGGAAATATTCATTAGAAATACCTAAAATGAGCTCTCATCTTTGCCCCCCCCTCAAAAAAAATGGTTTCATTCCCTGTTGCTAAAAAGCATGTGAGAGATAAAATTGCAGGAGTCTTGCCTTCTGAAGGGAGAAGGGCTGGTGTCCGGTGGAACTTGGTGGCTGACTCTGAGGTGCTGGGGTGGACATTTGACAAACAACTCACATGAATTAAGGAGCATTTCAGTTTCATTACAAAAATGTCCTTTGCCAGTTAGCAGCTTGGTAAGACTGAGGAGCTTTCCCTCCACCATCTTCTAGGACAGAGTGATGTCAGGGGTGGCAGAATGGAGTTTGAGGAGCTCATCACAGCTAGGCAGCAATGAGACCTCACCCCTGCACCTATCAGAAGCTGACCAGGTAGGGAGCTTGGATGTCTACTCCCACTCCTATTTAGAAAGGACCTGGAATTTTTTGTTCTGAGCAGGCCCAGTGGAGATCTAGGAGTAAGGTGACAATGGAAGCAGAGAACACCAGGAAGGTTGGACCACCTCTGTCCCTCTGTTTGGCACATTCTTAGTACTTCATTCCTCTCCTTTTGCTTTAGTGTTTCTGAAATGCTTGGTTAAGTAAGTCTCCTGAAGGAAGCATAGAAGTAATTTTTACTTTAGAAAATGTTTTAGGAAATAAAGACAGTGGGTTCATAGAAGTAACGTGATATGCCCTTTAAATAGATGGACTCATCCACTAAGCTTCTCGTAGTGGCTATGGGCTCACAGTGTGTCTAGGGGCTTACCAATCACCATTTCCTGAGAATGTCTATCAAGACAGCTGCTTTGCCCTAGTTCACAGCTCCATTTGAGCAGCCTTTTCCAAAGATGAATTTTCATAGTGGAGCATGGATACCCTGGCTGCTTAAAAATTCTCTCCTCATCTTTACCACATCCCCAGAAGATACAAACTCCTGTCAACCATTTTTTTTTAAGTTGTAGACAGAGTGTGAAGTTAACCTAGACAGTACATCTAAACAAGAAAGAGGTAAGGACCGGCACCCAGCCCACCGACTCCAGGCCTAAGACTTTTGATCACATTACTATAATAACTATGACTATACTCTCTACTGAGTCACAATACTTGGTAATTTTCTTAGAATGACATATTCATGCCTGGAGTGGCTCCAAGTATCTATCATGATGGCCAGAGCAGAACATATAATTAACTCCCAATAGCAAAATGGCTGAAAGGCAGTGACCAGACTAGACAGTTCTGCTGTCTTAAGAACTTAATGTGAGGCTGGAGAAGTGGCTCCGCAGTTTAGAACACTTACTGCTCTTGCAGAGGACCCAAGTTCAGTTGCCAGCATCCACCTGGCAGCTGACAGCTGTCTAGCTCCAGTTCCAGAAGACCCAGCATCCTCTTCTTGGCTTCCTCAGGTTCCAGCACACACACGGTACGCATACATATACCCAGAAAAAACACCCATACCCATGAAATAAAAATACATCTGAAAAACGATCTGCCTGTGACTAGGGAAACTTTCTGGTGCTTTTATTTTATATTAAAAAGGAATTTAGAGTAGTAAGGGCTGGGTTGGAAGAGTGAACAGGAAGGAGAATCGTTACCTGTGTAGGTGTGGCTTCTGTGTCACATGTGCATCGATGGGTGACAGAGAGGGGAGAGGCTATGTCTACACGCAGTGTTGAGCATCCGAATGATTAGTGGCCTAACCCTCCTAGGAAAAAAAGCTGTCCTGAGATGATCACCAGTCTGATACAATGCAGGCCCTGACAGCTCCCAGGATGGGGAGCAAGATGAAGACCTATAATAACTCCACTTTAAGCCCAATACGGATGACCCTTGTGTAGGACCACTCAGGAAGGCCAGGCAAGGAACAAGCCCAAGATGACCAAGGTGCCATGGGGCCTGGACAGGGAGCTAGCCTGAGATAGCAAACACAGGCCTGGGAGGGGGCATAGCACTTCTGAGATCAGTCCTGAGATGACTCCAGACATGCAGAGACCTCAGGTGACACTGAGAGGACCAAGTAAGTGTTGGAGAAATGGAAGAGAAAGAGAAACAGAAGGGTGTGGGCACAATGAAGAGAGACAGAACTGGAGAGTCAAGGGTAGTGAGGGGCAGTCTGATGTGAGTAACTGAAGACACCTGTTACCAGGGTGGGATCATGGCCTGCACTGCCACTGGGGACCACATCTGGGTCTGTGACTCTTCAGCAGCAGGGGTCTTCTATCACCAAAGGCTAGGTAGACATTCTTGCTGTGGGTTGCTGTTTAGGGACTTGTTGATGTCTGAGGGCTATGCAGAACTGGCGCCACACCTCACCTGGGCATCATGGGAAAACTGGCCCTGAGGGCATGCTAGCAGGAGAGCTGACCCCACCCCTTGCCAGCTGCAATACTTGGGAGAGTGGCCCCCACATATTGCAGGAGCTGCAGGTAAGCCATCACCTGAAGATATGAATGTGAGAGACCTGACCCTACCACTCATCTCCCGGGTGGATGAAGGAGAGATATTCTCTTCCCCACTTGCCCCTCACCACCTGTGGCAGGTGGGAGACCTGGCCCTGGGATCATGAGAGCAGGGGAGTTGGCCCTGGCAGTCCTCACCAGCTGCAGCACTCAGGAGTGGGTCCTGCACTGCACCTAGGCAGCACGGTGGATGTGAGGGTTGTGGGTGAGCCAGCCTCAAGGGTGTGAGTGTGGGAAAACTGCTTCTTGTCTGCTGGGCGGTGGTGCAGATGAGGGAGAGAGCCCTCCTCTCTTCCCTCCTCCATCAATATCTATGGCAGGCAGGAGAGCTGGCCACGTCCCTCACTGACTGCAACACTTGAGAGAGCAGGCTGGCACCTTGCCTGGGCAACCGGGTAGAGCTGGTCCTGGTAGCAGGGTTTGCGGTGAGCCAGCCCTGAGGGCATAAGAGCAGGAGAGCCGGTGGGCTGACCAGCTCAGACAGCTCTCAGGCCCAGATCCAGGACTTTGAGTTGGCACACCCTAACATCGAGCCCATTGATGAACTTCTGGAGGGCATGAAGGGGCAGGTCCTACAGATCCAAAACTACAGGCTCTCCATGACACAGGGCAACAACAGGATATCTGAGAGGAGTCCCAGTGAGGTTTCAATATTGGTACAGAAACCAGAGGCTTAGTACCAGACCGAGTCATTGCAGTGAAGATTTTGAAATCAAAGTGTGGGCAAAAGGGTATATTGTGGGACACACTGTGACACACTGCAACAAAAATAAAATCTTGTTTGTGGGAGATGTTGCAAGTGGGGGTAGGTACAGGAGGAGGAGATGAGTGGGATTGGAGTGCGTGGTGTGTAACTCACAAAGAACCAGGAAAACGTTTCTAAAAAAATATTCAAAGCCTTAAAAACAGTAAATGTAGAACTGCTGCTTTGATTTAGGGCTGGAAACTCAGCAAGCCTGTAAGGACTGGGGTGGTGTCTGCTACATCTGTTGTATATCAATGGAGCTCCTGTAATATCTGGTGTACATGATATACATTTATAGAAGAAAAATATAACAAAAAATAAAAGAAGCAAATGCCTTTGACAATCTGAGATCCCTGTTTACATTTATTTAGAACATGAAAGCATGTGTCGGTTAGGTGTCAGGAAGGGGTTGTGTTTTCTTTTCTCTTTCTTATTTTTTGTTTAAAATAATTAGCTTTGGTATTTGGCAGGTATAGAATAGTTTACCTTAGAGTCTTGAATAACACCTGCTCCTTCTCATGGGAAATAGAAGAGGAATGTTTTTATCTCATAACTCAGAAACTAGTCTGACATCTCATTTTGCTGTCAGATTCTTCTCACCAAAACCCCTTTGTGAGCTGCACAGGGGAGAGGTACTCAGACTGCAGATCAGCAGCAGCTTCAGTGGGCTGAAGAGCCCACTCCTTCGCTTCAGTTTCAAATTACAGCTGTTATCTTTCAAAGGGTAGAGTGTTTGCATTGATTCTTTAAATTTCAGAGACGGGCACACATTTTATTTAGCACCTAAAAAAGGAAGCCAAGCTAGATGTGGTGGCTTACACCTTTAGCCCCAGCACTGGGGATGCAGAGGTAGGACCTCTGTGAATTCAAGGCTGGCTTGATCTACTTAGCAAGTTTCAGGCCAGTCAGAATTATAGAGTTACAGAGACTCTGTCCAAAGCAAAGTGACCAGATGTCCTATTTATTCATTTCAGCTACCCCATAATGAAACACACCATTACTGTGATATGAACATGACCGTGCACATGCTGCTTTCTAGGCCTTCCTGGTTTATTCCTGACCCTTGTAGGTACAGGGAACTGTTTCATCAGGCACCCAGGAGAAGTCAAGAGGCCTTTCTTGGGGTCCACAGCTAGTAGACCTGCAGCTTCTGGTATCTGTGATCCATCCACCGATTTAGAAAATGCTTCACTGTGGCTGTGGCCACAATCACCACATTCAGAGCAAGAACCATGAAGAAAAACAAGTGCAGATGGCTGAGAGGCTGGTTTGAAACTTCTGCTTCATGTGTTTGAGGCAGAAGTCCTGGAATTGGAAATAGTTTTAAGTATTAGTATCACAAAATTTTGGTAGTATTCATAATGTCAAGTTATACCCTATGACTCTTATGTGTAAATTAATAATACGTACTTTCAACTCAATATAGAGAGACAATCCTCAAACATCTAAATTTGTTATATTTAGGTTTTACCCTAGGCCATTTAACGCTGGACTGTCTGTGAGTCTTTCCTATGCAGCCTCTCAGGTTTCAATGTGCCCAGAAGTAGGTTGTCCTATGTTAACATAATATTGTCTATTTTGAAAAGATAATTTTTTTCTCAGATAGTCTCTGGTGTTCCTCATTGGTTGACTTTGTTCCTCATTTAGAAGTTTAAAATGGATTATTTCTAATTTAATTATCTGCTAAAACATCTATAACAGGGAACTGGGGAGCTAATAGAAAGTTGTTTTTAGAAACTGGGTTAGTATACATACATTCTTAAATATATGTACAAATGGCTGTACAAATAACATTGTAGTATCAGTGTGCTATCCATATATATGCATATACATAATATATATATATGTATATATATATATATTATTCATCTTATGTACTTAGTCACTTGCTTGCTAGGACTTCTGTGTTAAATGTCTAAGCTGTACATCTCAAGAACAACAGATTTGAGCCACATTTTATGCTCCATGGGTGTCCTTTGATCATGATTAGTATGTTCTTGCCTGAATCTCCACTTGCACTTCGGTCCCTCTTCAGGCGAATCGGTCCTATCACAGAGTCAGTCTTCCATTTATATGAAGGAATATCTCGTTTCCTTCTTGAGACACAGCCTTGATTGCAGCGAGACATGTGGTCATTGGTATCACAAATCAAAATCTTACACTTGAGATACACAGAGCTCAGATGCTTCAAGAATTTAAAGGCATTAAACTGGAATCTTCCATAGTGCCCAAATAAGGGATACACCTTACAGGTCTCATCTCGACTACATCTGGAACAGAATTTTGGGACAGAACAGAATTTATCACAGCAGCTTTTCCATATTTAAATGAGGTGATATAAGCATGTTCAATGTATGAATCTAGGAATCTCTCTGGAAAGACACCAGCGGGTTAGAGTGTTGTGGGGTTGGGCTAAGAGGCTAGTTCTGAGAAACATAATAGAGTCCCCGCTCTGAAATTCCTGGCCCTGTGAGCTACCAGAATGCACTGGGGCTCAAAAGCCTCTCCCAACATGCTGTATAGATGCACAAGTACAACTGGTTGCCCATCAACTTTTAGAGGAAAAAGACCATGGTGCTTTTTTTTTTTTAATTTAAAAAACAAAAACAAAAAAAAAACCTGCATCTGTTTTCTTGAGAAAATCATGTGCTAAGGAGCTTTCTAAGTCTTTGCTGAAAATAGCCAAAATATACAAAAAATGAAACACAAATAGGCCCACTTAGACAAATTATAAGTGGTTTTTCCCCAATACCACCAAATATTTTATAGTCACATTTAAAATCCAAGGAATATGGAAAGTCTATCTAAATATTTTTAACATGAATTATCTGCAGCTAGTACATAGTAACAATATTTAAATGATTAAGCTTAATAAAATTCCATAGTAGAAAAGTGCTTATATATCTATATATCTATATCTACATCTATATCTCTATATCTATCTATAGATATAGAAATAGATATAGAGAGATGGCTGGACATTGCTCAGTCAGTAAAGTACTTGGCACACTCTCATGGAGCCTGAGTTCAGTCCCCAGCACTCACACACAAGCACACAAGTCTAGCATGCTTACAATCCCAGTGTCGGGGAGGTGGAGTTAGGACAATCCCTGATTTTTTTTTCTGGCTGACAGCCTACCTGAGTCTGGAAGCTCTGGGTTCAGTGAAAGACCCTATCTCAAAAAATAATGAGAGGATGAGGGGATGGATCAGTGGTTACAGCACCTGTCATCCAAGTCAAGGACCAGAATTTGGATCCTGTTCAGAACCAACATAAAAGGGTGAGTGTGGTAGCCCACACTGTAATCTCAGCACTCGGAAGGTGGGAACAGGAAATCCTCCAAAGCAAGCTGGCTAGACAGAACAGCCTTCTGGCAAGTTCTACCTTCAACTGAGACACAGCCTCAATGAATAAGATGTAGAGTGAGACTTCCAGCATCAACCTCAGGCCTCCACAGATGCACACACCCATGCATGTGAATACTCACATATGCCAATGCACAAGTGCACACATATACATGCACATACCACACATATATACAAACAAGAAAACAATAATTAAAAGGTAACTCAGAGAGTCTTTGAGGAAGACAACTATGTCGGCCTCTAACTTCACATGTGCACATGTGCACTTTCACCTACTCATGACACATACACACATCAGAAAAAGGAGCAGGGAAAAAACTGCTGGAACATACAAGATCCGCTACATGAGCGCGTACCCGTGGTTGATTAAGTCATAGGTTGGAGATGCAAAGTCAGATGTGGGAGAGGCTCTGCAAGTATCCAGAAACACCACCAGGCTTGGATCTGAGGTGTGCAAAGTGACTTGGACAAAGAGAGTTTGGTTCAAATCTACGTAATATGGTGTCTCCTGCATAAGGTTTTCAAATGAGCTGGACTCATAAAGAGCCATACTGGTATTGTATTTTCCCAGGACACTTTGATTTTGTATGATGTCATCTTCAGTGATGTACAGAATCTCCACGGTAGAATTATACTCCATCTCACATGTCACTACAATCTGGAGGTGCTTCTGTCGGGTGATCACAGCAGAAACTGGAGACTCGGTAAAGGTAATAATGTTGGTATAACTGATTGTGTGGTCCTCTATCTGCAGAATGGGAAGGAATTCAAATTTTTATATTCTAATCCATCAGTATTGCAGAGTACAGAGAAGACATTGGCAGCAACTTAATTTCCTTTAGTCATGAGACAATAGCTTTCACGTCAAACACTCTCAACCTTAAATGTGTTTTACTGCAGGGACTGACCTGCGGAAGGAAGAGAGTGAAAGATACAGCTTGTATTAGAAAGACTGGAAGATAGAATTGGGTAGAATGTTCTATCAATCACATTCACATCATTGTGGGATGCAACTCTCCAGCTGTTTTAAGACTTTAAACTCACCAGATCAGGCCTGTTGGCACAGGCTCCTAGGCAGGCTGAGGCAGAAGGATCACAAGCTCAAAGCCCACCTGAGCTACTGCTGGGTCTGCCATGGCCTTAAGAAGGACAGAATGACATGGTTCCTGCCCCTGAAACAGGGCCAGTAGACGTAGACGTGGGCTTCCACGAGTGTCAGGGCTGCTGTAGGCATAAGGCTTGTCTGTGTAATAATGTTCATATTTAATGTTCCTCCTTCAAGGAATGTCCTTCCTGTTAACATTAATGACTCCATGATAATCAGAGTCTGGGAGGTGAAGGTGGGGCTATTGTCTTGGCAAAATGGTAAACACTGGGACCTTCAGGACAGCCTTTAAGTCTGTGGAAAAGAATTCTAAAAATGTGGGTTCAAAACTATATAATTTCTCAAAAATAAGGATGAGGGGCTTCACGAATCTAAAGGAACAAGCTGTAAGCCAGCTTGTCAGAAAGATACCAAGGAAGGAGATGAAGAGATTTAGGGAGAGGTGATTGCAGGAGATCCCACTCAGCTGAGGGTTTCAGACAGATTCCTGAGTTCAGGGTAGGCCTGGGACAAAGCAGGGTTAGACTCAGGTGTGGAGAAATGATAATTTCACAATAGGATCCTACCTGGTTAGTTTATTGTCTGTATTTAAGAGAGGCAGGCAGATCTCTGAATTCTTTTGCAATATTAAAGGAACTGTGTGCTTTCTGTCTCCTACGAATTAAGGGAATGGAGTCACAAGATGCTGATTCATAGGATAATCAAAATGGAACCTGGAGCAAATGATTGGATTGATACGTAAAATGAAAGACTGGGCTTATGATCTGCAAGAGATGAGCTATTCATAGAATTTTTTAGGAGAGAGAGAGAGAGAGAGAGAGAGAGAGAGAGAGAGAGAGAGAGAG